>OY821518.1:123037707-123508381 GCA_963682025.1 Cordilura impudica | reverse complement strand
CCTCCTGCGGTGAGGAAGCAACCGTTAATAGTCAAACGAATAAACTACATATGATAGATTTTTATAACCAATCCAAAGGCGCTGTCGATATCTTTTGACCAAATGTGTAGTACTATGTCATGTATTAGAAAAACCAAAAGAAAAACCTAAGCAAATTAAAAACAAGTAAGAAAATTATAGTCGGTCTAGACCGACTATACGATACCCTATACCATGCATTTATAAACCCTATCTCTTAGGCCCAACTAACTGGACATTGAAAATAAGCAAAAACCAAATTTGAGTGGGATTTTTATTAATTTTTTTGGCTGCAGATATGAAAAAGTTCATATCGGATGCTATATCTATAAAGGGACTAGGTCCAAAAATGGACCGATCCTGATCATGTTTGGTAAAGTCTCTTGTATTTTGCAAAAATATGTACAAACAAAATTTGAGAAGAATCAGTGCAATATTTTTGTTTTTTAATAGATTTAAGTGAAGATCGGGAAGCAGCTCTATATGGGGTCAAAGGGATCATTTTTGGACTACTCATTAGTGGATGTAATGAACGCATACAAACCCAATTTGAGTAAGATCTATATGACAATTTGGATCTTATGGAAATTTATGTCGATTTCATATGGGTAATTTGTATGGGGGCTAGGTCTGAACATGGACCGATTCTCACCAATTTCAATAGCGTTCATCCCATGGCCGATGAAAGCTTATATACTAAATTTCATCAAAATATATTCATATTTGCGACCTGCAGTTTGATTACAAGCTTTACATGGACACACAGACGGACGGACGGACGGACGGACGGACGGACATTGTTAAATCAACTCAGAAAGTGATTCTGATTCGATCGGTATAATTAAAGATGGGTCTAGGTCAAATATTTTTGGTTGTTACAAACAGCAGCACAAAGTCATTATACCCAAACCACATAGTGGTATAGGGTATAATCACCAATTTATTTGATATTTTGATATTTTATTTTATTTATTTATTTTTTATTTATTTATTTATTTATTTGTTGAGGATAAATACAATACAACAAGAGCATGTCTTATATTACAGTATTGGGTAGATTAAGGCAAACATAGAATATTGTTAAACAAAATAAAATAAAATTAATACCTATACAATTTTAAATATTTAAAATATTAACTTGACAATTATTTAATTATAAGTAAAACAAGTATAGTAGTTATTATAAAATATTTTAATTACGCTAAGTTGCTAAATATAGCTGTTTTGAAGTGCCTTGCATTGCTAATAATTTGAATGTTGGGGGGTAGTTGGTTCCAAAGGCGAATAGAATTCAGGAAGAAATGGCGTTCAGATATTTGCTTTTTATATCGTACAGTGTTAATTTTTTTACCTCGCATTGACCTCGAAAAAGTTATTCTGTTGTAAAGGTATTCAGGTTGACCTGTATAAATTATTTTATGTAAATACAACAATGTTCGGCATTTTAGTAAGTTTTCGAATGATATATTATAGATTTGTTGCGAGTATTCTGAGATGCTGCTGTGTCTTTTGCGGCCATATATGTATCTGGCAATGTTATTATAAGTTACATTAAGCCTTTGTTTGCTTAATGAATCGCAACTGGAGAAAAGCTCACATCCATACATTAGTGTTGGTAATAAGTAGGTCTTGGCAAGTAACATCCGAATTTGCAAGGGCGTATAATACTGTGACATCCATAGATTCCTCAGCATAGCAAAAGTTTTACCGCAGACAAATTTAATGTGATCCGACCAATCAAGTTTTTTGTTGAATATAACGTCAAGGTTTTTCGAAGTTTCAGCTAGATCAATTTTTGTGTTGTTAATCGGTATAGGTGGTAGATTTGTCGGTAAGGTCTCTGCTTTACCAATGATCATACCAATAGATTTTTTTAGCATTTAAGACCATTTGCTGATGCCCATTCATAAATTAGTTGAGATCATCGTTTATCTTCCCAATACATTCTGTAACACTCGATGGTTTACAGCTAATGTAGAGCTGGACATCGTCCGCGTACATTTGTATTCCACAGAAATGAATTTGTGAAGGCAGGTAATTTGCATATATAGCATACAATAGTGGACCAAGTATCGATCCTTGTTGCACTCCTCTAGGCATTAAACAGCTGTTAGAGTTATTCGATCCATTATATACAGACTGACTTCTATCGCAAAGATAAGAGTAAATTAACTTTACAGCTGTAGTTGAAAAATGAAATAAGCCTCCCAGTTTCAGGCAGAGAATAGAATGATCTACAGTGTCAAACGCTTTTGAGTGATCGAGTAATATTAGAAATGATATCATATTATCATCTATCTGGGTCCATAGCTTCTCCGAAACATCAATTAGAGCAGATATACAGCTGTATTTTGGTCTAAAACCCGATTGTCTATCAGTAAGCAAACTATTTGTATATAAATAATGACTCATTTGAGTATGAATTAAACGCTCAAAAACTTTGGATATATAAGGTAATATTGCAATTGGTCTATATGTCTTATCAGCTTTTGGTATGGGTATAACCTTTGCGTGTTTCCACATAGATGGATAAGTATATGTTGTGATTATAGTATTAAATATATGTGTTATATGCGGTAAGATATAAGTCAAAATCAGTTTTATAAATTTAGGATAAACCCCATCGTGTCATATAGCATCCGATTTAATGCTGAGAAATGATTCCAAAACATCTTCCTGAGTGAAATGTATAAAATTAAAGCAAAGCGAATGTTGTTGGTTTAATATATCATTGGTGGAAATATTATTGTAAAAGTTTATATCAGCTGCAGGCATTGAAATATTGGCAAAATCGAGATTTAACTGATTGACATCTATTGTGTTCTCAGCTTTCATGTCATCATTAACAATGCCCATTTTGCGAATTTCCCTCCATTTCTTTTTCGAACAGACAGCAGATTTAAATTTTTCCTCATAAAATTTTGACTTAGCAGTTCTAATTTATGAATTTACTGTTCTTCGAGAAAGTTTGAAAGTGTTATGGAGCTCTGTTGTTCTAAATCGTTTCCACCTTTCATATGCATAATTTCTCTCTTCGATTAGTGCTCTAATGTTATTTGTAAACCATGGTTTATCGCTTCGAATTTTCTTAGATTTAACTGAGATATATTTTTCGTATAGACAATTTGTATTGCAATGTATAAACCTAAGCTGATCATCAACAGTAGGTATATAGAAGACATCGACCCATGGTATTGATGATAAATCAGTTTCCAGGAGCTGATAATCTATATTCTTAAAATCTCTGAATGTTAAGATTTGTGATTGTTTTTTTATATATGGGGTTGAAATCATAAGACAGAAAGAGTAAATCATGTCTTGAGAACATTGACGCAGAAAGCTGTTCAAATAACATCAGTCGAGAATCATTACTGGTAAAGCAAAGGGAAAGATTTGCGATTTTTGAACTTACCAGAAGCACCGAATGACGAAGTCCATATGCGCAAAGTGTGGTAAAATTGTTTGTGGGGAACATAAAATAGAAGTTTGTAACAAATATTTTAAGAGTAGAAAAAAAAATTTTTTTGGCATTTAGTTTTTATTTACATTTATTTTCCTTTGTTCTTAATGAATTTTGTGATTTTAGTTAAGTATTTTTTTTAAGTTGTTTACTACAATTTATCCCAAAAAGTGTTCCTTAAAAAGTGCCTTTAAATAGATATAATATTTCAATGAATTTTCCAATAAAAATTAAAATTTTTTGTATTATTTACGTTTAAAATAGAACAAAATATAACACTTTAAAAGATTTTTGATGGTTCATATATGAACTTGGAAAAAATCGATTTGAGATATATGTTAGTCGATTCGACTAATGATTAGTGTTAATGATTACAACTTGCCGTTAGTTAAAGGCAGGATTTTGTCGGACCGATAAATGGCTTTACATTATAAAACCTTTATTTATTACTTTTTTATCCATTAAGTATTATTATTATTAATAGTAATAACAATAAAATATTAAAGTTGTAATAATACAAAGCTATTTATGGGGCAGACAAAATCCTGCCTTTAACTAACGGCAAGTTGTAATAATGGCCCTTAGTGTTCTAGGGTTAACGTTTAACTTATGGCAATAACTTTCTTTATATTTTAAATACCATTTTAATTTAGACAATAAGTTACCTTTGAGTGAACTCTTCTGTTTACCAGGAAAATTCAGGCAACGTTTAATCGGTAAACGATCGGACCAGATTTGATTCTCTACGGAAAATTTACCCACAAAGTTTAGCATATCTAGTGCTACAGAGCATACATCATTTACCGAATTACCGGCACTACCAATGTAGGTGTAAGAACACTCTTCATCACCGATACTTCTTCCATTTAAAATCACAATCCAGTAATTATTGCAAAACTCAATAAATTTTTTGCCACCAGCAGAAAGCAACATAAAAACTTCATCCAGCTCTTGTTGCTCCTCCCCTATTCCAATGTCCGAGTCAAAAATTATTATTGGGTTAATTATATTATTGGAATTGAAACTGTTTTTTGAAATATCAAATTCGTATATCCAATTCACACCTAGTAAATACGTCGCTATTATAGAAATCTGAACTTCCCTTATTGTAATGACAACCAGATCAATAACATCATATGCTCTAAAATCATGCTTAATTCCAACATCCTTTATTGTTTTACGAACTCCAAGAATATGACCTCTAGTAGCTATACCAAACGGGCTATTTCGAGTAGCTGGTTTCCATTTGCTATAAAAATTCTTGAATTTGTTTTCGAACATAAAAATTTTAATACTTTGTGTCTCTAACAATGTAAAGGGAAAATGTAAGCCATACAAAATTTAAAAATTTATCCCCAAAATCCTTTGCTGCTGCAAAGCTTAAAGGCTTACATCGGCTGTAAGTGATAACCGAAACATAGTCTCCATACAAAGGACCCCTATGAGATCGACTTAAATTATTATATAGATCTAGGTCCAATTTGGTTTATATATATTTATTCCATCCACTAATCAGCACTCCAAAAATAAACCCTATAGAACAATTCTTAGTTATGGCCCCCATATATATATATCTTAAATATATTTACGCTGACCTCTGACTCACTGACTGACTGCCTGACTGATTCTGTAACGCTGAAATAATACACATCGCACTCCTTACAAAGCTATGCGAAATACACAAACAAAATTTAATCTTTCTCATTTTATACAAACACACACACAATTTTCTCTCTTCTATGTTACCGAACAGTGCTGCTAATAAAATCTTCTGAAAATCTACAATTTTGGAAACTAAATCGCCAAAATTGTCATTTTTAAAACAAGAAATTGTCAAGAAAATAAAAATAAAACTCGACAAAATATATGACAAAAGGAAACAATAAAATTTAATTATATCATTCATATTACGAATATTGTTACAGCATTGGTTATATCTACATATATATAATAATGTATTAGTGGTGAAATTTCAACGAAAAAAATTTAACACAGCAATCAACTAAATAATTTTATTGACATGTATCTATAGCTGAAACATATAATATAGGTTTAAAGTATCGCCGTAATTAAAACTTAAATCTTAAATGGAGATGCTATGCAAGGTATTTCCGTTTTGAAACGACTTGACCCAGCATTAAATCTATACATAATTTATAATTTCCATTTACACTGAACAAAAACTATCAATTTTCGATAAACAACCCATTACTTGTTAACCCTTGAAATCGTAATTTTTATACTACTGAAAATTTTAAATCTTCAACCGTCATTTTAACATATTTAACAAATCAGTTTAACAAATTGAAAAATCGTCGAAATTGCAGCAAGTTGTCAAAATTAGCAACACTGCTAACGACAATAGCACTACATATGTATGCAGATTTCGTGTTACATATGGAATAAGTTGAGCGCAAAATTGCATCTTTTCAAATTCTTCTTTAAATTCCCATTGTTGGTCAATGAAAAAATTCTGCAAAAAAAGTAATGAATGAAATTTTAAACATTATTATTTTTCTCATTTAACGTCGTCCGATATGCATACATACTTCTTTTATCAAACTAAACTTTTCCAGTTGTCTGTTTTGTTTTTCATCTCAAAATTGTATTATATTGTTATGAGTCTTTTCGCTCAGGTTCTCTGATGGCCAGCACTTACCAAAGAGTATGCTTTTTTTGATAAATATTTGAGAAAAAAGAGATCTCCAATGTGGATTGTGTTGTTGTCCAACGTATGATTTCATTTATAGCTCTGTATTGAAAAGCACTTGAAAAAATAGTGGAATATTAGGTTTAAAATTAAATTTTTTATTCTAACTTTGCATAATTATATTACATTGTAATTTCAGAAGAGAGGTGGGCAAATAATTTTTTTTCACTCATAATATTAATTTTTGCATAATTTGCTTTCAAAAAATTTAGACAAACATAAATGAAGTAAATATGTATATTTAAGATTCTAATTTGAATAATTGATTGAAATTATCATGGAAGAATTAAAGGCAATTTGAAATAATAAGTTTTTTTTAAGTAAAACTAATACGCCCCTATTTTTATTTTTTATATTTATAGATAACTTTGCAAAAAATGTAGTTCTCTTTTTTCAGTTTACATGTATGATGAAAAATGAAATATTTTTTTCTCTTTTGTGTAGGTGTATTGGTGTTTGCACTTCCTTAACGGGTGGTAGGTTATAAAACCTTTTTCTGAATGCACAACATGTCGAGCGTGTTTAAAATTTAAATTATTGTAACTTTGCATAATTAAATTATATTTTAATTTTAATTTGTGCATAATTTGCTTTTAAAAAAATTTTGACAAACATAAATTACGCTAAAAGCTATATTTAAGATATTAAGTTGAATAATTTATTGAAAATATCATGAATGTGTAAACATCTATACGCACAGGGGGGTAAATTTCTAATTCACAATACAATCACAAAAACAGCGTAATATTTGAGCGTAAGATCTTAAGCGTAACATGTAAGCATTAAGACAAATCGGTGTGACATGATTGTTTGGTGAAAAAATTATGATATGTAATAACCTTTTTGTCGCTGTTTTCTGCATTTTATTTGTTACCAGATGTTTATACATCTCCCCTGTGATCGCACTCATTTTTTTTTAAGTAAAACTAATACTTATTTATTATTTTTTATTTCTTCTTTTTTGGATTTATAGATAACTTTGCAAAAATGTTGTTCTCTTTTTTCAGTTTACATGTATGATGAAATATGAAATACTTTTTTTTTGTGTAGTTGTATTGGTGTTTGCACTTCCTTAAAGGGTGGTAGGTTACAAAACCTTTTTTGCATTTCTCTTCCTGAATGCACAATATGTCGAGAAAGTTGTGTCAAAATTTTAAATATATCAGAGCAAAACTTAAGAAGATATAGCGTTTTCAGCGACCGATCTCATACGATATATCGTATATAAATCAGTTTTTAAAAAACTTTAAACCAATTTTCTTGCAAATAAATGTTCGAAGTCCGTGAACATCATAACTCAAAATCTACTTGACCGATTCTTTTGAAATTTTAGACAATATATATACACACAAATCATCAGGTAACCACGCATGTGTTTTTAATTCCATTTTCTTCCCCATTTTTTAACCACAAATTCCCGAAATTGTATAGCAAAAATCGTTTTTCACTTCAAAATGCTGCAAAAAAAAATTGAAAAATTCTTCGTCACTACTTCAGGAAACATGCCACCTTTTAAACGCATTTCGATTTTTTTTATTTCACATGGTCCGGTAACGAGTTATGATGTTCACCGCAAAACAACAACGCCTCCGGATATTGGCTGTCATGGACTTATTTATTAAAATTTTTGGTTGATAATTTTTTCAAAGATTCTTCAAATGTTATGCTATAATGTGTGTTCATGCCTTCAAAAAATAATTATGCAAAATACGACTTTTATAAGCTTTTAAAACCTTACCCCCCCCCCCCCCCCATCACCTTAAGAAACCTTTAAGAACCTTGCTCTAAAACGTTTTTTTTTTCTATGCTATTCTATTTTTTCTACAATAAAATGGAGTTCGGTTATAACAAACTTCGCGGGACCGGTCAAATTAGTTCGTTATAGACTAAGTTCGTTATAACCGTAGTATTTTTTTGTTTTGTCCGAAAGGTTTAAAAACTTTTTTAGTTGAATAAGTTTATTTATTTTGATGCATTTTAAAAACTTATAAAACATAAATTAAATGATTAAAAAGATAAATATTAATAGTTTGTCTTAATAAGACTAAAATTACCGAGTTTCTATCAAAATAAAATATATTTTTAAAATCATATAATACTAAAAACTCCTTATGTAAAGAAGCAGAATGTTTAAAGCAAAGGTTGGCTACTGGAAAATTTATGCGAAAATATACATAAAAGGACCTTTTACACAACTTAATTTGAAAATCGAAGTTTTTGGATTGTATTTTTTACAACTGTTTTTCGTTTTTTTTTTGTTAAGAAATTTTAAAAACATTAAAATTAATTTTTTTTAAATATATAAAATATAGGAAATTTCTGAAATGGGAAAAAAAATTGTTTGTTAAAGTCAACATAAACGGGGGCCTAGGCGCCTCACAATCCACTAGTGTATATATATATTTATTAATTGTTTTAATCCTGTTTAACAAAAATAGTTTAACAATTTTAGTGTCTCTCTAATAAAAAGTAAATTAAAAAAAAATGTAAATCGTATGTAGAGTTTTGGGGCCATCATTATAACTGGCCTTTGTAGTTAATGTTAGTAAGAAGTAACTTTAGCTAAAGTGAGCTGGTTTTATTTACTACAACTTCCCAGTAAAATAAAAATAATATTTTTGATGATGTGGCAACACTAAAGGAAAAACCGATTAGTTTGACCAAATGAACTCGTTTATAAAAATACTTGGTGGCAACGTTCTTTTATTTATTTGTTTACAAACCAGCAATAAAAATTAGTGAATTTTTTTTCTTTTGGTGTTATCTATTAAATAAATATTTAAAATGATGACGCCAAAAAATGAAATTTTACAACAAACAGCAAATAATGTGAATTTCTTTTACATCTTCAAAGATGAGAAAATGTTAAATACATAAACCTTACCTTAAAAGCTAAAGGCAACACTATATTCGCTTTAGCTTATCGGTCTCTTTTAGCTTAAAATATACTTATAATAACGAAAAACTTATAATCTGTCAGATAACATATCAACTTTAGCTATTGGCAAGTTATAAGAAGGCCCCAAGTGTGTAACAAACACTTATTTGAGTTTCATCAGTGGACACATACATAGATTTTAGATATATTAAACCTTCTTTACAACGCACGGTATGATATTCCACAGTGACCCTATCTTCCGAATTTTCGAATCATGTAACCAACATATCCTGCCGAAATCAGGTATTTTCTTTATTCTTGTAACATCCTCTTTATTATTCTCTCTGTTTGTAAATGGGCAAATTTTAAAATCCCATAACTTTAAATTGACGAACAAATTGATTTTTATAATAAATAAAATAATAGTTTATAAATAGTTTATAGAAACATTTTATGTTTTTAATTGACAACTAGATACTAGAGTTATGTTTCTTTTAGAAAAAAAAAAAAAAAATGTTAAAAAAATGTTCCCTTAAAGCGGTTTTATAAATTTCATTATTTGAGTGCACATACGTCTTCATGACAAAAATATCTACTTATTATTTTCGATGTTTCCTCATCTTTTTGTTTTCTATTGAAAATTTTAAAATTTCTTTATCAAAATCCTATATGTTAAAAGAATTTATGAATAAACTTTGCATTCAAGATTTTTTTCAATATTTTTCTTCTCTCAAACCTCTATAACTAGGGTTCTAATTAACGTGGTCTAAGAACACTCAGTGGATTAAGCTCCTACTTTTGAGCTATTAGCTGCTTAAATTCGTTGGATTTGAGGATAGTTATGAGTGAGGAATCAACTTTACTTTTACTGTACGTTAACTTCTCTTGGCATATTTTGGCATTACTGTACGTTAACTTCTCTTATCAAATTTTGGTATTATATCATAAAAATTAGTATACTGTAATATAATGCTGCGGAGCAGCAGGGGTCCTCTAGTATACTTTAAATAGGGTCAATGCTAATATTATTATGAAAAATTTTAATCTTTTTCTTTCATTATATTGAATATTCGCTCCAATTTAAACAAATTTTCGCAATTAAAAAAAGAAGAATGATTAATAAACAAATATCTCATTTAGTAATGAACACGTTAATCTAATTCCATAATTGTATCCCTTATATAGGGCACCGTCTATTCGGTTTTGGCTGACTTCCTTTTTTTGCCACAATATTTCTGCTATATAACTTATATGCAGTCTTGTATGCAGTTTATTATCGGTGCTCATCACGCATACTGAACAATATCAAAAGCGACGACATGAG
Organism: Cordilura impudica; assembly: GCA_963682025.1. NCBI lineage: Eukaryota > Metazoa > Arthropoda > Insecta > Diptera > Scathophagidae > Cordilura > Cordilura impudica. Next base: position 123,497,991 of record OY821518.1, on the reverse strand, counting down.
ATGTAGAAGTAGTCCTTCCAACACCACAAGCAATACATCACTAGCAGCACATTTTCTAATAGAATGTACTAAATACAACTATTCATTTTCAATCTGTGGACTTCCTTTAAAGCGAAAAAAAAATACAAAAAATTTAATAAACAAACAAAAAAAAAAACTATAGAAAAATTTAGTTGAAATAACAACACATGCATGTACAGAGTCATGCATGTTATAAATAGATGTATTGAGTTTGTCTACAAACTCGGTAAAACTGTGACTGCTAAAAAAGTTTATTTTGAACTAAAATTGCATAAAATAAATAAAACTTTTTGAAGACTTTGTCATTTTAGAAATATGATATAAAATTAAAAAAATAAGCAATAATTTTCACTATGACGAACTATAAAGTACCCTCCATAATTATTGAATTCATTAGAAATTTTTAATTAAGCAAATCTTTTAATCTACAGTAAAGAGATGAAGCTTTCGTCGATATATATTTATTTAAAAGCATTCATAGTGAGCAGACTTTTGTTTTATTAACAAATTTTTATACCCTATACCACTATGTGGTTTGGGTATAATGACTTTGTGCTGCTGTTTGTAACAACCAAAAATATTTGACCTACACCCATCTTTAATTATACTGATCGAATCAGTATCACTATCTGATTCGATTTAACGATGTCCGTCCGTCCGTCCGTCTGTGTGTCCATGTAAAGCTTGTAATCAAACTGCAGGTCGCAAATATGAATATATTTTGATGAAATTTGGCATTTAATCTTTTATCGGCCATGGGATGAACGCTATTGAAATTGGTGAGAATCGGTCCATGTTCAGACCTAGCCCCCATACAAATGAACCCTATGAAATCAACATATATTGCCATAAGATCCAAATTATCATACAAATCTTAGTCAAATTGGAGCTGCTTCCCGATCTTCACTTAAATCTATTAAAAAACAAAAATATTGCACTGACTCTTCTCAAATTTTGTTTGTATATATTTTTGCAAAATACAGGAGACTTTACCAAACATGGCCAGGATCGGTCCATTTTTGGGCCTAGTCCCCATATAGATATAGCATCCGATATGAACTTTTTCCTATCTGCAGCCGAAAAAATTAATAAAAATCCCACTCTAATTTGGTTTATGCTTATTTTCTATATCCAGTTAGTTGGGCCTGAGAGATAGGGTCTCTAAAAGCATGGTATAGGGTATCGTATAGTCGGTCTAGACCGACTATAATTTTCTTACTTGTTTTTAATATGGTCTCAAATATTTGTTTTATTCATGGCCGTTATAAATCGAGTCAAATCGTTTTATTTTCTTTCCACGATATACAAAAAAAATAAAGAATCTGAAAGTGTGATTTTCACATCGAAAAAATATTCGTCTGTTTCATATTTCATCAAAGTTTTCACTTATAATAATTCTGTTTACTGAGCAAATATAATTTATCGGTATTTGTTGTAATTTTTAGTTTTATGTAAAAAACGCTAGAAATATATACGCTAGAAATATATAGACGGTGAGACGTAAATCAAAGGGAGCTACGAGAACAGGGGAAATAATAATAAACTTTGTACAGAAAAGAATTGCCGAAATAGCTCAGAGACCTCGCGCCACAAACGGCGTTAACAATAGCTTCAGAGGCTTTCTCAGAGTATAGTAAGCAGATTTTAGATTAGACATACATATTGTAAAATACAGCCAAATACCATTTGTAATACGAACCAACAACTGGCAAACAGCATTAACAGAATAAATCATTGTAGGCAATCGTGGAAGTTATAACACTAAATCCGAAATCGCCATTATCAAATTTGTTCAAACGTTACAGTATGAACTTTTGAATAATATTTTGAAAATCTCCTAAACACATTAGTGACTGAAATTGTATATATTTATTATTCGCCAATTTTTAAAGAAGATGTTTAGTTAAATTTAATATATTGAAAAAAAAAAAAAAAATACCCATAGAAACCAAATTTTAAATTTAATTTACCATCATGTAAATCATTAAATAATTGATTGATAAAAAATGAAACATGTCTAGAAAAATATATATGTGTTCACAAGCGATAACCGCCTAAGTCGACTTAAGAACGATTTGAGTTATGTATGCTATCATATTCTACTCAAACGCTTTATATTTACGTGAAATCCCCATTTCTCTAACACTGTTTAATAAAAAGCTATTAATGAAAACATTCTGACCTAAGTCGTAATTAAGCCCCATTACATTTATATAAAAAGTTATTTTTCTCAAAAGCATGATTTTCGACTTAGGCGGTTAATGCTTGTGACCACAGATATATGCAAAAATACTTTTTAGCAAAAAAAAAAAAAAAATGCAAGATCATTTTCATCGTCGCCGCGAGTCTGCCTGCAAAGTTTCAGCTAGATTGAATTACGGGAAAAGGGCTAAAATTCGATCCAAAGTTTTCTCGACAAGCTGATGCTATGAGTTAATATGACCGTGGATTAATAAGTCCGTGACTTTTCGAACTTCGCTCGTAGTTATATGAAATGCAACACTGCTCATATCAAGTACCGCCTGTTAGTAGACTACTGTAAAATTTTGAGCAGTTCCGTCATTGACTTTGCGTTTAACAGCTGTTCAAAACATACAACCACGTGGTTTTTTTTTAAGGGAAAAAAGTGAATTTCGAGGGCTCAGTGGAAAGAGATTTAGCTCCAACGATGAAACTATTGATCAAAAATGCCTATTTTATGGACCCCGATTTTGTTTTTTTTTTGGAATGGATATAAAAATTTGAGAAACCTTGGACTAAGTATATTGCGCTAAAAATAGATTATGTTGAAAAATAAATTCTTTTTTTTTTGCAAAAAAAAAAACTGTGTTTCATTCTAAAAGTCACGGACTTATTGAGCTGCCCTCGTATCAAGGGAGTAAAACTGGAGTTCTATACGTTTGTACGTTTGTTTGTTTGTTTGTTTGTTTGTTTGTTTGTTTGTTTGTTTGTTTGTTTGTTTGTTTGTTTGTTGCTTGTAGGAGACTATCCAATGGAAAAATAGGTTATATTTATTTTCTTAGGATTTTTCAAGTGGACGTGGCACTACTCATATAAAGTGAATTTTAACATCCATTTTAAAATATAATATCTGGAGTGCTACGATAGCAAGAGTTCTGAAAGCATGTACGCACAAGTAAATAGTAAACTAATTTGAGTAGTAGTGGAAAAAATGGGCGGGATCGGACCAATGAAGTATAACAAAATATGTCTTGGGCCTTTGTCTGAGTTTATAAGTTATTAATGAGATTAGTTGCCCCAAAAAATGAGCAATATCGGACCATGGGAGTGGCACCTCCTATAAAAAAAATATGAAGTACTACGAAAAAGGGCGCTCTTGAAACTTTTGACAAGTACATTAATTAGCCATGTGAGAAGTCGTGAAAAATATTGGCGGAATCGCTAAAACCGAAAATCGTGAATGACAAAAATCGTCAAAATCAAAAATCGCAAAGAACGAAAATCGGCAAATCAAAATTCACAAAAATCGCCAAATTAAAAATCGCCAGAACCGAAAATCGCGAATGACAAAATCGCAAAAAAAAAAACAAAAATTGCTAGATACGAAAAAAGCGAATAACAATAATCACAAAAAGAAACAAAAATCGTCAAAATCAAAACTCGTCAAAACCGAAAATCGCGAATAACAAAAATCGCCAAGATCAAAAATCGCAACAAACAAAAATCACCAAAATCTAAAATCGCTAAAATCAAAAATCGCAAAAAACAAAATTGAAATAAATCTAAAATCGTCAAATACACATAAAATAGTTTTCTAAAAAATGTATTTAAAATTTTGAATTCGTTACGATGGTTGCAACGAAGCGCATCGCGTTACAGCTAGTAGTCCTATAAATATAAGCGAACTTAAGCCATGCTTAATATCGTAAAAGTAAATAATGCTCCAGGTGAGAATCGAGTATCGTAAAATTCTTTTTATAAATGCTATAGACAAATTTTATACACAACTGCTAAAAATTTGTAATAATATTTTCACAATGATACATATAGCGCTTTTACGAAAACTATTGTTCTTCCAATACACAAAACAAGAAGACTCCAGCCAAACTGCAAACTATATCAACCATGCTAGTGTTTCAAGAAAGTCTTAGATCTATGAACTCGATGGGAGCCTCTTAAAAATTTATCCGGGAAGAATATTCGAAATATTCAAAACACTATTTGCGCTCGACTGGTGAGATTTTCGAATTATTTCGAAATTAAATCAGGTGTTAAACAAGGATTTTTCTTGTCCCCATTACTTTTCGCCCTCTACATTAATGATCTCCATGAAGCCCCAGATGGTAGATTTATGGTTGATAATATAAATGTGCACCTCTTACTATATGATGGCGACATAGTCATTTTAGCTGATGATGTTATTGTAATACAAAACGTGATAAAAATTACTTAATATTACAGCAATATGTAGAATCTAAAGTGAATTCAAACAAATCCAAAATTCTTGTATGATGGTGGATGACTTAGTCAGCCAGAAAAAATGGCTTTTTAAAGAAAAGAAAGTAGAAATATTATCGGGTGTAGTCTTTATACCGAAACTAAAATTGTACAACAAGTGCATTATTTTTTTTCTTTATTTATTTATTTATTTATTTATTTAATTTAATTTTTTAACAATACAGTATAACAAGAACGAGTCTTATATTACAATACTGGGGAGATACAGGTACAACTTATTTTTTTGTTAGAAAAAAAGGGGGACAAAAAAAATAAAAAAATTAAAAATTAAAAAATTAATTATAACTTAGTAATAAGACAAAGCAAAATGTTAAAGTTAATGCGAAATTTAAAAAATAATATAAATCGTAAATGAAAAGATATATAAACTTTATTTAAAATAATCAAAAATAGTTGATTTAAAATGGCTTGCATTACTTATAATTTGAACAGTAGGGTAGGTAGATGGTTCCAAAGGCAGATGGAGTTTAAAAAGAAGTGTCTTTTCGACATTTCTTTCCGATGTGGAATGGTGTTTATTCGTTTTCCTCTGCTTGATCTTGAAAGAATTATTCTTTTATAAAGGTATCCGGGTTGTCTTGTGTAGATCAATTTGTGTAGAAATAAAAGTGTACGGCATTTTAAAAGATTTTCGAACGAAATATTACAAAACTGTTTCGAGAACTCAGAATTGCTGCTTCTTCTTGTGCGGCCAAAAACGTATCTTGCTATGTTGTTATAAGTCACATTAAGCTTTCTCATGCATAATGTATCACAGTTTGCGAATATTTCGCACCCATAAAGAAGTGTTGGCAGCAAGTAAGTTTTAGCAAATAACATACGAACATTGAACGGAGTATAATACTGGGTCATCCACAGATTTCGCAACATTGCGTAAGTTTTTCCACAAATAGAATTAATATCCACTTGAGTTTAAGGCAAAGAAGAGAGTGTTCTACTCTATCAAATGCTTTAGAAGGATCCAGTAAAATAAGAAATGATATCATATTACTATCAAAATTAGCTCTAAGCTCCTCCGAAACATCAACCAGGGCAGAAACTCAACTATGTTTAGGTCTGAACCCAGATTCTTTATCAGTAAGTAACGAATTTTCATTTAAAAAATTGGTCATTTGAATATAGATTAAACGTTCAAATACTTTAGAAAGATAAGGTAATATTGCTATTGGTCGATATGTTTTATAATTTTTTGGGATGGGAATAATTTTTGCATGTTTGCACGTCGTAGGAAAAGTTGAAGTTGTAATTATCGCGTTAAAAAAATGTGTTATGTGTGATAAAATATATGTCAGAAGTAAATTCAAAAATTTGGGATGAACTCCATCATGTCCAAGAGAATTTGATTTAATAGTAAGAATAGATTCCAAAATGTCTTCCTACGTGAAATGTACGAAATTAAAATTTAGCAGATTTTGCTCGGTTGAATTGCCTTCGATGTTAGTTGTTGAATTGGGGTTATTGGAATATGAAGTATTGTTATTGTAATAGTTAACATTCACATCAGGCATTGGTATATTGGTAAATTCATCATTTAATTTGTTAACATCAATATCATTTTCGACTTTTGCGTCCACGTTTACAATACCCATATTTCGAATTTCTTTCCACTTCTTTTTTGAGCAAACAGCTGATTTAAATTTTTCTTCATAATAATTTGATTTTGCCGATCTAATTTTAGAGTTCACTTCTTTTCGGCAATTTTCAAAATTGTTATGCAGCTCCGTTGTTTTGTAACGTTTCCACCTTTAATATGCTTCGTTTCTTTTATTAATCAAAGCCCTTATTTCGTTAGAAAACCACGGTTTCTCATTTTGTATCATTTTAGTTTTGATTGAAATATATTTGTCATACAAATAAATTATATGGTAATTTAAAAACGATGCTTGTTCACCAACAGTAGGCACAACAAAGATTTGGTGCCAGAAAATTGAAGATAGTTCCATTTCCAGCGATTGATAATCAATATGCAGAAAGTCCCTAAATTTTATAGTTTGTGTATTTTTTTGAGCGGTCGTATTATAGTTATAAGACATAAAAATTAAATCATGTTTTGAGAACAGAGACTCTGTTAGCTGGTCAAATAACAGAAGCTGAGAATGATTATGAATGAAACAAAGATCAAGCAGAGTGGCTGTAGTTTTTGTAAAATGTGTAGGCATAGATGAATTTACTAAAATCAAACCAATGGCATACATATCATCCATTAAACTTTTATCCGTTAATATATTAGAATTAAAGTCGACAATTATAATAACATCTGAGTAACCAAGTGTAACTGTTGTCAATATTCCTAGCAGTGGATCTCTATCAATGGCTTTATTGGGCCTATATATGGTATCAATTAAGAGTTTTTTGTTTTTGCCGTTAAAAACTTCGAGAAATATATATTCATTTTGTTCATTTTGGGCGGCTGGATTTCAATTTACAGCTAATTGATGATTCTATGTATACGGCAACACCACCATCATTAGATAACACAAGGGAACAAAATTGAACTTTTTTTGTGTTGATTTGAAATTTATAGCAAATTTTTACTAATTTGAGGTCGCTGATTTCAAATCTGCACTTAGTTTTTTTCTATCAGCTCGACTTTTCGAGATATACCGTTATGTTCAAAATTAAGGCACTTCCGCTACATATATTGGAATAACTTGAAAACGGTTCACCATATTAAATTAAAAAGAAAATCCGAAACTCGCAAACAATATTCTCTTAAAGCCGTGCTTACTTTGTTTTTAAATTTTCCAAGTAGTTTTAGAGATATCGTTCAAGTTTTGAAAAAAAAAATTAAAATTTTTTAAAAAAAAACATTTTTTTTGTTCTTTAAAAATTCCTAAAAAATAAAAATGGGACAAAAATCACAGTTTTGGTCTACAAACAGTTAGATAAATATATTTCGAATAAAATGAGCTTTATTTCATTGCAATCGGTGCACAACTTTTGATTTTGTTCACGATTTACTGAATTGATATAAATCGCGATTTCCATACAAAAATAACATTTTCTAAAAACAATATTCAGTTCTTAATCAACAGAACCATTGTTCCCTTGTGTAATGTATCTGCTCGAAAAAGACGATAGCCACTAAGGTTGTAAATATTATCACGAACATCAGGGTAAAACCAAGTTTCTGAGACACATATTACGTCCATGGACGACTCTTCAAAAATAAATCTTAGTTCATCCATTTTATTGTTAAGGCTTTGAGATATTGAAACCAAAATTTTGTTAGAAAGAATTCTACTCATACTGTAGAGGTTATCTTTAGAACCAACAAAGCAAAGTTTAATTGGAGAACCAGATATAAATTTTGAGAATGAAATGGAAAATGTATCTGGCAGTATGTAGGAAAATAAAAGGATATGTGGCTCAACGATATTTCATAGACATAATTTTAAATCCACCTGACTTAACCCCAACTTGCATAATTATGTTAAAAACTGTTGCGTGAAAACACTCATATTTTTACATTGAGACTGTTTAAGTACAATTTAATATTTTCTTTGTACTTTTCCGCCTTTGAGTCAATTAGCCATTTTTGGGTTAATTCTGGGTTAAAATCTATGAAACTCCTTTTTTTATACATCGTTGAAAGGAGTGTTTACATAGATTTTAACTAGTAAAACCGTTAACGGTACTTAGATATTGCTCGCCACCTTCTCTCTTTTATTTTTTAACTTATAAAATCAATCGTTTTGGTACCTTCGTACAATTCGTACACATAAACACCTTTCGCTGTGCATATTTCAAAAAAAGGTAATACATTCGTATTTACAAATAAAATAGAGATTTTATTTTCTCTTCTTATAAAACCTTATATTATATTGTGTTTTTATTTTTTATATATTTTTTGCTACATACGCAAACATTTGGTCCTTCGAACCGGATCCTGAGGAAAAATTTGGAAAATTTTTAAAAATTATTAATTTCAACATTCCCACAGCCTTCATCTTGTCAACACCAGCAAGAACCTGCATAAACAACCCTTCACTTCAACTACAGCAGAAAACAATAAATTAAAAAGGTGCGTATAGTTCAGTTTTTTTTTAAGTGTGAGCTAAACAAAAACTTGAAAATTTAAAAAGTGTATAATTAAAATTAATTTAAAAAAAAAAAAAAAAAGTTTCATCGTTATTGAAATACTATTTTTTTGCATACTTTTCGTTTTACAACCCTACGCGTTACGTTACATTACGTATATATTCGTTTATATTTTAATCGAAAGAAAAAGCAAAAGCCTTCGGGATTTTTAAAAAAAGTGAATAGTGCAAGTAATAATATAAATATTAATCATATCGTGTTTGTTTTAATCGAAGGAAAGAGAAAAAGCCGTCGGGATAGTTTAAAAAAAGTGTTTAGTGCAAATAATAATAATTTAAACAGGTTTACATTTAAACAGATATACATTACAATAAAGATTATAACTAAATCGGTTTTTCTCCTTTGTGTTATACATATACGCTCACGCGAACGATATACATTACAATAAAGATTATAACTAAATCGGTTTTTCTCCTTTGTGTTATACATATACGCTCACGCGAACGTTTTTTTTCGTGTTTAAGCTGCTTAAGCTGAATAGTTTTTATTTCTCTGTACGTTCACGCGTTGGTTTTTTTTTGTGTTTATGCTCAAGAGTGTGTTCATTTCTCTTCACACTAATATATACGCACACGCATTGTGTTGGTTTGTTTTTTCTATAACATTGTTAGTCACCCTACTGTCCGTTTTAGTCGCGACATATCCAGTGTGTTTTTTATTAATTTTTTTTTTGCAAATTTTAGTTTTGCTTCTAATTAGTTAAAATAATACCACATATTAAGAAAATAAAATTTTTTAATATAGTTTTATATTATTAGTTTATAATATATTATTATTTTTTCGGATTTTTTTTAAACGAATTTTTATATTGTTATTTAAATTAAATTAACTTATTTTAAAATAAATTCGAACCAAAATGCCGGGAACTGCACTTGATATTTTTATTCGCGATTCGGATACGCTCATTAAATTTGAAGCGAAATTCAACGATATTCGTGAGGAGTTACATTCGGTATTTAATCTTGAAATTCGTGGAAAGGAATTGGACTTGCTTTGGGAACAAGTAAAATCGACATATCGTACTTGTTTATCATATTTAGAAAATTCGGATGACGCGGAACCAGCGGATTTTGACGCGGCTGAATCGAAATATGAAGCCACTTTTAACGCGTACGTTAATTGTTTATCTGGGATTAATGAACGATTACATCATTTTAAATCCAACGCGACACCGAAAGAGCAGTCTCAGTCTTCTAGCGTAAACCTCAATTCAGCTGACAACTTTTGTCATAATTTAACGCTTCCGCCATGCGATACCGACGTTTTTGAGGGCGATTACATTTCTTGGCCCACTTTTAGGGATCTTTTTACAGCGGTTTATATCAATAACTCTCGACTTAGCAATATTGAGCGGCTATGCCATCTAGTTCGGAAAACTAGTGGCGAAGCTCGGGAAATTGTTTCGAAATGCCCTCTCACTAATCAAGGTTTTGATGTTGCGTGGCGCAACTTGAGGGACGCATATGATAATCCGCGTATGCTGGTTAATAACCAGTTAAAATCGCTATTTAGCCTTCCCTTTCTTGATAAGGAAACCTCGTCGGGATTAAAAACTTTACAACGCGGAATAAACGGTTGCCTTACGGCTATGTCAATTTATAATATTTCGACGCACAGCTGGGATCCTATTATTGTATTTCTTTGCATTCAACGGTTACCTTCGCAAACTGTTAGTCTGTGGGAACAGAGTATAAAGGACAAATCAGCTTTGTCACTCTGGAAGGATTTGGACCTCTTTCTGACAGAAAGAGTTCAAACTTTAGATTGTTTACGTGATCTTAGGGGTTCAGAATCTGCTAAACGGCTTTCTGAACCTAAAATCAAAGCGCATCATACCAATGCTGCTTCAACTTCAAGTGCTTCTTGTGTTCTTTGTAAGAATCAAGTTCACTTTTTACGTTCTTGTCATCGATTCAAAAGTTTATCTGTTGCGGATCGATTTTCTACGGTAAAAAAGTTTCACTGTTGTGTCAATTGTCTCGCAAGGACACATGAAGCTAAAAATTGTAGCAGTTCGTATAATTGCTCCATTTGTAACAAGAGACATCATACTATGTTACACCGTGAATTACCATCTTCTGAAGTTTTTAGGGATACTAATCGGTCGAATTCGGGTGTTAGTTCGGTTTCTGTTTCTCGAGTTTCAAACTCCGTACCTGCAATCGCATCATCTTCGAATGCCAATCATGCCACAGCTCCTACAAATCGTCAAGTATTTCATACAGCACAAAGTAGGACTGTACTTTTAGGGACGGCTATGGTGAATCTTATTCATCAGGGTACTACGTACCCAGCCCGGGCCCTTATTGACCCTGCTTCTGAAGCATCGTTCATTTCTGAACGTTTGCAAAATCGCCTGAAAATTTCGACGCATTCGACGAATGCTCAAATTTCAGGAGTTAATCAGGCAGTTACGGCAATGTCTAGAAAACTTTGTTCATTAAAAATTGGCTCCACCCTCGATTCATCCCTTGTATTGGAAACATTGGCACTTGTTTTGCCAAATATTTCGGGTAATTTACCATCATTTACAGTCCACTCGTATTTAAAGGAAAATTTGCCAAACCTTCGTTTGGCCGATATTAATTTTGATGACAGTCGACCTGTTGATCTTTTGCTTGGCGCGGATTTATATCCAAGAATTCTGTTGGGAGAAATCCGTCGCAATATTTTGGGCTCTTTACTAGCTCAGAACACTATTTTTGGCTGGATTATTACTGGTCCAGTTGTACAACCTCAAGTTCAGGTATATTCTACGAATGTCGAATTTTCAGAGGAAGATTGCCTTAACAAAAATCTTTTGAGATTCTGGGAACTTGAGGAAACTCCTAAAAGAAAAATTCTGTCTCCATTTGACAAATTTTGTGAGGAAAATTATAAAGCGACTACTCGTCGCGAATCTGATGGTCGATATGTAGTGACTCTCCCATTTAAGCCTGAATTTCCTGAAAAATTTTCTTTAGGGACTTCAAGACCTGGTGTTATGGGACAATATCTTAGGACCGAATCATCTTTACTGCGTAGACCTGAAATTAAGGAGATGTACGATGACGTCGTTAGGGAGTATTTGGACATAGGACATATGAGACCGGTATTACCAAATTTTTCATCTCCTACCTCTTTTTGTTATTTACCTCATCATCCGGTGGTAAACCAGAACGTAAGACAACTAAATTGAGAGTTGTTTTCAACGCTTCAAATAGAACTTCTAATGGAATTAGTTTAAACGATTGCCTTTACGTAGGACCTACCTTACAAGCAGACTTAGTTCTACTTATTCTTAGATGGCGTCTGTTTAAATTCGTCTTCAATTGTGATATTACTCAAATGTATAGGCAGATTCGGGTTGATCCTTCTCATACCCCTTTTCAACGAATTTTGTTTAGGGATTCTCCGACGGAGACTGTAAGGGACTATGAATTACAGACAGTGACTTTTGGCGTTAACTGCGCTCCATACCTTGCCATTAGGACGTTATTACAACTCGCGGACGATTCTGAGGCTGAGTTTCCTCTCGCAGCACATATTCTACGAAAGTGCATGTACGTTGACGACGTTTTGACAGGGACTCATGACATTTCGACTGCATTAATGGCTCGTGATCAACTCGTCGCTGCTTTGGCCTCTGCTAAGTTTCAACTAAGAAAATGGACTTCAAACGAACGGAGTATTTTGAAAGACATACCTTTGGACCATTTAGTTGACGCTAAATTATTGACCTTTATAGAATCGAGTACTTCAAAGACTTTAGGAATTCAGTGGAACGCTCAGTTGGACTCGTTTTATTTTAGTGTGACTCCTATTTCATTAAAATCTGGGTATACTAAGAGGGAAGTCTTATCGACTATCGCGAAATTGTTTGATCCTGTAGGTTGGTTAGGTCCTGTAATTGTGGTTGCTAAAATTATCATGCAAAAAATTTGGCTTGATAATATAAATTGGGATGATATGCTTCCAATTTCGACGGAAGTTGAATGGAAAAGATTTGTAACTTCTTATCATGAGGTAAATACTATTCGTATTCCAAGATGGGTTAATTATTCGCCGGGAAATTCTGTTGAGCTTCATGTTTTTTCTGATGCCTCGGAAAAGGCATACGCGGGGGTGATTTATATTCGAATTCAGGCTTCTAACGGCGAAATTCATACTCACCTACTTTCATCGAAAACCAAAGTAGCCCCCATCAAATCAATTTCTCTACCTCGTTTAGAACTGTGCGGGGCGGTGTTAGCCTCTGAACTTTTGAAGACGGTAATAGGTGAAATTGATATTAAAATTGATCAAATTTACTGTTGGACTGATTCGACGATAGTCCTTTCTTGGTTAAGGAAAACGCCGTGTTCCTGGACCACATTTGTAGCGAACAGAGTATGCCGCATTCAAGAAAATGTAGGAAACCATAATTGGTATCATGTTCGTTCTGAGGATAATCCTGCAGATTTAGGTAGTCGTGGTACCTCTCCCACTGAGCTGGAAAATAGTGAGCTTTGGTGGCATGGTCCAAGATGGCTGGGTCAAGATAAAGTGCACTGGAATATAACGGATCTAAGTTATCTTGACACTGACATTGAGGGTCGGGTTGTCAAAACTCATGCTTCCTTCTTTACGAACGTTAAGGGGGAAGATATATATGTGGATATTTTGAATAATTACTCTCGTCTTGATCGAGCTCTTCGGATAATCTCATATATTTTGAGGTTCTTTTACAATAGTCATCCAGCTCATAGGACAAATCGTTATATGAATGTGGATAAAATCGTTGCTGGTTATGAAATCAGAAGAACAAAATTGCATTTAGCCATTGTGGCTCAGAAACACCACTATGCAGATGAATATAAGTGCCTGTTAGACAAAAAACCGTTAAGTTCAAAGAGTTGTCTTATTTCTTTGAATCCCTTTCTCGATAAAGACGGTGTGATAAGATTGAATGGTCGCTTGGTTAAATCACCATCCCTTTCATATACGGAGAAATATCCAATTATTTTACCTTATTCGAGCCGATTTACTCAATTGTTAATAGAATTTGTTCATATGATTTCCATTCACGGTGGAAATCAGTTGATGTTGCGAATATTGCGCATTGAATATTGGGTTCCACGCTTGAAGTCGAAAATTCGTGGAGTCATTGGTCGTTGTAAACGGTGTATTATTGACCGTAAAGTATCTTGTCGTCAAATTATGGCGGCTCTGCCCCCTGAAAGAACTACTCTTACTAGACCATTTATGACAACGGGCGTTGATTTTGCTGGTCCCTTTGACATCAAAAGTTTCACGGGCAGAGCTTGTAGGATAACGAAGGGCTACGTTTGTATTTTTGTTTGCTTTTCTACGAAAGCAATTCATTTAGAAGCCACGTCTGATTTATCGACGCCTACTTTTTTATCTGCCTTTAACAGATTTATTTCTCGACGAGGTTGCCCCTACACTTTATTTTCGGATAATGGCACAAGTTTCGTAGGTGCATCGCGTGAATTAGAGAAGGATTTTAAGATATTTCTTAAGGAAAGTCAGATTGCAGTGGGTTCTATTTATGGTATTCAGGGTTTAACTTGGCGGTTTATACCGGCCGGGGTACCTCATATGGGTGGCCTTTGGGAAGCCGGGGTCAAGAGTTTTAAACACCATTTTCGTAAGGAAGCGCAATCTTTTAAATATACTTTTGAAGAACTTTCTTCAGTTCTCGCAAGAATCGAAGCTTGTCTAAATTCACGTCCTCTTTGTTCTATGGCGGATAACCCTCGGGAACCAGTAGCTCTTACTCCTGGTCATTTTTTAATAGGTGGACCAATACTTGCTCCCCCGGAGCCTGAAATTAATGAATCTCCGATAAGTCTTGTTAATCGATTTCGAAAAATGAAAGCGTTGTCTCAACTTTTTTGTCGCCGATGGAAAGAAGAATATTTAATGACGTTAAATAAGCGCTATAAATGGAAATATCCGGAACGCGATCTACAGGAAAATGACTTAGTCGTTATCAAGCGTGAAAATCTACCTCCGACATCGTGGCGTTTAGGCCGGGTCATAAAAGTTTATCCGGGAAGTGACGGTCGCGTTAGGGTCGCGGATATTCGTACTGCTAATGGGGTTGTAAAACGACCAATAACCAAACTGGTCATTTTGACCGAATAATTTACACTTTTTCTTCGATATTTTCTTTAAATTTTTTATCGTTTCATAGAAATATGGAATCTCTCCCTAACTTTTTTGACGATGCTCTGCTCGATTATGAGGATGCTATGGAGATTTCGGAACCTAAAACTTCTCCCGCAGCCGTTCCTAGTCCAGCAGTGACACCAACAACGACAATCGTTACAGCGGTAAATCCGCCATTGGAAGCAACGCCCGCTGTTGAAACTGTCCATGCTGAGACAGTTGCATCATCGCCGGTCGTGGTGACTAAGAAAGCTATGGAAGCCTCGGGTTCGAAGCCACTGTCTACCTCGGCTCCGATTAAACCGCCATCGTCCCCTCTATGTAGACTCTGCGAACGACGTCACCCTCTGCGCTTCTGTCATTTGTTTCGGGATATGAGTTATGAGCGCCGCCTTCGTATGGAGATACTTCACCGATACTGTTCGAAGTGCTTGGCCCATTCTCATATGGCAAAATTGTGTCCTAGCACGTTAAAGTGCCGGGTCTGCCAGGGTGACCACAATACTTTGTTGCATGCGAATTCAAGGTCACGTAGTTCTGACCACCAGAATCGTGCAAAACGTGAGTCTCGTCCATTGTCGTCCGTTTCTAAAGTTCAATCCTTGCCTATACGTCATGTCCTTAATTTGTCGCCTACGCTTCAAGTTAAATTAAATATACCCGGAAAGGCCATTCCGGTACGCGCAGTGCTCGACTCTTGCTGTAGTGCAAGCTACATCTGCGAAACGTTGGTTCATCAAATACGATTGCCAGTTTCAAAGATGGACAACGATCGGTTTTGTCGGTTAACGATTACGTCGATATACGACTCGACTCAAAAAATTACGATAACCGCTAGAGTCACGAAGATGTTAGGGATTAGAACTCCTTCCGAGTCAATTCCAGACGCGATCAGGGAGCATTTCGCTGGGTTCCAACTTGCGGATCCTACCTTTAATCATTCCGGGCGGGTCGCGTTAGTTTTAGGCCCAGAAGTTAATCCACAGGTGATGAAAAATCGGATACAGGCGAGCCCGGGACTTCCAATGGCGCAATACACCATTTTTGGATGGGTCATATCTGGCCCATCTCCATTGTAGAGTCCTTACTGGCTCATATGTAGAGTCCTTACTGGCTCAAATTGTAGAGTCCCTACTGGCTCATACTTATTTATAATCAATTTTCCATTGGGGTCCCTACTGGCCTATGGAAAATTGTTACGTCGAGGTCCCTACTGGCCAATTTAACTTTAAGTGTTAAAAAAAAAAAAAAAAAAAAATTATTAATAAATTGAATTCAAGCTCACATTTTTAAACTGAACTATGCCTTATTTTAAGATATTTAAGTTATTTGTTAAAGTATTATTGTTGCAACACACCTTGATGTTGCAAGGTGGCCGGCAATGTTTAAGTACAATTTAATATTTTCTTTGTACTTTTCCGCCTTTGAGTCAATTAGCCATTTTTGGGTTAATTCTGGGTTAAAATCTATGAAACTCCTTTTTTTATACATCGTTCAAAGGAGTGTTTACATAGATTTTAACTAGTAAAACCGTTAACGGTACTTAGATATTGCTCGCCACCTTCTCTCTTTTATTTTTTAACTTATAAAATCAATCGTTTTGGTACCTTCGTACAATTCGTACACATAAACACCTTTCGCTGTGCATATTTCAAAAAAAGGTAATACATTCGTATTTACAAATAAAATAGAGATTTTATTTTCTCTTCTTATAAAACCTTATATTATATTGTGTTTTTATTTTTTATATATTTTTTGCTACATACGCAAACAGAGACATTATCTTAAATATATAAGCAGAACATGTTTCAATATGCAGAAGATAGTTATCATTTATATTTCAAATCCGTAATCTTTTCTGGGGAAATGAATGAAAATCGAAATCTATTTCATTAAAAATAAACTGGCCGGAAATAAATACAACCACAATGAAATCGCCTTTACACAGAACTACTAAGTAACTTCAAGATTAATGCCTTGAATGAAATACTCAAAGAAAATTGTAAGCCACCGCAAGAATCTTTATATATCTGGACTTAGAAAGAGGAAACCGTTATTTCCAGCATAACTTAAACACAAATAATATCATATGGATATTCAAAGCACGTAGTGGGCTAACTGCACTAAATTACAGTAGACTTGATGCAGCTGCCTTAGACAGGCATTGCAAGTTGTGCAATTCAGATGAAATAGAATCAAATCAACATTTTGTGGGACCTGTCCGGTGCTCAAGGAACTCGAACTGGCAAGTTTCCATTACACTAACTCAACGCATGAAGATATGAATCATATATTACATTGCGAAGACGAAGAAGACTTGTTGAAACATTTTTAAACATTGCTTTAAAGTATAGAAATTTTCGATAACATAATTTAATTAAATTCAAAATATTACTTTATGCCTTAAATACAGATAACTAATTTTAATAGTACGACAAATATTTTTTAAAAAACATGTCTCTAATCTATTATTCCATTTTCTTGTTTATATAACTAAATTATCGATTAAAACATGTAAATTAATCTCTAGGATAGTTTATAAATAAAAAAAAAATTCTATTTCTAATACTTTTTCTGTTTACCTTTATGTGCCTTTACTCGTTTTGAAATTTTTAAGCCATTATAATAAATGCGAGTATGTTTATTTTTGGCATTTTATATTAAATAGACGTAATAAATCTAACATTGCATAAAAAAAATCTATTCAGCGCTAGTTTTCTGGTACTTTTTGTATGTTTGAAAAAAATAATGGAATGAACGGATACTTTACATATTTAAATATCGAAAACAAATCAGTTGGAAATAATGGTTTATATACTATTTTGTTTATAAAATCTTATATATTAAAAGAATTTATGAAAACTAAAGTCAGTCCATCTGGCCGTTCTATCCGACCGATTTCCCTCATTTTTTTTTTAATGAAAGGTATTTAGACACAGATATGTCATCAAGCATTGGAATTTACTCAACTCCAACCTTGCTCAAGTTATACTTTTTTCAAGATTTTTTCAATATTTTCCTTCACTCAAACCTCTATAACTAGAGTTCTAATTAACGCAAGCTGTTGAAATAAGTCAAAGAACACTCAGTGGATCAAGCTCTTTCTTTTGAGCTATGCTTAAATTCGTTGGGTTTGAGGAAAGTTATGCGTGGACAATCAACTTTACTTTTACTGTAC
Organism: Cordilura impudica; assembly: GCA_963682025.1. NCBI lineage: Eukaryota > Metazoa > Arthropoda > Insecta > Diptera > Scathophagidae > Cordilura > Cordilura impudica. The sequence goes on along the minus strand of OY821518.1, from coordinate 123,480,059 downwards.
GTTAATTTCTCTTGGCATATTTTGGCATTCTTCTCTTGGCAAATTTTGGTATTAAATTATAAAATTAATTTATAGTTATACATATATTATAATGCTTTCAAATTTATTTTTTATATTACAAGTAAAAATTTGTTTCTAAATTCGGAATAAAACTACCATATTAACCACAAAATTTCTATAAAAAAAAAATTTTTTTTTAATATTTGACAAGAATTTTAATTTTAATTTAAACAAGTAAGAAACCCTATCTTTTAGGCCCACCTAACTGGACATAGAAAATAAGCAAAAACCAAATTTGAGTGGGATTTTTATTAATTTTTTTGGCTGCAGATATGAAAAAGTTCATATCGGATGCTATATCTATATGGGGACTAGGTCCAAAAATGGACCGATCCTGATCATGTTTGGTAAAGTCTCTTGTATTTTGCAAAAATATATACAAACAAAATCTGAGAAGAATAAGTGCAATATTTTTGTTTTTTAATAGATTTAATTGAAGATCGGGAAGCAGCTCTATATGGGGCCAAAGAGACCATTTTTGAATTACTCATTAATGGACGTAATGAACGCATACAAAACCCAATTTGAGTAAGATCTATATGACAATTTGGATCTTATGGCAATTTATGTCGATTTCATAGGGGTAATCTGTATGGGGGCTAGGTCTGAACATCGACCGATTCTCACCAATTTCAACAGTGTTTATCCCATGGCCGATAAAAGCTTACATACCAAATTTCATCAAAATATATTCATATTTGCGACCTGCAGTTTGATTAAAATTTTACATGGACACACAGACAGACGGACGGACGGACGGACGGACATTGTTAAATCAACTCAGAAAGTGATTCTGTCTCGATCGGTATAATTAAAGATGGGTCTAGGTCAAATATTTTTGGTTGTTACAAACAGCAGCACAAAGTCATTATACCCAAACCACATAGTGGTGTAGAGTATAAAAAGTTATCAATGGGTTGTTAACAAATTCAAGGTGCCCCATGAAAAACAAAAACTAGCATGGAAAAATAAAAAACAAAACCATTTGAATATATAGTTTTACACGATTTCTGGTTTACCGTGAATGATGATGGTTGCAGAGATCTAGCTCCTCCGACTATATGATACCCTATACATGCATTTAGAACCTATTTATTAGGTCTTTGCCTTCGAATATGAAAAAAATTCATATTGGATGTTATACTTATATGGGGATGAGGTAGAAAAATGGATCGATCATGACTATATTTGGTAAGGTCATTTATTTTTTGCAAAAGAATATACAAACCAAATGTCTAAAAACTTGTGGAATATTTTTTTTTTTTTTGATAGATTTAATTGAAAATCGCAAATCAGCTTCATATGAGGGCTATGACTGTATGTGTGTAAAAAAACATACTCAAACCCAATTTGACCGTGATTTATATGTTAATTTGGATATTATGACAATTTTAGTGTATACCGTAGGGGTCACTAGGTCTGAATATGTACCGATTTTCTTCAAAATCAACTGCAACTGCAATCATCCTATGACCAATAGAAGCGTATACAAAAAATTTCATCAAACTGTATTAAATATTTGCGAGCTGTAATTACATTAAAATGTTTACATGGACACACAGATGGACGGACGGACAGACATCGCGAAATCGACTCAGAAAGTGATTGCGATCTGTGTAGTAAAAGATGGGTCTAGGTCAAATATTTTTGGTAGTTACAAACACCAGCAGAAAGTCACATAGTGGTATATGGTATAAAAATCTTGCTCAAAAAATAAACAGATATAGAGCGTTAAATATAAGAGTGAAATGGATCAAAGAGTAAATATAAATTAATTTTTCTGGACCGTATTTAATCAAAATCGTATAAGAACATAATTTAAAAAATGATTTCAATAATTACACTGGTCTACGAATTAAAAAAAAAATTGACTGCAGAAACGAAGCATGTTTTTTAAATAATCTGGGTGCGTTGAATTCGAATGTGGTATAAAAATTGGGATATCACGTCTGGTTAATTTTTTTTATCGCATGCTGGCAATACTGTAAAACAGTTAATACTGACATTACAATTATTAATTTGACAGAAGCCCACATTCATTCTAAATCTTCATAATAGCAGCGTTTAAGCATGTCAGGGTGATCGTGTGTTACTGATTCAAGCTATTTTTGCTTTTTGTATGGTGAATATTTGGTTGGAAAAAAAATGGATATGCGATATCAGAATAATTAAAATATGCGTATTTACATTATTTTGGTTTTGCTGTCAGAAACTTGGACAAACCGTGGACAGCGACAATGTCTTACAACAGTTGCAGAACTGTTTCACACAAGTTGTCAAAAGGCAAGAAGATTTATTTCGATTTTTCAAAACCAGTACTTTGGAGAGAGTCAAGTAACCACCAAACCGATTGTTATTTCTGTTTAACAAAAGTTGCAGGATTCAATATGAAAAATCAAAAAAATATTACTTACGCGAATGTCCCATCGGTTTCCAAACCAACTGATCCATTACCAATCCTTCCCAGTGCTACGAGCAGTGAGTCCGAAACATCTTTCACCAGCAGTGGTAGTTTGTATGAGGCTGATGATGAACGCCATTTTGTGACTCAAGCTACCTGAATGATCTAATTCGGGATTTATATTTAACGAAGCAAGACACAGAATTACTAGCTTTGGGCATGCAGCACTAGAAACATTTTGCAGTTGGACAAAAGTTACAATCTATAGAGATGGAAGCTTGGAATTGGCTGCATATTTTGAAAAGAAATACTCTATTCTATACTGTACTGAAGTTAATTTCAAAAAACGAACCAGGCATATGACAAAACTGAATGTAGATTATTTATTGATGGCTCTAAGTACAGCTTAAAGGTTCTTCTTTTGCATAATGGGAATGAAAAACCATCCATACCAAATGCTCGTGCCATTAACACAAAGGAAAATTACGAATCAATGACTGAAATTTTGACATTACTCAAATACAACGATCATCAATGAAAGATCTGTGGTGACCTTAAGGTGTGTGATTTAAATTTCTTTGTATATATAGTATGGACCATCGCTAATAACTGTAAATTATTCTGTTTCAGGTCATTAGTTTGTTGACTGGTTTGCAAGGAGGTTTCACAAAATATTGTTGTTTGCTTTATCTATGGGATAGTCGCGCTACATGTCATCATTACGCCAGAACAGAGTGACCAAAAAGAACTGAGTATTCACCAGGAAAGCAAAACATATCAAATAAACCATTAGTTGATCCAAATGACGATCTTCTGCCGCAGCTGCGCATAAAATTGGGTCTTTTTAAGAACTTTGTCAAGGCTTTGAACAAAGATGGTGCAGAATTTAAATATTTGTTAGCGATTTTTCATAAAATTTCATATGCTAAGATCAAAGAAGGCATATTTCTTGGCCCTCAGATCAGGAAGCTATTGAATGATGAAAATTATTCACAATGTTTATTGTAAAAGAGTATGCAGCCTGGAAATCTTTGAAGAGCATCGTGGATAGTTTTCTTGGAAACTATAAGAGTGAAAACTACAGATAAATTGTTGCTGAATTATTGAAAAACTATCTGTCACGAATTAGGTGCACGAATGTTACTCAAAATGCATATTCTTCATTCGCATTTAGATTTTTTTTTCACAAAACCATGGTGCGTTGAGAATAAAAACGTTTTTTTTTTTGTATCTCGAAAACCTGACGTGATAGAGAAAAGCCAATTACTTATTCGAATTCAGCCCACCAAATTAGCACTGGAAATATATTTGGTTGATCCAGTACAAAATCTTGGTGGCTAGTATTATAGTAATGAAGTGTGTTACAAATGGAAACACAAACTGATAATATGCACTCTTTAAATATATGGAATTTTATTTAATAACATATATTGTATTTTATAACATAAAATGGGTAGATGTGTTAAAATAAGTTTCACTTGTTATTTAGTTGACTGCAAATAACATGTTGGTTTCATTTCAAATAATACGCATCTCATGCAAATATTAAACGCAATAATTTAAAATTGTTTTAATATTGCATGAGTATGAAAAACTATTAACAAATTAGGGATTATATCACACGTTGTACACAATGGTTGTTTATATAAAAACGTTAAATAATTTAAGATTTTAATTAATTTAGCTATATATGTAGCTATAAACCGTTGGATTCAGGGAAAAAATTCTCAAGTTTTAAGAATACTATATATAAGGAATCTAAAGAACTGTTATTTTAAAATTTGTAATGTAGCTTGGTTAACAAACAGCAAATGCTGCTATTTTCAAGTTCGAATATGTCAACAGATATAACTTGATACTTAAATCCAGAGAAAGATAATTCGGCTCCGAACAAAAATACGTTGTAATGCTTAATACAAAATAAATAATATATTGATGATATTTTTAACTCTAAATTCAGATCTTTATTATCCTGTTATAATACGGATAACTGAAATTTTTTATTTCATTTATGATGCTTTTGAATATCTGAATATATCGAAAAATGATGTGCAAGCTAATAAAAATCAAATAAGTGTGCTTCAGCATAAAATATATTAATCATTACCAACATGAACATTTTTGTTTAATAAAATATAAAAAGTGATCATAATAGCCTTGTGACAAATAAACATTTTTAAACTCTTTCTTTTAACTCGTACTCTCTGTTTGTCTGTCTGTCTGTCTGTCTGTCCCCATTCCCCTTATCCAATTGATCTAAAACTTGGACCATAGCCTTCTCGTGACTACAGATTAATTTTTGGGTAGTCACGCATAGTCACGCGTGGTCACGCACAGTCACGGAGTGATCTAAATGTCACTTCCCCTCATCCGATCGATCTCAAACTTGGTCCATACACTTGCTGTGAAAAAAAGATTAACTTTGTCTTAGCCACACAAAGTCACGCACAGTCACGGAGTGATCCAAATGCCATTTACCCTCATCCGACTGATCTGAAACTTGGTCGATATACTCGCTGAAAAGAAAAATCAACTTCGACATAGTCACGCGCCGTTACGCATAGTCATGCACAGTCACGGAGTGATTTAAAACCCATTTTCCCTTATCCGATCGATCTAAAACTTGGTCGATAGACCTACTGTGAAAAAAGATTAGCTTTGATATAGTCACGCACAGTAACGGAGAGATTAAGACCCCACCTCCCCTCATCCGATGGATCTGAAACTTTGTCCATAGACTTGTTGTGGCCAAAGGTTAATTTTAAGATAGTCACACACATTCACGGATATATTCAAAGCTCATATGCATAAGGAAAGAAAGAGTTTTAATAAAAACTTTGTTTTTATGGGTTAGATTATTTACAAATATTTTTTCACTCTACGTATACTAATAGAAAATATTTTTCTTTTTTGGCTCTAGTAGTTTGAAACAAAAAAAAATTGTTTTGTTTAAGAGTGTCAAATGGGTTAATGACGTCAAAATATTTTTTTTTTCCTTAACCCATATTTATAACGATGAAACTAGATATTTTAAATTAGAAAACTGATTTATTTAAAAAGTGTATATTTACTGAATACTTCACAAAAATCGAATTTTTCTCGAAATCCTCAAAAAAATGTTTGTACACAAATTCTAGAGGACGGATTTACCTAAAAAGACACACAGCTAATCTGTAACATATGTTCAACATCACTTTGAAGTGGATGTTCCATTTTTTTTTTAAATTTTGTTCACGAAAATTTTTTAAAAGAGTTTTCAAAACTTTGTCAAAAACAAGTAAGAGTGTTAAATTTGGCTATGCCGAATCTTTGATACCCTCCACCTAAGTTTTCTTGCACTATTTGTAACAAATGTAAATAAAATATTTGAAAATGTAAACAATTTGATCAACTTATTACTAAATGATTACAACAAATTCTCTGAATTTTCAGCATTTACGTTTAACAATTTTAAGGTCAATAAAAGATTGTAAACAAAATATATTTTTTAATTTCGGATCTTTTTCGGAATACTTGTCCATTTCGTATATTTTAAAAGTACAAGCGTTAATCAGTTTTATTTTTCAGATCTGATTACATCAGTTTGTCATTCCGTTTGTAACACATCGAGATGCATGTGTTTCATGCAAAAGATTTCTTTCTTTTGTCGAGTTGTAGGGATTTTTATGAAAAATTTTTTTTAACAACTTAATATTATATATATTTCAATTTTAAACTTTAAAATTAAAATAAATATCTTTTTTAAATCTGGTAATAACTCTATAATATGGAGGAAGTAAATATGTGGCTTCTTTAATAACAATGACAAGTAAAAAAAATACTTTTGTGTAGTTTACTTGTTTTGTGCATCTTTTTATACATACATAAGTACGCCATCTTTGTAAAATTTTTCGATTTTATTAAGTAAGTTTGTAAATAAAAAGAACATTAAAATATTATAAATTTAAACGTAATTGATTTTAGAAAAATGTCCGATTCATTTTTCGATGATGCTGAAAACACGTCAAAGAAATGCAGAAAGCAAAGGTTTTACTCAAGTTAGTTCAGAGATGAGAAGCTAATGGGTCAAAGAATACGACTTTAAATGCAGGTGCAAGGCTTGTGAAAAAATATTAAATTGCGATAAATCCGATGCTAATAACCAATAAATTATACATGCTAATAACCAATGTCTTAAAAAAAAATATCTTTTAAAACCAAGAATCAAAATTCTGTTTGCGTTATAAGATCCCATTTGCAAGCCAATTTAATTATTTGTGTAAATTTTAAATGCTCATCTAGCAATATCAAAAAGATGAATTATACAGAATTGTAAAAACATTTTTTTTATAATATCTGTTGTTTTTTTATGTTGTTTCTATGTAATTCTTATGATATTCTTATCTTATTTTTTATGTAATTTTTCTTCGTTTTTATGTTTTTTTCATTATTGAAAAAAGTAGTGTAGGGAAAAATGTAGGGAGAAAAAAAGTGGGTGTAGGAAAAAAAGGGATTTTTTCTCATTAGCGTAGAGATTTCTGAAAAATCTCCTGGCATAACTGGTACCTATTAAAAAACAATGTAAGATTTCACAAAACCATGCGACATATGCATATCTACTTTGTTCAAAAGCTTTAATAAGACTAAATGAAATTGTTACTTACCTTTTCTCGTTGGTGAGTATTTTTGTTTTCGTTCGGCTGTACACATATAAGAAGCCGATTAGAGTTCGGCTTACTGGTGCAACTATAGATATCGAGCCCTAACAGCGAAAAAACGTAACCAACAAAAAGCAAATTTTACTGGAGAAGGTTTTTTTTACTTCTTTTCCAATCCGTTCGGAGTTTCTTTATGAAACTTTAAATGTAGTCCACAAATGATATTATATGAGATATGAAGAAAAAAATAGTTTTTAAGTAACATTTCCGTATACAAATGTTTTTTGTTGGTTACGTTAATTTTGCCGTCTCTATTGCAGGCAGCTTAAACTGAAATTTGTCGCTTACGTTTAATGGTTCCCAATGATAAAGTATTGGTTCAGTTTAAAAAAGGTTTATTTTCTTGAAGCATTCTGGTACATACATACTTATGTATTTATATAGTTTTTTTATATGGTTACATGAGTTAAAGTTTATATAGCTAAATTAAATTGTAATTGAATTATACATCTTCATCATCTGTTTCATTTAATACATCTTTTATAGTTTTGCAATGGTTAAGCCGAAGGTATTCGTTATGAAAACTTGAAGGAATACTGTTTTTATCACAAAGGCCTTTGATATCGTTAAATTTATTTGACGAAATTTTGAATTTTTAGCGTACGCAAGAGAAGGTCCCTGGGTGGTAGAATAGTCAATATTGAACATTTTAGTCTCGCTATTTTCAAAGTATCCGTATTTAATTGAAATATTATTTTTCTCAAAAAGAGCAGAGCGCAGGGTACGAAATTTTAATTTAATAGTTTTGGTAAAAGTATGTCTGAAAACATTTTTCAATTAAAAAAATCTGAGTGTTTCAATGAAATGCATTCATACCCATAAGGGTTTGTTTTAGCACTACCGATAACTGTTGGCCACTCACTAGGAGCCCACACAGTGCGGTTGCGAATGAATGATTCTATAGTACTGTGAATAGAATCAAATGGCATCATAGTATGACCAGGTAATAGGTAAGTAATTTTAATAGAATTAATGGACAAAGATGATTTCATAAAATACGCAATCATGGTCAACATGGCTTTATTGCGGTCTTGGCCGGCACAGCTATCACAATATAAACTTAATTCACAAACAGTTTTCCTCTCATCTAAAATAAGGAGATATATGTATATGGCTGAGCAAATTTCATTGCAACCGCGTTTGCCATCTTTCTCGCCCCATAAAAAACAAAGCCTATTCCTTGGGCCGTTTTCATAAATACTTAAATTATAAAACGCATATTTTCTCGAATAAAAAAGTGTAATGTTTATACTATGAGGCGTATTCAAAACTTTTTGAAGATTAAAACTTGCACATAAAAAAAAATTGTTTTCTTTCCCTTTTTTTTTTGTACTTGCAAAAAGATATCCTTGCTTTGATCTTTGTCCATTAAATAGGATTTAAATTCATCTGTTTGTATCTGACTGCTGTCCAAATTTTCCAGTCATCACACTTCGTACATCTATCTTTTTTAGGTAAATGAAACGCTAGGTGAAAATCATTATTGAAAATATGGCGAAAAACTCTTAAAGACAATGAGAAATCAGTTTGGTTTTTTTCTTGTAAATATGTTTATAATGTTTATATAAAGTTGACATATTCCGAAACTCCGTGGGAAGGTATAATTTATTGCTCATGTTGCGGCAATAATAAGAAGGAACAGCTGGTAATTTCTCAATATATTTCTTCAAAATTACAACTTTCTCATCATTAGATTTATTGTGCGGCCTACCACGCCTGTTCGTGTTCAGTGATTTTAAATTTGCCACGGTATTTCTAAGCATTTGTTGAGACACACTTAAAGTTCTTAAAATAAATTGCTGGCAAACTTTAAACTCCTCTCCGCGACATCGAAGCAAATATTCATAGCTTATCTTGCGCCTGCTATTCTTTACCGTCTTTCTTTTAATTGCTTTTTGCTTAATGCAGGAAGACAGGAAATCTCTCTGTCTTAGTTTACTTATTCCCCAAAAATGTTCGTGAATAGCCTGTGCACAGCCGTTTCCACATTTTTTGTTAAGACAAGGATTAGACTGAACACACTTTTGAGCATAGATTGGTGGCAAGCGTTTTTGGTTTTTTTTTATAGCCTCTTTTTCCAAACCAAGTTTCTTCTTCCACTTCATCATTAGCAATATTTGAATCGCTCTCTGTGTCACTATAGGGAAAAGTGCCATTTCGTAATCCTACAACCAAATTAAAAAGCTCAAAAACAAAATAAACTTAAAACACAAAACACTGGACGGAAAACATTCTATTACAACACATTTTACACTTTCAAAATTAACAACCAACATTAATAAAGAAAACAATATTTTTATCACCTTCTGCGTAAATTTTTAAACAAAACTTTATTAACAAATAATTAGCACAAGAAATTCCAATTCAAAATAGAAATGTCACTGGGGTCGAATTCCACTTTACACGACTGACCAAGCACAGATTTTATAAAGAATAAAAACCATAAAAGAAGATCACAATAGAAGATCATAATAAACAACAAATTTTGTTTTGCATTCATTGCCCCTTATCGATGGCCAGACTTAACCCCCACGGACAAAATCCCCATGGTGATTATTGGGATTAAAGCGAAAATTTTTTGCACATAATCCCCATTAAATTTTCCATTAACCTAAAAATATTTGTACATAGCACTGCTACCTATAAAAAATGTTATTTATTTTTCAATAATTGAAAATCGCGAAATTTTTTTAAAAATTCTGGACTCTGGCGCTATTTACAACTAAATTATCATCAACTATTTCATTATTTTGTAAACTAAAATTTTTTTAAATTATGTGATCTTTAAATGATTATTAACTGAAAATTAAATAAAATTTTTTATACGTGGCAGGGCTATACCCAAATATTTTTTGGTTAAAAAAATATTTAATGGGCATTATGTCTAAAAAATTTCGGTCTAAATCCCCATAATCATTATGGGGATTATCGCCGTGGTGGATAAGACCGGCCACCCCCGCTTTGTCATAATTTCTTAGTTTCTTTTGCTTATCTCGCTCTCACTCATACTTATGGCTACTTTTTATGTATGACACTTACGTTTTTTTGCGGTCACTCAAAAAGGTGGATGTCGTTTACGTTAAAATTGAAAGCATTGTATCTCCGTAACTATGATGATTTTTGATACAAAATTTCACTATGCGACGTGTTGGAGGCCGTTTTTTTCGCTGTTAGGGCTCGATATGTATGTGTGTAAACAAAAATATACGATATCCCAGCCATCTTTTCGAAGAATGTTTTAAGAAACTCACCTTACTGTGTCTTCTTCGAGCACTTTTGATGACTAAAAACTGATTAATCACGTGCGGTATTAGAAAGACTAAAAAAATGACCATTGTACGCTTAAAAAGTGATTTATAGAAAAATTACATTAAATATGACAAAAATAAGTCGAAACTGATCAGAAAATCGGATAAAAAAGGCTCTCAAGAAGAGTCGCGGGTAAGGTAATAGCTCGTCCCAACAAAAGAATATTTTGTTTAAATGGTGCGTGGTAAAGAAGAAGAAAGCATATATTTAAAAAATTCATAGCTGCACTGTATTCTTAATCGGACCGGTTTCTGACATTTCAGCCTTCATCAGCGATTTATTGAACATTATGATAATTGTTATGTTTTAATTGAATAGATTGTTTCTATATGAAAATTTTTCTACTTAGGGCGGCCGTGAGGTTTGAACCATGAACCTTCACATACACTCGTACTTGCACTTTTTGGTCAGCGCTTTAACACACTCACCTAAAGTCAGGCCTACGAGCAGTGTGATTAGATTCAGTTTTCGTACCATACAGCTTTACTTTGAATATTTTGTGATCAGCAAAAGAGCGCATTTATAACTGTTTTAATAGCACAGAGGAGTCAAAAAAGCTCCACATGATCATTTATTGCATAAAATGTTTGCTGGGATTTTATTCACTATCTGTATAAACAGTTTTTTGAGTAAAACAAATCTGCACACAATTTAAATTCTATTTCGTTCACAATGATACGATCACTTTGTTTACTAGCAGTAAAATAAGAAAATAGTATTATAATATAGCGTAATGATGAATTGTACTTCTCAATTAGTTTATCTTTAATGTGCCATAAGAAGTTCGGTTTGTGTCAAGAAAAGCATGAATACATATTTCACAGGGTGAGGCTTGATCATTGCACTTTGATTGAGTTGAGCTCCACGACTATTCCTTATGTGGATAGCTCGTGCCTACAATTTTTGGAAGTTGGGAATAGCGTTTGTGCAAAGAAAAGCATGAACACATGTTTCCCAGGGCGAGGCTTGATCATTGAACTTTGATTGAGCTGAGCTTCACGATTATTCCTAAGGCAAATAGCTCGTGAATGAAATTCTCGGTAGTCCCGGAATGGCGTTTGCCTGCGCCAAACAATAAATAATAAATTTTAAAAATGTATTATAATTAAATATTATTGACATCTGAAAAAAAAATTTTTTTTAAACACCAATTTTTTTCAGGGTAGATATTTTATGGTTTCATTACTTTTGAATGCAAGTATGTACTAAAAGTAGAACCCTTATTGTCATACCCTAAAAACTGCAGTATTTCGTATAAATAAAATAATTTATATTGATATTATTTTTAATATGCGCTTATTATGGATATACAGAATTTATGAATGTTATTTATAGTATTTTGATATTTGCGACAGTAGTACGTATCAATTTGTAACATTTTGTGATGTTATAAAAATCGCAGAATATTGATATTGATTTTATATAGTTTCTTTTACTAATTAACTAAAATATTACCCATAAAATGTTGATGTTGGTGAATTTTTATATTTTTACCACAACGAACATAAAAACAACAAGTACAGCTATGACAAAATACAAAATTTAGAATAACAATATAGGAAAACATCATATTTTTTTTAACTTTTCAGTGATTTCTCGGCACCTATGAAACCTACTGTCACGATTTAAAAAACAGGAACCTTCTCATGATGTTGGTGGATCATTCTCACTAATAATAAGCGCCGCAGCTGTTCTATTGAGAACGTTATCGTGACAAGAACAACATAGTCAAATCATATTTTTTCAAGACTTTTTTTACTCCTTCGTTCAATTCTCGGGAGCAGATAAACCGATTTGGACGATTTTAAACAGCAAACTTCTCAGGATATTAGTGAATCATATTTTATGCCAACGAGTAACCTAATTGCCCGGTTGAAGCCGTCATCGTGATTTCCACAGACGGACAGACGGACAGCCGGACAGACGGACATCGCTATATCAACTCCGCTTGTTATAAAGATCACAAATATATATATTTTATGGGGCTCCAGATTTTTTTTCTAATTATTACAAACAAGAATGACAAACTTATATATACCCTGTGCACACTGGAGTGGAGGGTATAAAAACCATGTGAGTCCGATCACAGGGGAGACGTGTAAACATCCAACAGTTAAAGATTTTTAATGACGCTTTTTTAAAATCAAACAGAAAGCGTCATCTGTGTTCACTTATAGGAAACAACTGCAGGGGCTGTGCTAATATAAAAATCTATAATATTAAAAGGCAATGCGATTTCTTGTGACCGATATAAAACCTGTAAATAATAGCCGATTTTGACAGCGCATACCACATTTGAAAAGTACTTCTTTTTATACTTTCATATACTATGTGTGTGTTTATTATAAATATTAAAAGCACTGAGCTGAATTGTGAATTTTCTGAAATTGATTAGCATATCTTTAGGCTCCTTTAAAGTTATTAACAAACCCATTTTTAAATCTTCTGTGTGTTCAAATATTTATAATAAATGTTATTTACAAAGTGTTGAATTGTGAATTGGCTAAAATTAATAAGTATACCTTTAGTGCCTTGTAAAATTATTTATTAAATGAAAATATAAAATTTCCTAGAATTTGCACTCGAATTTTGAGGGCTTGGCTCTGCTAGTATTTGTTATTTTTCATTATTTCAACTGGCTAATTTTTAATTTTTTGTTTTTAGTTTTTCATTTTTCATTTTTAATTTTTAATTTTTAATTTTTAATTTTTAATTTTTAATTTTTAATTTTTAATTTTTAATTTTTAATTTTTAATTTTTAATTTTTAATTTTTAATTTTTAATTTTTAATTTTTAATTTTTAATTTTTAATTTTTAATTTTTAATTTTTAATTTTTAATTTTTAATTTTTAATTTTTAATTTTTAATTTTTAATTTTTAATTTTTAATTTTTAATTTTTAATTTTTAATTTTTAATTTTTAATTTTTAATTTTTAATTTTTAATTTTTAATTTTTAATTTTTAATTTTTAATTTTTCATTTCTAATTTTTCATTTTTAATTTTTAATTTTTAATTTTTAATTTTTAATTTTTAATTTTTAATTTTTAATTTTTAATTTTTAATTTTTAATTTTTAATTTTTAATTTTTAATTTTTAATTTTTAATTTTTAATTTTTAATTTTTAATTTTTAATTTTTAATTTTTAATTTTTAATTTTTAATTTTTAATTTTTAATTTTTAATTTTTAATTTTTAATTTTTAATTTTTAATTTTTAATTTTTAATTTTTAATTTTTTATTTTTCTTTTTTTATTTTTCAATTTTCATTTTCCATTTTTCACTTTTAACGCTATTCGGTCCCTCAGTTTATCTCCAAACACTTCCTAATGAAATCGTGCCTTCATTTTATCTTCAAACACTTCCTAATATTTTCACCAATGCAATCATACCTCACACTGTTTTTGTCTTACTTTGTTTTTGTGATTGTATTGTGAAATAGATTTTTACCCCACTGAGCGTATAGATGTTTACACATTAAAAATATGCAGATATTTATAAAGTGTGAAATTGGTTTAAAATCTCGTGATTTTGCCAAAATCTTTTTGAAGCTCTAGTACCGGTTAGATGTGTATATTGTTTAATTTATTTATTAACAAGTAAGAAAATTATAGTTGGTCTAGCCCGACCATACGATACCCTATATCATGGTTTAGAGACCCTATCTCTTCGGTCCAACTAATTGGATATAGCAAATAAGCATAAACCAAATTTGAGTGGCATTTTTATTAATTTTTTTGGCTGCAGATATGAAAAGGTTCATATCGGATGATATGTCTATATGGGGACTAGGTCCAAAAAGGGACCGATCCTAACCATATTTGGTAAAGTCACTTACCCTTTGAAAAAATATATACAAACCAAATTTGAGAAAAATCTCTGCAATATTTTTGTTTTTTTTTTTTTTTGATAGATTAAAGTGAAGATCGGGAAGCAGCTCTATATGGGGCCTATGACTAAGAATTTGCTATAGGTATAAATATTGGACTACTCATTAGTGGATGTAATAAACACATACAGGGTGCGGCTAAAGTAACTATATGATTTGTTTTTTAAATAACTATTGAATGGAATGAAAAAAACAAAAAAAATTATGATAAAAAGAAAGTATATTTTATGTTATTTTTTTACATTAATTATGAAAAATAATATCAGTTAAATGAGAACCGTTTTCTCTAACGCAAAAATGTGCTCTTTTTATGGCATTTTCCATAACTTTGTTGAGTGTTTCTTGTGGTATACGATCAATTTCTTCTTGAATGTTGTCCTTTAGTTGCTGCAAGGTTTGGGGCTTATTCACATAAACTTTGTCTTTGAGATAGCCCCACAAGAAAAAATCCGGTGCAGTCAAATCTGGCGATCGCGGTGGCCATCTCAAATCGCCGTTTTTAGAAATTATCCGATTTGGAAATTGTTGTCTTAATAAGTCCATCGTTGCACGGGCTGTATGAGCTGTTGCACCATCTTGTTGAAACCATATATTGGCGTTTGGTGGCAATTGCGGAAATAAAAAATTTTGAAGCATTAATCTGTAACGTTCTCCATTTATTGTTTCACATACACCTTGATCGTTTTCAAAAAAAAAGGACCGTAAACTTTTTGGGCGGTAATGCCACACCAAACGGTAACACGAATTGCGTGTAAAGATTTCTGATGAAGATTTTTGGGATTTTGGGATCCCCAAAATCTGTTATTTTGTTTATTTACGAAACCGTTCAAGTGAAAATGCGCTTCGTCGGTCATCATTAAATTTGACAAAAAATTTTCATTTTGATCAACGAGATTTAGAACTGCTCTAGCATATTCCAAGCGCAATACGAAGTCCTCAGGATTTAGTTTTTGGACTACTTGGATTTTGTAAGGGAAGAGGTGCAAATCGTGTTTTAAAATTCGCCGAAGAGTGCGGTCAGAAAGCTGCAACTGGGAAGATCGTCTTCTCGTTGATGTCTGCGGATTTTCTTCGACGCTCTGTCGCACAGCATCAATATTTTCGGCCGATCTGCCAGTTCGAGGTCTGCCCGTACGTCTTGAATCTCCGACAGTCCCATATTCAGCAAAATTATTCACCAACGAACGAATGGTTGGACCCGTTGGAGCAGTTATTACACCATAAAATCTTCTGTATGCACGTTGAGTATTAATTATCGAACGATGATTTTCAATGAATAGAAAAACAATCTTAGTTCTTTGCGCAATTGTATAGCGTTCCATTTTTAAATATTCTCCCAAGTTTAGTTTCTGAAATAGGAAAAAAGAAAAAGTTAAATACTCGCAAGCAAAGAAGTTACAATTGTTTTACATCATATAATAACTTTAACCGCACCCTGTACAAACCCAATTTGAAGGAGATCTATATGATAATTTGGAACTTAAGGCAATTTATGTCGATTTCATAGGGGTCATTTGTATGGGGACTAGGTCTGAACATGGACCGATTCTCACCAATTTCAACAGCGTTCATCCCATGGCAGATGAAAGCTTATATACCAAATTTAATCATACTATGTTGATATTTGCGACCTGTAGTTTGATTACAAAGTTTGCATGGACACACAGATGGACGGACGGACGGACAGACATTGCTATTTCGACTCAAAGAGTGATTCAGAGTCGATCGGTATAATTAAAGATGGGTCTAGGGCGAATATTTTTGGTTCTTACAAACAGCAGCACAAAGTCATTATACCCAAACCACATAGTGGTATAGGGTATAATTATAGCCGGTCTAGACCGACTATACGATACCCTATACCATGCGTTTAGAGACCCTATCTCTCAGGCCCAACTAACTGGATATAGAAAATAAGCATAAACCAAATTTGAGTGGGATTTTTATTATTTTTTTCGGCTGCAGAAATGAAAAAGTTCATATCGGATGCTATATCTATATGGGGACTAGGCCTAAAAATGGACCGATCCTGACCATGTCTGGTAGAGTCTCTTGTATTTTGCAAAAATATATACAAACAAAATTTGAGAAGAATCAGTGCAATATTTTTGTTTTTTGATAGATTTAAGTGAAGATCGGGAAGCAGCTCTATAAGGGGCCTATGACTAACAGTTGTCCAATAGGGATCATTTTTGGACTACTGATTAGTGGATGTAATATATACATACAACCCATTTTGACTAAGATTTGTGTGATAATTTGGATCTTATGGCAATATATGTTGATTTCATAGGGGTCATTTGTATGGGGGCTAGGTCTGACCATGGACCGATTCTCAGCAATTTCAATAGCGTTCATTCCATGGCTGCTAAAAGATTAGATACCAAATTTCATCATAATATATTCATATTTGCGACCTGCAGTTTGATTACAAGCTTCACATGGACACACAGACGGACGGTCTTCCAGTTAAATTATAAACAAACAGTAAACATATTTTGAATCACTGCAACACAACAGGCAATTAAAAAAAAACTAGCCAGTAACAATAGTCAAACAGACATGCAAGACGTATAAATTTGTTTGCATTTAGTATTGCACTAAACGATCTTATTTTATTTTACTAATTATACGCCTATAACCAAGAATAATAAAACTAAAGATTACGCTTTGCATAAGAATTCCCGTTAGATGACGTAGTTGACATATTTATGTTTTATGTGATAGTTAGCAACCCTGCAATTAACATCATTTTGACAGTTACCAAAAAAATATTACATCGGTTCTTATTATAAATTGTGAATTTCGCCTTATATTTTATGTAAAACAATATTTAAATAATGAAAATTATTGAAAAGATTCAGTGAAGTGTGTTAGAAAGTTAAAACAAAGTAAAACTAAAAAAAAAAAACTGAAAAACGGAAACATGAAGTGTGCACTTGGCAGAAGCAAGCAAAGCAACAGTAAAAAAACAGATGAGAAATTGAGCGAAAAACTAAATAAACAAAGGGCATTGAAGCAAATTAAGAAGTTAAAAAAAAATTTTTTTTATGTAGAATATACTTTAGTATAATAATAATAAATGCCGAAATTTCTTGAAATATCAATAAAAGAAAGATGAATTTTAATAAAATAATAACGTTATATAAATTCATTTAGTAACTCTATTCTATAGTACAGAACAACGGCCCTTAAATGTTTTTTCGCAAACACTATTAGATCATTTCATTTATGCATTAAATAAATCAAGTAATTTTGCTACCAAATAATTTGAAGAGAAAACTAATTAATTGCACAGGGTGAATACAGTTTTTATGACGCTAAAATTAATACTGTTATTGAGTGCTGTCTATGTTCACATAGTTTTAACATATTTGTTGAAGATATCTCCATTTCATTGAAGCCCTACTCGGATCATATGCCACTATGTCTGAAAATAAAATCTCACACTTTGGTTTTTTTTATGTGTGAACATCTACACGCGCAGAGGGGTAAATTTCTATTTCACAATACAATCACAAAAACAGCGTAACATGTGAGCTTACATATTACGCTGTGAGCCATAAGACAAATCGGTGTAGCTTATAATTGTATTGGTGAAAAAATTATGATATGAAATTGTTTCAGCTAATTCAACAACCCTTTGCTATAAAACGTTAAAAATTTCAAAATATAAACGTATAATATATACATAATTCAACAACCCCACAAGTATAACCTGAGTCAAGACTCTGCAGTTGTTTGCTATAAGTGATAATTGACGCTTTCTGTTTGATTTTAATAAAGTGACAAAAAAATTTTTAATTACTAGATGTTTACACATCTCCCCTGTGATCGGACTCACATGATTTTTTTTTTATTATTTTGTTTCTCTTCAAAGACTACGCTAAAATAAAAATGTGGGCCCACTTATAAGTAAAATCTTAGCTCCCTTATTACAAATGTTCAAACATATCGGTGGACGAATTGGTTACCACGGTAACAAATGAAATTAAGCAAGCTAATGTTGAAAAAGTAAATAAACGTTTATTTGACCCAAAATAGAAATTGCATGATTAAAAATGTGCGCGTTCTAGTAACATGCTGAATGAATTCAGATATGATCACATTTCTGTAAAGAAACATAAGTATTTTGAGGCTAGGAATTTATACCTTATATAACCAACAAATTTGAGTTGTACAATTAAAATTTAGAAAAACCGGAGACCATGGGTTATATTTATTTATTAAATTTGGTATCCCACTCAACAAAACATGTAAATTGAATTATGATGTATGATGTACACAGGAACTTAAAGCTATTATCTCAATATTTAAATTATTACAAAAAAATTAATAGAAACAACCATACATATCAGTAAGAAAAAATGAAATAAAAATTAAAAAATTAATTTAAAAAAGGAAAAAATATGGAAAAAAATAAAATAAAAAATAACAATGAAATATTATTATTATTCTGATATTTATTATAATTAAAATTACAATAAATCTTAAAAATTAGAGCACTAGCAGCTTAGACTTTCGGCTTGAAATATTGATGTATAAAAAATTGAAAAATTACAATACTACTTAAAAAAAAAAAAAAATATATATATATATATGTACCTATATTAGCATGAAAACTATTTTGACAATTGTTAATTTTATGTAATGTAGAGGATATGTTAAAACAACAATTCCTATTTGTATTGCTCGAAAATTATTTTCTTAAAAAGTGAGGCGTTGCTAACTTTCTTAATCGTAGAGTAGCGATTTTATATTTAGTAAGTCATATAAATTGACACCGTAGATTCATTTCATTAGCCAAAAGTCTAATTATACCCTATATCAGCATGTGGTTTGGGTATACTGACTTTGTGCTGCTGTTTGTAACTACCAAAAATATTTGACATAGACCCATCTTTTATTATACCGATCGACTCAGAATCACTTTCTGAGTCGATGTAGCGATGTCCGTCCGTCCGTCCGTCTGTGTGTCCATGTAAACCTTGTAATCCAATTGCAGGTCGCAAATATGAATGTGTTATGATGAAATTTGGTATGTAAGCTTTCATTGGCCATAGCATGAACGCTGTTGAAATTGGTGAGAATCGGTTGATGTTCATACCTAGCCCCCATACAAATGTACAGACCTAGCCCTATGAAATCGACATAAATTGCCATAAGATCCAAATTGTTATAAAGATCTTACTCAAAGTGGGTTTATAAGCGTTTATTACATCCATTAATGAGTAGTCTAAAGATGATCCCTGGGACAACTCTTAGTCATAGGCCCCATATAGAGCTGCTTCCCGATCTTCACTTAAATCTATCAAAAAACAAAAATATTGCACTGATTCTTCTCAAATTTTGTTTGTATATATTTTTAAAAAATACAAGAGATCGGTTCATTTTTGGGCCTAGTTCCCATATGGATATAGCATCCGATATGAACTTTTTAATAACTGCAGCCAAAAAAATTAATAAAAATCCCACTCAAATTTGGTTTATGCTTATTTTCTATATTCAGTTAGTTGGGCCTAAGAGATAGGGTCTCTAAACGCATGGTATAGAGTACCATATAGTCGGTCTAGACCGACTATTATTTTCTTACTTGTTGCTAATTGACTTTTTTGTGTTTTCTTTATCAAGCTATTGTCGATAATGACCTGCGTCTTCTTTACAAGGTTGGTAGTCTTTAGTTGTTGTAAGTGGTCACAAACCCTACCGTTTAATATTAAGGGTTTTCTGAAATATTTATTAAACTACTATACTTGTGTCAAATTTCAACTTTAGTGAAATATAACTTCCAAGGAACACAAGGGAACAAGAACCGTATAACACAACGAAAAAGGTGAAAGTGTCCTCTTTAACCTTATACATACTTTTGACCCGTGACAACCCGTGGGTCAAAAGAAATTCAAGTTACGGTAATTTAAGCAGCCATATAAGTGTACAATGGTGTGTTAAATTAGTGCTTTAGTAATAGCATAATAATAGTAATAATAGTAATTATTTGTTCTATCCCACCCTTTTGATATATTTGTAAGTAAGAATGTCAACACACAGCGAATGTAAATCAGTTGTAACCTTGGTTTTTTTATTATCATATCTCTTTATACCTTTTTATTTTACCTAAAGATGCACTAATGCAAGTGGTAAAGAAAACACACACAGGAAATTCATTCGTATAGTGGGTTTTTATACCCTATACCACTATGTGGTTTGGGTATAATGACTTTGTGCCGCTGTTTGTAACTACCAAAAATATTTGACCTTGACCCATCTTTAATTATACCGATCGGCTCAGAATCACTTTCTGAGTCGTTTTAGCGATGTCCGTCCGTCCGTCCGTCCGTGTGTCCAAGTAAACCTTGTAATCTAACTACAGGTCGCAAATATAAGTTTTATCTACCATAGGATGAACACTGTTGAAACTGGTGAAATTCGGTCCATGTTCACACCTAGTCCCCATACAAATGACGCCTATGAAATCGACATAAATTGCCATAAGATCCAAACTATCACATAGATCTTAGTCAAATTGGGTTTGTATGTGTTTATTGGGGGATGGGGTCTTTCACAGAGGTGCACTTATGTGGAAGGCTCTCCGTCTGCCATCCTCTTGTGCATTGAACTTTCCAAGCAGCTCACTACTTGCGGGGTTAGACCAAGCATCCCCTGGTAATGCTGTCCAGACATCCGTCTGGTGGCAGCTAGAGTGAGAAGGCGTGCAGCTGAGTATCCCGAATGGCATACTGACACCATGCATCTCGGGTGTGTAGGTGTCATACACTGAAACTTAGCTATCTCTGTAGCCATCTTTTGGGTAACCTGCCTAGAGGTTGTTGACAGCCACAACACTAGGATCGGTCAAGGTGGCCCAATCAGTCGCTTTGACCTAAATTAAGATTATTCCCGAACCGCAACAAATAATAATAACCAACGGATCCCCACGATGACGACCTTCAGCTTAAAAAAAATTTCGCGAATTGGAACATGGAATGTGCGTACACTCCTAGATCCATCTAAACTGGCCCAAGTATGCAGTGAATTCGCAAACCACAACCTACTACTTTTAGGAGTGTGCGAGACTAGATGGCCAGATACAGGAGAAATAAACACCTCCGAAAATCTTAAATTTATATACTCCGGCGAGCCGGATAACCAACCTAGATCAAGCGGTGTCGAAAGAAGCTTATGATGCTATGATCAATTGGAAGCCATACGGAGACAGAATAATAACAGCTAGATTCCGTACAAGTGCTCGAAATCTCACCTGTGTTCAGTGCTACGCACCAACTGAAACATCGGACACATCACAAAAGAACAATTTTTACAGCCATTAAAATAGTGTCCTATCCGCAATTCCCCACGTAGACATCTTTGTCCTAATGGGCGACCTTAATGCACAAGTAGGTTCCGATAACACAGGTCGGGAACATGCAATGGGCAAACACGCAATTGGAAGGCTTACTGAAAACGATAGTCTCTTCACTGAGGCATGCGGCAACGCCAATCTGGTGATAGGGGGCACCATATTTCCTAACAGAAGAGTACACAAAATCACGTGGGTTTCTCCAGATAGTGCAACGGAGAATCAAATCGACCACATAGCTATAAGCTGGACCTGGCGCAGAAGCCTTCTAGATGTGCGTTCAAAACGCGATGCTGATTGCAACTCAGATCACCATCTAGTTGTGGGAAGCTTAAGAATAAAGGTTGCTGCCATCCGTAAACCTGAAACTACGGCGCGAAAATTCGATGTAGCTATGCTCAAAAGTCAGCAAACACTCAACAACTACTTATTCGAATTGAGATCTGGACTAGCTGTTCAGCAATCACACCCTACCCCTGGCTGGATGTCAATAAGAAGTCATTTTGTCGACGCTGCAAGAGAACACATTGGTATTAAAATTCCTAAGAGATCCCACTGGATGTCAGAAGCCACCTGGAACCTCATTCTCGAAAGGAAGGACTTAAAGGAAAAAATAAATGCAGCCAGAACAGGCGGTGAGAAGTCCTCGCTAAGAGTGGCGTATTCTCAACAAGACAAACTGGTCAAACGTAGTGCCAGTATAATCAACTTGCTTCTGATGCACAAAAAGCTTCAACAGAGCATAGAACTAAGGATCTGTATAGCATTACCAAGAGGCTCACCGGCAAAAATTTCACAAACCAAAGACCTCTCAAAAACGCCGACGGAGATCTATCAACATCGGCGGGAGATCAGATGGAAATTTGGAAACAGCATTACTCCAATATGCTTTCTTCGACAATTCGATTCTCATGTAGTAAGGCAAGATATCGCCGTAGAATGTATATATCGCCCGACAATATATCGCCCGAAATGCTTAAAGCCGACTCTCATATCACAGCCAACATATTGCTTCCCCTTATACAAAATTGCTGGCGTACGCACGAACTTGACCTGCATTTAAAAGAAGATCTTATAGTCAACATCCCCAAAAAAGGTGACCTGTCGGAATGTAGAAACTGGAGGGACATCACCATCCTTAGTTCAGTTAATATAGTAATAGCTCTGATAATAAACAAGAGAATATCCGACACTGTTCTTGGGGACCTTAGACCCGCACGAGCTGGCTTCCGGCCCCAAAAGTCTAGTATAGACCACATCAATAGTCTACGGATAATTTTAGAACAATCCACAGAACTTCGCGCGACGCTTTACCTGGTATTTATCAAATTTGAGATAGCTTTCGATACACTAGATCAAAACGGTATATGGGGCGCTCTTGCTTGCAAAGGGGTTCCCCGAAAATCACTAGCCTTACCCAGTCTTTATACTGTAATGTAAAATGTCGTGTTGTCCACAATAACGCTTTGAGCAGCAATTTTGACGTCGTGACTGGCGTCCGCCAGGGTTGTGTGTTATCACCCTTGCTCTTTAACATCGTTCTAGATGTTATAATTCGCAATGCTACCAGAGTAAATACAGGTATCAGCTGGGGTCTCAACCAACAACCTGAGAGTCTAGAGTACGCAGACGACATCTGCCTACTTTCCCACGGCTATGAAAGCATAAAGTCGAAGCTAAAGTGCTTGGAAACAGAGACAGCAAAAGCTGGCCTGAAAATAAACATTGGCAAGAGTAAAGTAATGCGCTGCAACACCGCACAGTGTTGCAAAACCGGAATTTTTTGGAAATCATATTGCCTAAACTGTAATTTTAATTGTATCGATGAGAAACTTCTACAGATTGGTCAGAATGAAATCCCAAACAGAATGAGTGAAAAAAAAAAATGTACACCGAAAAAAATTGTTGGGTCAAATTTTCAACAAAAGTCAAAAAAAAAAAAAATAGTTCGAAAAATTTACAAAAAAAAATTTATTTTAATTGTTCTTTTATTTCTGATAAATACCCTATAATTAGTTTTTTAAATAAACTATAGGGTGGTCCGAACAAGAATTATAAACGTCAAATTTTCATGATTTTTCGATATTTGTTGAAAAACTTTGAAATTTTATATAAAACCAAAATCTATTTCATTTCTTATTTGAAAGGTGGCAATAAAGGCTTTAATTTGATACCGGTTTGAAGTCAATAGCTTCAGTTTTAAGAGAGTTATGCTCATTTTTGTGGAGTGCTAGAATAGATGTAGAATAAAAAAAAAATTTGAAGATACTATTTTATAACACAGGCATATTTTATTGCATTCTACAGAAAAATTACAAATTATCAGTCATCTACCAATAAGTTCATTGCTTCCTCTGATAATTCCAGGTGTTTCTTCTCCTTCAGTATTCTCCTACTTGTGATTGCGGGATCAGAATTGGCGAGCAGATAATGTAATATGTCTTCACAATTGTCTTTTCTTGATGCTTTCCTCGCATGGTAAAGCCTTGTGTTTCTGAAGTCCTTGTTTCCTGCTTCCAATGCTTCTTCTGATAGTTGGCCAATGGGGACCAAAAATGAACGAATTATTTCAGCTCAATGAATAAGAACCTTGTGGACAGTTGGTGGCATATAATGCCACGAATATTTCTTTACATAGAGAGCAGCAGTTTCTATTCCGTACTTAGAGAACTTATCACAGTCTATCTTATATCCAGAAGTTATAGCTTGAAGAATAGTAGAAAACCTTCTTATAAGTTCGGTATCTACTCCTGTGGCCAGAGCGGTTTCCTCAGGATCACTAAAGAATTTCCTTGCTGTGTTACCGTCATTAGTTGTTCCACTTCCTTGTTTCACAACATCAACAGTTATTTGGAGCTGATCTTTCAGATTTTGTTGAACTTAATTTTTTCTTTGATCTCTAATAATCTCTTTGTTCTCTTTGTTTCCCCTGCCTTGCGCACAGTGATTTGATAAGCAATGTTCAGTAGGGTTTCCATAAATCTGATTCTACAATGTAATGTTGATAATCCAAATCTATAAGCTTCCTGATTGGGTGTCCTTTTAACAATTTTGTCCAACTGATTCATTTCACTGGGCTTTGCGTGGCAAATGTAACACGTTGCTGCACACTTGTTATGAGATAAAGAATTACAGACTTTTCCATCAACCATTGTTTCCTCCACTTTATGACCTACTTTAAATTGTAATCCGCTTATGTTGATAATCGTTTCGTGTATACTATTTGTTTGTTCTTTCATGAGATCGTCCTGTTGCTTTGTATACTCTACAGTCTCCTTAGCATATTCAAACTTGATTGGTCTGCAATATCTGGTTGATCATGGTGTTGGATTCTCCCATACTTGTTCTTTATTGCATGAAAGAACTAAAGGAACCATAGATATACTGAACAAGCTACTATCAGTTGCTGTATTGTCAGTAAAGTTTTGTTTATACTGGCTATGGCCTGAAGATCCATCCATACCCCATTTGCTAATCAATAACATTTCTTTATCTGCATATGCTTGAAGCTGGTCAATTGATTTGGATTCCAGTATTCTATTCGCGGTGTGATCCAAAAGAGATTGTAGTTTGACTGAAGCAGACTTTTCAGTTACCTCGACATCCTCTGGATAACATTTCTTTTTCTCCTCTAAAAGTTTTCTGTAACTAGGAAAGTAATTGTGTTTTTCATGATATTCTTTTAACTTTTGCCACTGATAAACGCTGAGTTTCATGTCCATGAAGAAAGCCAAAGCTGCCTTTATATCCCCTTCTTCCTCTTTTCTCAATTCTTCAGCTGTGTATTTAATTAAATCTGCAGAAACCTCTTCTGTTTCCATGAGTTCCATACTTCTTTTCTTCTTTGTTTTCTCACAGCATAATGTAAATTCCTTAGGTTCGGGTTTTCGTTTTGAAGTACTTGGATGATTTCCAACTTCAATATAGCCCTCTTGAATCCAGTCCGTAGCTCCAAGCCGTTCATACATCCTGTTAAACTTTTGAAGACTTATTGACAAACTTTTTCAATTTATATTTTATGTTTGGAAATATTAAACTACTTTTTACTCCATGCTCATGATCAAGCAATTCCAAAACATCCTCCACGTTTCTAGTTTTACTCTGTTGCATCAACTCATGCAGTTCCTGATAGGAAATTTTAATGTATTCCATAATTCTTGACTGTCAAAATTATAATTATATATTCTGATGTAATATTCGAACCATTAAACACTTATATGAAAAACGCATCAGAAAGCAATTAAATGTAGTAAATGAAGGGAAACCACAAAATAAAAACAATACAAATACCAATACAATACCTACCTAGACGTAAAAACAAAGGGGGAGAGAGAGAGAGCGAAAGAGAGAGAATAAAATATTAAAACAACAGAGAGAGAGAAATGTACCACCACAAGCTAAAAGAAAACACTATATAAAGACGGACACACATGCGGACTAATTAGTGACAAAAAAGAAAACACTGAAGATGGCGATGACGGAAAGTCACCCAAAAACCATTATGATTAAATTATTCAATAAGTGATTCCGAGAATTTCCGTTCTATTTCTATGGAATAAATACTGAGAGTGATATACTAAAATCGCTATAACTCCCAGGAGGGCTGGTATCGGCTGCTGATTTTTTCACAGTTCGTTGAAAACAAATTATGTAACATTTCTGTTGTGGTTTGGAACTGGGACTCTCTGGGACTTTTTAGATATTACTTACCTAACCCAAATTTAAAGGAAAAATGGACCTTTAGTCGGGGTTTTGCTCTAAAAAAGGTGCATATGAAAATGTCTCAAACAACATTCCTTTTTTTACAGAAGATACTTGTCCGAAGGTAGATTTTTTTTCCGAATCAAAATATCTGTCACCAAAATCAAATGAGATCATTTTGAATACAGCCCTGAAATCCCCTCTTTTCGTGAAAATTTTGTATATTTGACTTCTAAAATCAATTAAAAATCAACGGGCCAACATAAAAATAAGCTTTATGTGTTTTTTGTTTACTTGGAATGTCTGTGACAAAATTGCATCATTAAAAACACTGAAAAAAATAATCGGAAAAAAGTTACTTTTCCACTAGCCGCAACACAGTGCACCGTGAATAAAAACAAATTCCGCATAGGAAATACTGAATTGCAAGAGGTAAGGTCATTCTGCTACCTGGGTAGCATTTTAACAAATACAGGTAGTTCCAGCAATGATGTTGCGTACCGAATATCTAAAGCTTATCAAGCATCCGGTACCCTCCGGTCGATATGGAAATCTTCGGCAATATCCAGGCACACTAAGGTAAACATCTTTAACTCTTGTGCCAAATCTGTGTTCTTTTATGCGTGCGAGACGTGGAACACAACAGAACACGATATAAACTCCCTACAAGTGTTTGTTAATCGATGTCTCCGAAGAATACTAAAAGTTTTTTGGCCTAACACCATATCCAATGCAGAACCTTGGAGACAAACAAACCAGCGGGCAATCCATATTGAAATAATGAATCGCAAATGGCGTTGGATTGGTCACACGCTGCGCAGGTCTCCAGGCGATGTTGCTAAAATCGCCATTGTGTGGAACCCACATGGTAGGACGAGGAGAGTAGGCAGACCGTCTCACACATGGCGCCGTCAACTGAATATAGAAGTCATATCTACTGATCAAAGCTGGGGAGAAGTGAAGAGAATATCATCCAACCGGACCGAATGGAATAAATTCGTTGTGGCCCTTTGTTCCCAAAATGAACCACAGGACATAATATATATATATATATTGTATACATTAATCATTAGTTCAAAAATAATCCCTATAGGACAATTCTTAGTCATAGGCCCCATATAGAGCTGCTTCCCGATCTTCCCTTAAATTTATCACAAAACAAAAATAGTGCACAGATTTTTCTCAAATTTGGTATTTGTATATTTTTTCAAAATATAAGTCACTTTACCAAACATTGGTCAGGATCGGTCCATTTTTCGACCTAGCCCCATATAAATATAGCACCCGATATGAACTTTTTCATATCTGCAGCCAAAAAAAATAATAACAATGGCACTCAAATTTGGTTTATGCTTATTTTCTATATCCAATTAGTTGGATCGAAGAGATAGGGTCTCTAAACCATGGTATAGGGTATCGTAAAGTCGGTCTAGACCGACTATAATTATCTTATTTGTTTATGTATCATTTTAGGTAGTAATACACTAATGCCATTTTCTTACCTTTTTATTTTACCTAGAAACATAGTATGATAGCTTATGAAAAGGCTTATAAGAAAGTGACATTTGAATACAAACTTAATTGCTATAAAATGTTTCAGCAATAACAGTCGCAAATAAAAATATTCAAAAAAAAAATATATATGGAGTGCTTCAGTTATAAAGTACTGGCCGAAGAGTATTTTAGGAACAAAGACCAGGAACATGTTCTTTGTTACGTTAAAATAAAATTTATCTTAAATTCGTGTAGCAACGAAATACAAGAGCAATTATCTAATTTCGTCAAACCACTAAAAAAAACGCTTCAAAGGAGTTTCTTTGAGCTACTGAAATGCAATTTCGTAGAACTTTTATATAATATGTTTAACTTGGTTCAGCAGTATACAATATTATCTAAATTTTATTTATTAAATTAAAAGAATACACTCCCGTCTTTAATGTTTGGCAACCAGAACAAAGAGGTCGATAGAGATCACTTTTTTTTTGTACAAGAAAAATTAAAAACATTGAATTTTTTAGTGCCATTATAAAAACCAGAATATTTTGCAAACTGCTACTGCTATCAAATTATTCTTTTCCCCCAAAATTAATGTTGAAATACCACGTTTTTCAAATATACTTACATCAAATAGATATGATAAAAAAAATTATCTACCCGGACCGTTGAAATGCATGAAAATGTGAGGCAGCTACGAAAGATTTTCGTTTACGTTACTTTGCCGCATTATTTTGGGCAAAAAGAAGAATTTCTAGAAAAAAAAAAATGATGTTGCATTTCTCTTAACTAAACAATTTTCTACAAAACTGCATCATTACATTTTTCATATTTTACACTCGAAAAATGGACTTTTTGCCAGCAAAATCCCACGGTGGGGCATACAAGTATTTAATAAATAATTAATATTAAAATAGTATCAGTTATAACGCTTTTATAGTATTTTTAGTTTTTTGCTTTATTCGTTATAATAATAACTCTCTTATTTATTAATTAATTCACTAAATATTCATTTATTATTTAATTTCGAAAACATCCACAGCTAAACTATATAACGATCCCATATGTTTGTAATTGATATGTGAAATAAAATTTAATTGTTATCGTGTTCTTCTGTAGACTTATACAACAACGTTCTATTTATTGTTGATAAACTTACAATAATTTAAAGAAGAGAAAACCAAGAATATTTGTCATCATTTCACATGTGGTAAAACGCTAATGTATTTCATTTTCAGATACCAGCTAAAGAAAGATTCATTTATTCTGCAACACATACAGAGAACATAAGATAGCATAGAATAAGTCAGAAAAAAATAATCGGTAAAGTCCGACTATACGAAATACCTATAACATAAATTTCCGAAAAGGTAAAATAATAATGGGGTAAGGTCTTAAATGGGCAGAAAATATATTGTAATGCGTATGGGAACAAGATCAAGACCTATTTGAGTGTTCAAAAAATAAAAACAGAAGTTTCATTTATATAGATTCAAGTGAATATTGGTACCAGGCTGAAAATTGTGGTAACGGTGATGTATGAATACAAAAGACCAAATAACAATAACCAAATTTTATCAATATATATTTAATAAACTGGATTAAAGGGATATTAAGTCATTCTCATTGGAGACATTTCTCTGAGACTAGGTCTGACCAACAAAAGTATATTTTACAAATTTTATCACAATATATTTTCAATTATGCGTGCCATACATTCGAATGGACGGAAAATGTGCCATATAATAAATGGTGGGCCTAACTAAAGTTTTTGTTACAAATGTCAGCACAAACTCATTAAATGCTGACCACAGTGTGGTATAGGGTATAAAAATAACATAATAAAGAAACCGTTTCCATTTCTTCTTCTTATTTTATGTTCTCGATTAAATAATCATCGCATGTGCGCACATGTGTCACATACATGTTGATAATCGTATGCCTGTCTGTATTGTTTGTATATACATAAGTATAGTTGTGTGCCTGCATAAGCCTTTTGTTCATGTTAAGCATTGTTGCAATCAAGCGAGGTTTTGTGGAAAAAATTAAGCAATTTCACCTCGAAACTTGGAATAAGAAACGTAGAATGTGGGAAACCACAGACACCGTAGAAAAACTTTAACCGCACACATGTCAACAATAAAATAAGGAATTGCTTTAATAATGTTAGGTGGCTGATATTATGTTATTCTTATACCCTACACTATATTGAAAGTTCGTGTTCTTCATTAGTCCATACTTTCTGTTAGCTGATGAATTAATTCCGTAAACATTTATTACTGATTGTAGTTTAGACTTTTCGAACGCTAAATTAAACATCACATTTTGAAATTTTAGGGAAAAACTTAATATTTACTTCAGGCATTTTATTTATTTATTTATTAATCTATGGAATAAATCCTTACAGACTATTTACAAAAACATTTAACAATGAAAGAAAAATTTAAAAATTTAATTTAAAGTGTACAGATAAATTATTATTTTACTTTTTATGATCTATAAAACTGGACAGATAAAGGTGAGAAGAAACGTGTTGGCCGCTGGGGGATGTTAAATGAAATATTGTTGATCAGGAAACCAGAACAAACATCGCCATTAATTATGTTCAAAAGAAACGAAACGTTTAGCATAGATCTGCGGCTTTTTAAGGTTGGCAGCTTAACAAGGGTGAGTCTGCTGTTATACGACGGAAGATTTAATTGGCTAAAATTTAAGCTGCGAAGACAGAATAGTAGGAATTGTTTTTGCACCGATTCAATGCTATCAATATGAGTTTGATAGATAGGGTCCCATATAACAGAGGCATATTCCAAAATCGGTCTCACAAGTGACGTGAATAGTGTTTTTGTTACATACGGATCATTGAACACTTTAGACCAACGTTTTATAAAACCAAGCGCTCCTCTGGCTTTGTTTACTGTAATTGTAATATGAGGAACGAAACTAAGCTTTGAATCTAATAAAACACCAAGATCTAAGAAGTTATCGACTTTTTCCAGTTGAAAACCGCCCAACACATAATTTACAGATATTGGTCTTTTTCGAACAAAACGCATATATTTGCACTTTTTAAGATTCAGCTCCATTAACTTTAAAAGCACCGTGAATGAAGTGAATCCAAATCATTTTGAAGATAAGTATGGTCAGAATATTGGTTATAACTCATAAAGACTTTTACATCGTGAGCATACATCAGGATATTTGAAAACTGAATAACCTGTGGTAAATCATTTATAAATAGCGAAAATAAAAGCGGTCCAAAATGGCTGCCTAGCGGAACTCCAGATAAAACGTTAATATTTTTCGAAGATATATTATTAAAACGTACATTTTGCTTTCTGTTTGTTAAATATGAATATATCCACTTTATGCAAAGATCAAAAAATCCTATTAAATGTAATTTCTTTATAAGAAGTTTATGGTTGACTTTATCAAACGCCTTGCTGAAATCAGTGTAAATTGCATCAGTTTGCTTTCTTTGAAGAAAACCACGATTGACTAATGTTGTGAGATGTAAAAGTTTAGTTGAAGTTGAGCACCATTTCCGAAAGCCATGTTGGAATGGAGAAATTAATGTGTTGACTTGATGACATAGTTGATCAGTTAAAATTTTTTCAAAGAATTTAGGTATAGTACTTAATTTTGCAATACTACGATAATTTGTAATGTCAGACTTGTTTTCGGATTTAAATAACGGAATAATGAAAGAGTCCTTCCACGTATTTGGTAAGTATCCGAATTTAATTGATGAGTTAAACACTATTGTCAATGGAATAGCTAAAGCATCCGCACATTTGATTAAGATACTGCTAGGAATTTTATCAGGTCCACTATTATAATCATCAAAAGTTGAATCGGAATAAGTTGTTGAAAAAAAATCAGCAAACAAATTACTTATAATAGTATTATCATAATACTATGTTCTCACTGCAGCTAAATCCGCATTTGACTCGCTTTATAGTGGATTTAATTAAAGCTGGTAAATTTTTGGGTATATAAATACTGTCAAAATAAAACCCTCGCTTTAGCTAAATCGAGAATAAATCCAACAGAAATCAGGGATGTATTGTGCAATTCGCCGCAAAATGAACAAATTTACAACGCTGCAGCAGAAAATTTGCATCATTTTACGACTGTGTATTTTCATTTACAACAAAACAAAACAAAAATTCATAAATAAAAGCAGCAAGTGAGTATAGCAAAGAATTGTTTAATTAAAAAATTATTTATTTGCCTTTATTTCACTTTTAACTTTTTTTTTCGCAAAATTTTTCTCCAAAACAAAAACTATTAAAATGTAAATAAACAATTCGTTCGAACAGCTGTGCAGCAACTGTCAAACTAAAGCTACAAATTGTAGTGAGAACGGTGGAGATTAAAAAATAAAGCTAATGCGGATTTAGCTGCAGTGAGAACGTAGTATAAGATTCAGTATGTTGAAATTTCATAATAGCGGGATAACCAGTTGTTTTTCTCTTAGTGTTGACAAAATTGTAAAAAGACTTTGAATTGCTTTTGAAGCTATTTTTATACCCTATACCACTATGTGGTTTGGGTATAATGACTTTGTGCTGCTGTTTGTAACATCCAAAAATATTTGACCTAGACCCATCTTTAATTATACCGATCGAATCAGAATCACTTTCTGAGTTGATTTAACAATGTCCGTCCGTCCGTCCGTCCGTCCGTCCGTCTGTGTGTCCATGTAAAGCTTGTAATCAAACTGCAGGTCGCAAATATGAATATATTTTGATGAAATTTGGTATATAAGCTTTTATCGGCCATGGGATGAACGCTATTGAAATTAGTGAGAATCGGTCCATGTTCAGACCTAGCCCCCATACAAATTACCCTTATGAAATCGACATAAATTGCCATAAGATACAAATTGTCATATAGATCTTACTCAAATTGGGTTTGTATGCGTTCATTACATCCACTAATGAGTAGTCCAAAAATGATCCCTTTGACCCTATATAGAGCTGCTTCCCGATCTTCACTTAAATCTATTAAAAAACAAAAATATTGCACTGATTCTTCTCAAATTTTGTTTGTACATATTTTTGTAACATACAAGAGACTTTACCAAACATAATCAGGATCGGTCCATTTTTGGACCTAGTCCCTTTATAGATATAGCATCCGATATGAACTTTTTCATATCTGCAGCCAAAAAAATTAATAAAAATCCCACTCAAATTTGGTTTTTGCTTATTTTCAATGTCCAGTTAGTTGGGCCTAAGAGATAGGGTTTCTAAACGCATGGTATAGGGTATCGTATAGTCGGTCTAGACCGACTATAATTTTCTTGCTTGTTCATTTTGATTAAGTAATTAGAATAACACGATTTATTCAGTGCAGTATATTCCGCTCGGCTAATGGAGTATTTCCCATAATCTACAAGAGAACCGAATAGCTTGTATTTCTTGTAATATTTATTTTTTTATTTTCAAGTCTTGTCAGTTGCTTGGTATTCCAAGGAGGACCGGAAAGTTTATTACAAATTTGTTTCGAAATACATAAATCCATTGCAGAAGAAATCTTACTGTAAAATGTTTCAGTCATATGATCAATAGCAGCTGTGAATCCAATAGAAAAAGATAATAGACTGTGCCAGTTCATACTGTATAGAAGTTCGTTCAACAAACTGTAATTAGATTGTGCGAAACAAAAATCCTTATCATCATTTTTACAAAGTGTTTTTAAAAGTCCAGAGGGAATATATAAATTTACTTCAATGGTAGGGTGATATGTGTCTTCAGGAGAAGAAATCGGGATTGACGAAAAATATTTTCAATAAATAAGATAATAAAAATGAAAATATTACTTTATAGCAGAGCCTGAGAACGAGCAATTCGGGTAACGATTATATAGGTTTTAAGTATATTATCGCATAATTAATACAAAATCGAAGAAGAAAGTGTTACAATTTATAATACTAGTATTACAAATATCCTAATAAAATATCCCACTGTCAGAGTGAATTTGTTGACGGCTCTACAACATTTAATAAAAATGTTATAGAATTTTTTTTCAATGCCGACTGCTATATACACATATTCCCTGTCGCGCTTCGCTACGACTTACCGAGACTTATTAACATGTTTAATTTCATAACCAATTTTTCAGTTTGTATTCTGCAATTAAGATATTTTATTTAATTTATTTTATATTTCTTTATTTCAATGCCTGCTGATATACATACAATATTTTTCTGATTTTTCATTCCGTGCAACAATTATCAAAGGTATATTTAGCTGCTCATGAGAAGAACATGGGGTTTTTAAATAAAATCTTTCAGCAATTAACTATTGGCCTTTTATTTAGAGTATAATTTGATAATTTTTCATTTTAGCGATTTTTAATTTTTTGCGATTTTGCCCATTTTTTGATCTTGAAAATTTTTTTGGCGATTTTTATTTTTAGCGATTTTTGAATTTGACGATTCCACCCATATTTTCCACAACTACTCACATTGTTAATTAATGTACTTCGAAAGAGTTTCAAGACTGCCGTTTTCGTGGTGTTTCTTTATTTTTGTATAGGAGGTGCCACACACACTAATCCCGTCCCTCCCATTTTTTTACGAATTACATTATTATCTGATGGACTCGTGCATTGCTTTCCCTTTAATGGTACACCAGTTATATGATATTATATATTATATTATATTATATTATATTATATTATATTATATTATATTATATTATATTATATTATATTATATTATATTATATTATATTATATTATATTATATTATATTATATTATATTATATTATATTATATTATATTATATTATATTATATTATATTATATTATATTATATTATATTATATTATATTATATTATATTATATTATATTATATTATATTATATTATATTATATTATATTATATTATATTATATTATATTATATTATATTATATTATATTATATTATATTATATTATATTATATTATATTATATTACATTATATTATATTATATTATATTATATTATATTATATTATATTATATTATATTATATTATATTATATTATATTATATTATATTATATTATATTATATTATATTATATTATATTATATTATATTATATTATATTATATTATATTATATTATATTATATTATATTATATTATATTATATTATATTATATTATATTATATTATATTATATTATATTATATTATATTATATTATATTATATTATATTATATTATATTATATTATATTATATTATATTATATTATATTATATTATATTATATTATATTATATTATATTATATTATATTATATTATATTATATTATATTATATTATATTATATTATATTATATTATATTATATTATATTATATTATATTATATTATATTATATTATATTATATTATATTATATTATATTATATTATATTATATTATATTATATTATATTATATTATATTATATTATATTATATTATATTATATTATATTATATTATATTATATTATATTATATTATATTATATTATATTATATTATATTATATTATATTATATTATATTATATTATATTATATTATATTATATTATATTATATTATATTATATTATATTATATTATATTATATTATATTATATTATATTATATTATATTATATTATATTATATTATATTATATTATATTATATTATATTATATTATATTATATTATATTATATTATATTATATTATATTATATTATATTATATTATATTATATTATATTATATTATATTATATTATATTATATTATATTATATTATATTATATTATATTATATTATATTATATTATATTATATTATATTATATTATATTATATTATATTATATTATATTATATTATATTATATTATATTATATTATATTATATTATATTATATTATATTATATTATATTATATTATATTATATTATATTATATTATATTATATTATATTATATTATATTATATTATATTATATTATATTATATTATATTATATTATATTATATTATATTATATTATATTATATTATATTATATTATATTATATTATATTATATTATATTATATTATATTATATTATATTATATTATATTATATTATATTATATTATATTATATTATATTATATTATATTATATTATATTATATTATATTATATTATATTATATTATATTATATTATATTATATTATATTATATTATATTATATTATATTATATTATATTATATTATATTATATTATATTATATTATATTATATTATATTATATTATATTATATTATATTATATTATATTATATTATATTATATTATATTATATTATATTATATTATATTATATTATATTATATTATATTATATTATATTATATTATATTATATTATATTATATTATATTATATTATATTATATTATATTATATTATATTATATTATATTATATTATATTATATTATATTATATTATATTATATTATATTATATTATATTATATTATATTATATTATATTATATTATATTATATTATATTATATTATATTATATTATATTATATTATATTATATTATATTATATTATATTATATTATATTATATTATATTATATTATATTATATTATATTATATTATATTATATTATATTATATTATATTATATTATATTATATTATATTATATTATATTATATTATATTATATTATATTATATTATATTATATTATATTATATTATATTATATTATATTATATTATATTATATTATATTATATTATATTATATTATATTATATTATATTATATTATATTATATTATATTATATTATATTATATTATATTATATTATATTATATTATATTATATTATATTATATTATATTATATTATATTATATTATATTATATTATATTATATTATATTATATTATATTATATTATATTATATTA
Organism: Cordilura impudica; assembly: GCA_963682025.1. Classification (NCBI taxonomy): domain Eukaryota; kingdom Metazoa; phylum Arthropoda; class Insecta; order Diptera; family Scathophagidae; genus Cordilura; species Cordilura impudica. The sequence continues at coordinate 123,443,225 of OY821518.1, read as the reverse complement.
TATTATATTATATTATATTATATTATATTATATTATATTATATTATATTATATTATATTATATTATATTATATTATATTATATTATATTATATTATATTATATTATATTATATTATATTATATTATATTATATTATATTATATTATATTATATTATATTATATTATATTATATTATATTATATTATATTATATTATATTATATTATATTATATTATATTATATTATATTATATTATATTATATTATATTATATTATATTATATTATATTATATTATATTATATTATATTATATTATATTATATTATATTATATTATATTATATTATATTATATTATATTATATTATATTATATTATATTATATTATATTATATTATATTATATTATATTATATTATATTATATTATATTATATTATATTATATTATATTATATTATATTATATTATATTATATTATATTATATTATATTATATTATATTATTATATTATATTATATTATATTATATTATATTATATTATATTATATATATTATATTATATTATATTATATTATATTATATTATATTATATTATATTATATTATATTATATTATATTATATTATATTATATTATATTATATTATATTATATTATATTATATTATATTATATTATATTATATTATATTATATTATATTATATTATATTATATTATATTATATTATATTATATTATATTATATTATATTATATTATATTATATTATATTATATTATATTATATTATATTATATTATATTATATTATATTATATTATATTATATTATATTATATTATATTATATTATATTATATTATATTATATTATATTATATTATATTATATTATATTATATTATATTATATTATATTATATTATATTATATTATATTATATTATATTATATTATATTATATTATATTATATTATATTATATTATATTATATTATATTATATTATATTATATTATATTATATTATATTATATTATATTATATTATATTATATTATATTATATATATTATATTATATTATATTATATTATATTATATTATATTATATTATATTATATTATATTATATTATATTATATTATATTATATTATATTATATTATATTATATTATATTATATTATATTATATTATATTATATTATATTATATTATATTATATTATATTATATTATATTATATTATATTATATTATATTATATTATATTATATTATATTATATTATATTATATTATATTATATTATATTATATTATATTATATTATATTATATTATATTATATTATATTATATTATATTATATTATATTATATTATATTATATTATATTATATTATATTATATTATATTATATTATATTATATTATATTATATTATATTATATTATATTATATTATATTATATTATATTATATTATATTATATTATATTATATTATATTATATTATATTATATTATATTATATTATATTATAATTATATTATATTATATTATATTATATTATATTATATTATATTATATTATATTATATTATATTATATTATATTATATTATATTATATTATATTATATTATATTATATTATATTATATTATATTATATTATATTATATTATATTATATTATATTATATTATATTATATTATATTATATTATATTATATTATATTATATTATATTATATTATATTATATTATATTATATTATATTATATTATATTATATTATATTATATTATATTATATTATATTATATTATATTATATTATATTATATTATATTATATTATATTATATTATATTATATTATATTATATTATATTATATTATATTATATTATATTATATTATATTATATTATATTATATTATATTATATTATATTATATTATATTATATTATATTATATTATATTATATTATATTATATTATATTATATTATATTATATTATATTATATTATATTATATTATATTATATTATATTATATTATATTATATTATATTATATTATATTATATTATATTATATTATATTATATTATATTATATTATATTATATTATATTATATTATATTATATTATATTATATTATATTATATTATATTATATTATATTATATTATATTATATTATATTATATTATATTATATTATATTATATTATATTATATTATATTATATTATATTATATTATATTATATTATATTATATTATATTATATTATATTATATTATATTATATTATATTATATTATATTATATATATTATATTATATTATATTATATTATATTATATTATATTATATTATATTATATTATATTATATTATATTATATTATATTATATTATATTATATTATATTATATTATATTATATATATTATATTCTATATTATATATTGTATGGACGGTGCCACGCCCAATGCTCCGATCACGCTCATTTTTTGTCCATGAATAATAGATGACTTCAGATGACTTCAGACAAATTTGCGAAGCTGTTTCTGCATTGTATTCGAGTTATATAATATTGCACTATTACCTTGTATGGGAGGCCCCATGCCCTCTTATCCGATCCCGCCTATTTTCAGCATGACTGCTAATCTAAAAGATAGTTGGAATCACACAAATATGCAAAGCTCTCACTGTCATAACTAGTACTCAATATATATGATGTTAAAAGTTTACTTTATATGTGAGGTGCCACTCCCACTAAAAATATCAAAAAAATTTATGGCATATGTCCTTCCTCAAGGGCCATTCTAAATATTGGAAGCAACATTTCTAAAATGTGATGAACAGTTATGGATATTACCTTCTAAAAACAAGAGCTGAATGTAGATGGCCATTTAAAAAGTTTCAAAAAATTTTTTTATTCACTGGGGACAACATTTTTTCAAAAAACTTTGTTTTAAATTTTATAAAAGCATTTGCAAAAGAAAAAATAAAATGATTTTCTAAATAATTTAAAACTTCGCAAATGTAAAAATAGAGAGGATACCGTTTTATTATGAACTAAAGTAAATAACTTCAAAAACCCAGTCAATACTAGTAAATTCCCGGTTTTTAAATTAGCAGGTTTCGTTTGAGTTTTATTGACTTTTCCGTACTACAGCGCTGAATCGGAATGAATTGCTTTAAGAGCAGTATAAGGAATGGAATATCTTTCAAGGCTGCTACTTCCTTAATACATATCAAATATGGTCTTAAGTATAATGAAGCCTGAAGATGACACGATTTTTTTTTAAATATGATGAGGTATAAGAAACGTTTTTAGCGTATTTTATGTTATTTATTATTCTTTTTTTATAAATAAATAACATTTTATTAAATTCTAAACGATATCCAATGCATAAATAATACATAAGTTATTTTAAAATTAATAAATCTAATTTTATGTTTTTAGCGCTTTTAGTTTCATTTGCATTTACTGATATTTAGATAGACCAAAATTCTTTTGCCCTAGCAGTATTTATTTTAAAACAGTAGAAAAAGGTTAGTTGTTATAAAATTTCTGTTACTACAATCGATTCTGTATGGATGATGAAAATGTTTAATATTTTGTATATATGTATATATTTTTCTTTAAATAAGGAGCCGCTATGTATTTTGTCTATCCGTACTATTTCGGGTACTGACATTAATCTTATGTAGTTTGTGTACATTCATATTCTTTACTTATAATCCTAAATTACTAAATTACTTACTAATTTATGCCTCTATCACAATTCTACAGCTTTTACTTCCTTTCCTTTGTTTATCACATCTTCATGTTGTATGAAAAATTTCCGGAAATATCTTCGGTGTCTCTTCATATCTTAATGGTGTACATCAATGTTTATATGTTTATTATGTCGCATTATGTAAATGTAATGATGTAGTTAATTCTAGTGAAATAAAAAAATAAGATGGATTTATTTGATTTTATATTTTTGTATTTGAAATACTATATTAGATTACAGCTTCCACAGCTATTTTCCATAATGAATGAAGTAACGTAATTTTATGTTCAAATTTTTTATATCAGGTACTAATAAAAACTCACTCATTAAATTTAGCAATACTGCATATATACGATTACATGCAAGTTTTCTGAAATTTAAAAAAGTGCTAAAAGAGTAAATATGTGCAACTTTTTAAGTTCTGAGTAAAAAATATAATAAAAAAATTAGATAAATATATAAGACTGATGTTATATTATATATAATTTCTGCATAATTCTCTCGACTCCGCGCTGTATGAACTGATTCACCATCATATAAGCCTGTTCAATTTTTAATGTTTCATAGCCACGATATTTGCTTTCCTCCTCTGCCTCTTCCACCTTGCAGAATTAATTGTAGCAATTCGTATATTTCACCCCTAACATTATGGTGAAATATTAAATATTTCTCGCTCCTTTGTAATCAGTTTAGAATTTCTGTGTTATTTACTCGGCCAATCCATGACATTTTTAAAATTCTGCAATAGCACCGTATTTGCAATTCCACCAATTTTTTAATGTTGGCTACATTTAGTGTCCTCGATGCAACTGCGTATAGTAGGACTGGCCACACATAACATTTAATAAACTATACGAAGTTTTATGGTTACACGAGTATCATTGATTGTTAAAAGCTTTTTAGATCCTATACCACTATGTTGTTTGGGTATAATGACTTTGTGCTGCTGTTTGTAATTACCAAAAATATTTGACCTAGGCCCATCTTTTATTATACCGATCGACTCAGAATCACTTTCACCCATATAGAACTGCTTCCCGATCTTCATTTAAATCTATAAAAAAACTAAAATATTGTATATATTTTGTATATATTTTTTCAGTTCCTAGGTCACCAAAGCGAACTCCAACTTTTTAATTCTAGTAAAGTGATTTTTTCAGTTAATTTATTTACTATCTATATCAATAACTTTCAAATCATCAATTAATTTATAAGGATGCACTCCACCCAAATATTTTTTTAACATCTTAGCAGTTCTGTATTAAAATTGAATACTAAACAAAGCTTCACATGCAGCCATAGCTTCTTTAAATTGAAACTGGAATCGACCACAAGTAACTTGCATATTTATACCCTATACCACTATGTGGTTTGGGTATAATGACTTTGTGCTGTTGTTTGTAACAACCAAAAATATTTGACCTAGACTCATCTTTAATTATACCGATCGAATCAGAATCACTTTCTGAGTTGATTTAACAATATCCGTCCGTCCGTCCGTCTGTGGGTCCATGTAAAGCTTGTAATCAAACTGCAGGTCGCAAATATGAATGTATTTTGATGAAATTTGGTACATAAGCTTTTATCGGCCATGGAATGAACGCTATTGAAATTGGTGAGAATCGGTCCTTGTTCAGACCCCATACAAATTACCCATATGAAATCGACATAAATTGCCATAAGATCCAAATTGTCATATAGATCTTACTCAAATCAAGTTTGTATGCGTTCAGTACATCCATTAATGAGTAGTCCAAAAATGATCCCTTTGACCCCATAGAGAGCTGCTTCCCGATCTTCACTTAAATCTATTAAAAAACAAAAATATTGCACTGATTCTTCTCAAATTTTGTTTGTATATATTTTTGCAAAATACAACAGACTTTACCAAACATGATCAGGATCGGTCCATTTTTGGACCAAGTCCCTATATAGATATAGCATCCGATATGAACTTTTTCATATCTGCAGCCAAAAAAATTAATAAAAATCCCACTCAAATTTGGTTTTTGCTTATTTTCTATGTCCAGTTTGTTGGGCCTAAGAGATAGGGTCTCTAAACGCATGGTATAGGGTATCGTATAGTCGGTCTAGACCGACTATAATTTTCTTACTTGTTTGTATTTGCGTTGATGAATAAATTTCAAAAATATTTTCAGCAAGTGTCTCATTTTCAAGATGTCGCATTTTAAATGGTCAGAATAGAACATAAAATCACAACTTAAAACTTTTTTCAATGAACAGCTGTTTTTTGTTGACATTTTTCTTGAATATATTTCAACAAATAGCACAAGAAGCCAAAGCCAAAAGTAAAAATATAAATAATAACAATTAAAATGGAAATAGAAATGGAAAATTTCGAATATTTAATGTTTAACAATGAAAGTGATGAGAGCCCAAGTAATAGTAAAACAGTGCAGTGGAAGTATATGAAGAAAATCATATAAAAATTATAATAATGTACATATAAATGTAACTATTTTTTTTTAGTTTGGACAGATGGAGACATCCGGCTGTTACTGGAACTATACGGAAATTATTTGCCAGCAATTGGGCCAATGAAAAAACAAAAAATGAGAATAAAAAATGCAAAAAATATTCAAAATTCAAAAATAACGATTGTTTGTTTGGACAGAGTTGTATCTTCTGAAATTAATACAAAGTAAAGCTGTATGGTACGAAAACTGAAAACTAACCACACTGCCCGTAGGCCTGACTTTAGGTGAGTGTGTTAAAGCGCTGACCAAAAAGTGTAAGTACGAGTGTATGTGAAGGTTCATGGTTCAAAACCTCACGGCCGCCCTAAGTAGAAAAAAAAAATTTCATATAGAAACAATCTATTCAATTAAAACATAACAATTATCACAATGTTCAATAAATCGCTGATGAAGGCTGAAATGCCAGAAACCGGTCCGATTAAGAATACAGTGCAGTTATGAATTTTTGAAATATATGCTTTCTTCTTTACCACGCACCATTTAAACAAAATTAAAAAATTGCATATTAATTACAGTAGTAATTGCAATATGTCTGAAAAATGACGATAAATCTAACAAACAGAATAGGGATATTTTATGGAACATCTTTCAAAATCTGTAATTTTGTTAATCGATTTGCGGGTTTAAAATTACTGTCGAAGTTAAATATTGCTAATTAATTTCTTAATAAAATTCCATCGACAGGCATTAATTCTAAATTTTTATCGATTAAAAAAAATTAAATCTAACATAATGAATCTGAATAAGAAATAACATCATATCAATATTTAACTACGACAGTAACTTTAAACCCGCTCTTCGATGCACAAAATTACACATTTTGAAAGATGTTATTTATGAAAATAATTTGTTTCTATTTCAATGCAGTACATTTTGTATCAAAATTTATTGAAAACCATTATTATGTTAATTTTTTTTATAAATAATTATATACATTAATTTGTTGTTGAATTAAAAAAAATTTTTGATTTCTTCATTGATACATTTCACCAATATCTTCAGGAAAATTTTCATCCCTATCGATACACATGTTGTGAAGAACACAGCATTTTAATACACCAAATGCATTCTCGACACGTGTTCTGAAAAATCTTAAATTATAATTTTTAGTCAAATCGCTCATGTTGCCATAATTACGAAATGGTGTCAAAAGATATTCCATTAAGGGGTATGCAGAATCTCCCAGTAAATGATAATCAGGAAAGCATAAACGCTGCAAATCTTTTCCTATATACGATAAATTTAATATCCTAGAGTCGTGGATTTTGCTGGAGATTCCAATGTATGCGTCTAGGAATCGTAACTTCGAATCACAAATACCCTGCATGGTTATTGAAACACCATCATGCCTGTTCGCATATGTGGAGCGAATTTTATCTTTTGGTGCATTTACTGAAATGTAAATATAAATGTAAACTGTTTTAATAAATTGTTTTCATGCAATAGAGATTATCATACTTTTTCAGACTCTTTCGCAACAGCTTCTTTTTCATCGTTTGATTGAGTACACTTTATTGCTTCCGGCGCTACATCTTCCATAGTGAATTGTAAAACCTTGTTGAAGGAATTGTGAAGGTTTGACAATGAAATGTTGAAAAGGTTTGCCACTTTTCTAAAGGTGGTTTTATTCCCGCTAAACATACAAAAAATATTTTTACTTCTTGTATTTTATGAATTTGGCCAATCTTATCACAAAAATGACAAGATATGGTTTCAACAGTTGACTGTTGTTTTCCACCCTGGTATGATCCCTTGAAATAACACAATGAATATCTCTAAAAAAAAAAACAATGGCACCTTCCCGACTAATACGCAAATTCTTCTTAAACTAAAATAAGTATATATACATATATTAAAAAAAGGAGTTATTGTCCTATGAAATCAAACATACATCAACTTCAGAGCATTCATTAATTACGTTCTACACAAATCATTTCACTCGCGGTTTTGGATTTCTTCCCATGATCATATCATATATTTCATCATCAGATGATGATAAAGACGTATCTAACAACTCATCTAAAGATTTTTTTAACACATAAAAGCGTAGTGATATTTTCCATGTTAATTTATTTTAAACAAAATAAAAATTGAACTTTTTTTCATTTCTTCACACAAATACACATTAATAAAGAAATCAAATGTCAGCTGTTTTAACGTGCGATTCTCACCCTCTGTATTTTTAAAGTGCGAAAGATGCAATATTTTCACATATTTATAGTGCGACATTTTTAGAAAAGAACACGATAACCTTTCGAAAGGTTGACACTTTTTTAGAAAAGAACACAATAAGAGAAAAAAGTGAGAAATGGGAAAAACATGCAACATTTTTTGTCAGAAAAGAAAACGCCAAAAGTTTCGGATTTTGTTCTCGGTGGAACGCTCTAGTTCCGATATTAATACCTCTTCGATAATTAATGATCTAGATTACTCCAAAAAGAGATCTCTTATATTTTGCACGAATATATCTATTTTGCCGGACACCTCTGAGATAATTTCATTCGTTTTTTTTTCTGCTACTGCTAACCTCCATTTTTTTTTTGTAGAATTAAGTCATCGTGATTAGTTTGTAGATGTTCTACTTCTATTCTTCACATTTTTGTACCCTACCCTGTCTGTCTATATACCTATGCAAACCCTATAAGCAAGCTGCAGGTCGCGAATATGAATATGTTTTGATGAAGTTTAATATATTAGCTTTATTGACCATAGTATGAACGCTATTGAAAATAGTGAAAATCGGTTCATGTTCAGACCTGGTCCCCATATAAATGACCCCTCTGAGACCGACTTTAATTACCATAATATCAAAATTATCATATAGGTCTCTGTCAAATTGGGTATATGTATTTTTATTACTTCTATTAATTGGTAGACCAAAGATGCACCCTATAGGATAATTCTTAGACAATTCTTCATTAATTTAAATTAAATTAGTCGATGAATAAATCCTTACAGAGTGTTGCAAAAAATTAAACTATAAACTAAAATAAAAGCAATAAATTTGAGTTTAAATACATTATTAAATTTTTTTTTATTAAAAATCGTAGCAGTGAAAAATCTATGTAGCTAGGTAAGATGCTAAAATCGCAACACATTCTCCTGAATAGGTCCGTTAGTTTGATCCGCATAGTTTGATCGAAAAAATTTAACATTTACTGCTCCGAAATGCCTTACAAAATGATGAGGAACAATGCAACGAATTTTTTTTAATAGAAATTCAGAGCTGACTTTCCCTTGAATTAGATTGATCACAAACGAAACTCTCAGCATGATTCTACCACCTTTAAAAAAAAAACGTAGAGCAGGACTCCAGGGCAGACCATGTAAACAAAAAAGTAAAAATTGCTTCTGAACAGATTCAACATGTTGTTGATGAATTTTATAATAGGGATTCCAAATTATGGAGTGATATTCCAGAATCGGTCTTACTTGAGTCGTGAATAGCTTTTTCGTAGTATAGGGAGCGACTTATTCATTAGCCCAACGTTTGATGAAGGCGAGAGCTCCTCGGGCCTTGTTGACAGTCAATGTTACGTGTGATACAAAACTAAGTTTTGGATAAAGTAGTATACCAGATCAAGAAATGTATCGACCAATTCTTGTTGGCATCCACCCAATGAATAAGTAACGGTGATGAAGTTGTTTCTGTAAAAGTGCATGCATTAAATTTTTTTAAATAAAAATTCAATAATTTTTGATTGCAACACAAAAGGAAGTTGTTCAAATCTGATTGAAGATGGACATGTTCAGCATATTGATTGTAGCGGTAGAAAATTTTCACATCATCAACGTTAATTTGAATATTACTGAAGTTTATACCTTTGGGAGATCATTTATAATAAAAATAAAAAATAATGGTCCCAAATGGCTGTATTAGTTAGTTAGTTAAATTTCTTTATTTTTAATGCAGTATTTTATGTGATACAAATTTAAAAAAAATTAAATAAAAAAAAAATTAAATTAAATTAAAATATTAAATATGCGTATTCATTTAAATACATTTAAATATATGGGGGTTTCATGTCAAGTGCACCAACTTTTGAAACAGATGTCTTCCGATCGGGACGAAATTTGCACCAAGGTTAGTCCTATTGGATAGTAGTTTAGACACAATTTTTCAATAAGATCGGCCCAGATCTCTCTGAGTTAGAGGGGATCAAAATTTGACATTTTGACCAAACAGGTGTTTATTCTCATCCATGTAACTTATTACCTATTGTTCGTAGAAAATTTCCTCCCAAATAGTTTAAATAGCTATCTCTTCAATATTTCGGAAAAAAATACTTAAAAAAAAAAAAATTTGTAGACTTTTTTTTGCTAAATTAAAGAATTATTTGCCTTTATTTTCAAAAATGGCATTTTTTTTTCATAAGAAAGCTTAGGATTTTTGCTTTAAGAGCTTTTTGGTCGCTTAGTGGGATGGGAGTGGGCTATCTATCAAAATAAATGTTTTGTAACTCAAGACAACGGTTTTTCAATTTTTCACATATGCACTATTTTAAATTTTTTCCTATTTGTGTGAAAAACCTTACAAATAAAACTTATACTGAGAAACTAGACAAATTAACCTTTCCGAAGGTATGTAACATAACTTCATAACATAACAGAAGAGAATGGTTATCTGTAACCTGAAAGAGTTATTTCCAACATTTCAATCTGAACACGAGGATGTTATAATTGGCTTCACGAAATTAACCCAAATGAGGCCAAAAAATTGCGTTTTGGCAGAAAGCAGCGGAACTCACACAGTATGCGTTTGCATTTACCATGAAAATGTTAAACTGATGTTGAAGGAAATCAACTTAAAGTATTTAACAGATGATTCGGCAGAAGATTTACACGACTACCGCGATTGCCTTAAATTGACTATGTGTCCTAATGCAACAACTTCTTGCCACTTAGGTGAATGTACCAATTGCCCGAACACCACATTCATCAAAAAAATTTAATCAACTCTTTAGATCAAGAAAATGTAGAGGAGGTCAAATTTGATTCTTGGATTCAGACTGACAGATACGCATTGAAAACAATAATTTTAAATGTGGATGATTTTGTGGAAGAACTGTGTACAAGATTGCTAAACTTGAGAAACCATGACTTTCAAGGATTTGAACATAAATTTGAAGTCCGGTGAATTCGCTATTTCATACGATTTCGCAGAAAACTATAAATATGTTCTTCATGATGCCATACAAGCATTCCACTTCAATAACGACCAAGCAACTATATTCGCAGTAGTTATTTACTACATGAAAGATGAAAAACTAGAACACAAAAATATGGCAATCATATCCGACGATTTAAAACATGATAGCGTTGCAGTTTATGAGTACCAGAAGAGAATACTAAAATTTCTAAAATCTAAATTTACAGTAAAGAAGGTATACTACGTTTCGGACGGAGCTCGTCAACATTTTAAAAACAAAAGTAGCTTGGCAAATCTTATGGCCCATGAAAAAGATTTTGGAATGCCAGCTGAGTGGCATTTTCATCCTACTGCTCATGGTAAAGGAGCATGTGATGGTATTGCAGCAAACTTTAAAAGAAATGCAGCGAAGTATAGCCTCCAGTGTTCTCATCAAGATCGCATCTTAGATGCGACTGCTTTATTCCATTGGGCAAAGAGTTATTGTAAAGAAACTAAAATAGTTTTTAGTAGCAAAGAGGATCATCAGGAAACATTGAAAACAGTGAAGAGCAGATTCGATGCTGCGGTAACAATCGATGGCACCGCTCAATACCATGCTTTTATACCGCTTGTCGATGGAAGACTCAAGTTGAAAAAGTTTTCTGCCTTTTTTCAATGCGATTTCTTTCCAAAGACAACAAATAAACCAGCAGCGAAATCAACAGCTGAACCTAAAACAGTAAATAAAGGCGACAAAAAAGCTGGATGAAAGACTGGGTATTTGAAAATTTACAAGACTTAAATACTTCATCAGCTACAATAAATTTAGTATAAAAATTGTTATGATATAAATGGATCTAATGCAATTAAGATTAAATTTTAATAAATTATTTATCTTTTTGGTTTTATTATAATTATTATAAATATATTAATTTAATTATTATTAAAAATAAATAAAAAATAATAATTTTTCCACATTTCTATAGAAAATAAAAAAAATCATGTGAGTCCGATCACAAGGGAGATGTGTAAACATATAATAATTAAAGAAAACATCAACATTATATTTTCCAGTGCATAAAAAATAAGTCGATTATGCTGTTTTCTGAAATTCAATTGATGTTTTCTGAAATGCAATTGATGTTTTCTGAAATTCAAATGATGTTTTCTGAAATACAATTAATGTTCTCAGCAATTCAAATAATGCTTTTTGAAATTCAATTGATGTGTTCTGAAATTCTAATTATGTTTTCTGAAATTCAAATGATGTTTTCTGAAATACAATTGATGTTTTCTGAAATTCTATTGATGTTTTCTGAAATTCAGTTGATGTTTTCTGAAACTCGAATGATGTTTTCTGAAATTATATTGATGTTTTCTGAAATTCTATTTATGTTTTCTGAAATTCAAATGATGTTTTCTGAAACTCGAATGATGTTTTCTGAAATTATATTGATGTTTTCTGAAATTCTATTTATGTTTTCTGAAATTCAATTGATGTTTTCTGAAATACAATTGATGTTTTCTGAAATTCTATTAATGTTTTCTGAAATTCTATTTATATTTTCTGAAATTCAAATGATATTTTCTGAAATACAATTGATATTTTCTGAAATACAATTGATGTTTTATGAAATTCTATTGTGTTTTCTGAAATTCTATTTATGTTTTCTGAAATTCAGATGATGTTTTCTGAAACTCGAATGATGTTTTCTGAAATTATATTGATGTTTTCTGAAATTCTATTTATGTTTTCTGAAATACAAATGATGTTTTCTGAAACTCGAATGATGTTTTCTGAAATTATATTGATGTTTTCTGAAATTCTATTTATGTTTTCTGAAATTCAAATGATGTTTTCTGAAATTATATTGATGGTTTCTGAAATACAATTGATGTTTTCTGAAATTCTATTTATGTTTTCTGAAATCCAAATGATGTTTTCTGAAATACAATTGATGTTTTCTGAAATACAATTGATGTTTTCTGAAATTATATTGATGTTTTCTGAAATTCAATTGATGTTTTCTGAAATACAGTTTATGTTTTCTGAAATTATATTGATGTTTTCTGAAATTCTATTTATGTTTTCTGATATTCAAATGATGTTTTCTGAAATTATATTGATGGTTTCTGAAATACAATTGATGTTTTCTGAAATTCTATTTATGTTTTCTGAAATCCAAATGATGTTTTCTGAAATACAATTGATGTTTTCTGAAATACAATTGATGTTTTCTGAAATTATATTGATGGTTTCTGAAATACAATTGATGTTTTCTGAAATTCTATTTATGTTTTCTGAAATCCAAATGATGTTTTCTGAAATACAATTGATGTTTTCTGAAATACAATTGATGTTTTCTGAAATTATATTGATGTTTTCTGAAATTCAATTGATGTTTTCTGAAACTCGAATGATGTTTTCTGAAATTATATTGATGTTTTCTGAAATTCTATTTATGTTTTCTGAAATTCAAACGATGTTTTCTGAAATTATATTGATGGTTTCTGAAATACAATTGATGTTTTCTGAAATTCTATTGATGCTTTCTGAAATTCAATTGATGTTTTCTGAAACTCGAATGATGTTTTCTGAAATTATATTGATGTTTTCTGAAATTCTATTTATGTTTTCTGAAATTCAAATGATGTTTTCTGAAATTATATTGATGGTTTCTGAAATACAATTGATGTTTTCTGAAATTATATTGATGTTTTCTGAAATTCTATTTATGTTTTCTGAAATTCAATTGATGTTTTCTGAATCTCGAATGATGTTTTCTAAAATTATATTGATGTTTTCTGAAATTCTATTGATGCTTTCTGAAATTCAATTGATGTTTTCTGAAACTCGAATGATGTTTTCTGAAATTATATTGATGTTTTCTGAAATTCTATTCATGTTTTCTGAAATTCAAATGATGTTTTCTGAAATTCTATTTATGTTTTCTGAAATTCTATTTACCACGCCTAACCGCCATCTGGGGCCTTATGGGACCCTTAGAAGCCACTGCCTGTACGCCGGCCACTTTACCGCCCTCGTACACCTCCAATCGCGCCTTCAGCCGTTCGTTCTCGGCGACTAAATTAAAGAGCAGTTGCTCATATACGCCAGCATGCCCCATAACCGCCTTGGCCAACCGCGCATCAACGCCATCAGCCATTACCAGCTCCAACAAATCGGCGCTTACCTCCTTCATTCTACCAACCATGCCAGCTTCACGTACTGGCCGGGCCTAATACGGTCACGCGTCTTTCTACTGGTGGCAGCAGACGCCTTGTCGCTGATTACAGCTTCAGTAGCCCCATCCACCAACTCCTCAGCACCAGCAACAGCAACAGCAACACCAGCAGCAGCACCAGCAGCAGCACCAGCAGCAACAACAGCAGCAGGACGCCTAAATCTAGGCGAAGCCGGCTTCTTCGGAGAACCAAATTTGACCCTCTTAATTTCTTCGTCCATCTCCGTGCTCGACAACTCGCTCTCCGTGTGACGGAGCAGACTACCACCCGCCGGGGGTGCACCAGTACCACACCCATCGGTAGTCGCCATGTCCGAAGCGTCACCTTTCGGCTTCACGGCTTTCTGGGCGGCGGCGGCATCTCACAACTTAACTGCTAAGTACTAACCTTGAGAAACTGCTACAGAAGGACGGACGTTGACGGAAGGACGGACACGTCAACGGAAGTACGGAAACTTCAGTGGAAGGACGGACACATCAACGGAAGGACGGAACGTCGACGAAAGTACTGACTCCTTACCGGAAGGACAGACACGTCCACGGAAGGACAGACACGTCCGCGGAAGGACGGACACACCGACGGAAGGACGGACAAAAATTCTTTTAATAAATCGAACGAACAATCAGTACTGTTGCGTATACTTAATAGTTTATAAAAGTTGTTATGTATACGCAACCCGCTCACCACAGTACTACTACTAACTATGACGGAAGTTAGCAGAGTCTCACACCGGTTACACCCGAGACACCAACCGGAAACGGACTTAACCGAGACACAAACCGGAAATGGACGACCCGAAACCGGAAGTTGGAAATCGGAAACGGAAACTGGAAATAGACTTCAGTTTCACTACTCGCCGCTAGAGTCAATATTGGCGCTAGTGTATATCTTCTATACGTCACCGTCTCTAACCACACTTTTGGCCGGAGATTTTTGAGACACCGATTTTACAAATGTTCAGCGGAGCACCCAAACAAATAAATCTCAAGGTTAATTTAAAGTCACTGTCTTAATTATTTTCACAATATTCACTCTATCACTAACGATCAACCGCACTTGTTAAAAACACAACCGTTCTATTCAACTGCTAAACACCGAATGAAAGACAGTTGGAAAATGTTTAGAAAAGAACATATCATAATTTTTCACCAATACAATCATAAGTCACACAGCGTTATCTGCTTCAGCTCACACCGATATGAGTTACGCTGTTTTTGTGATTGTATTGTCAAATAGAAATTTACCCCCCTGCGCGTATAGATGTTTACACATCAAAAAACGATTTTTTTCCTGAGGTTAACATATTCTGGGTATTACAGTATCGAGGGTATAAAATTTTAGTTAGGTATGTTATATACCTTCGGAAAGTTTAGTTTGTCTAGTTTCTCAGTATAAGTTTTATTTGTAAGGTTTTAGACACAAATAGGAAAAAATTAAAAATAGTGCATTTGTGAAAAATTTAAAAACCGTTGTCTTGAGTTACAAAACATTTATTTTGCGACCAAAAAGCTCTTAAAGCAAAAATCCTAAGCTTTCTTATGAAAAAAAAAAAAATGCCCTTTTTGAAAATAAAGGCAAGAAATGCTTTAATTTAGCAAAAAAAAAGTCTACAATTTTTTTTTTTTCAAGTATTTTTTTCCGAAATATTGAAGAAATAGCTATCTAAACTATTTGGGAGAAAATTTTCTAAGAACAATAGGTAATAAGTTACATGGATGAGAAAAAACACCTGTTTGGCCAAAATGTCAAACTTTGATCCCCTGTAACTCAGAGAGATCAGGACCGATCTTGTTGAAAAATTGTGTCTAAACTACTATCCAATAGGACTAACCTTGGTGCATCGGAAGACATCGGTTTCAAAAGTTGGTGCACTTGACATGAAATCCCCCATATGTATTAATAAATGAATACATAATAAAGGAACATACGGCTATGACATTTTGTCGTCAGTCGGTGATATCAAAAGGAAAAAAATAACTATTTTTTTTACAAACTTTTTGCTTATTTTAAATTTATTTCTCATTAAATTCAGCTATTAATTCTCTTCTATACGCTATAGCATATATTATGTAGTGAGTTACATTTTTCCAAAATGGTTATTACTTCCTCCTCTGTTAATGACAATTTACCAAGGTTCAGAAAATACACACATGAAGAACACAATGTTCTGTGCAAAAGTCGTGTTTATAATATAACTGAACTCGAACCTGTTTATTGTACATGTTCTGTTTTTTCTCACTACACGAGCCATAACACGACTTAAAATATAACTGAACTCGAACCTGTTTATTGTACATGTTCTGTATTTTTTTTTTCAGTACACTTACCAGAACATGAACTTCAAATAAAGCAACACTCAAAAATGTGTGCTTTATGTGTGATTGAAACAAAAAGTATGTGATACAAAAATGTTCGTGTAAATAACGAAATATTAAAACGAACACAGTCATGGTTGTGTTGGGCACCGAAGAAAATTTAAAAACAAACATAATTGGTATGAAAATAAAAATATGTGTTTGTTGGTCTAAGTTATGTTTGTTTACATATATGTACGAGTTTTTTATTCAGTGTGTGTTTTTTTCAGAACTCTGCACTTTACTGAAACATCTAAATCGTATATGACGAAGAATAGGGTAAATGGCTACAAAATGGACAAGGGTTCCAGGAACTTGAAGCTTACATAAAGACCACATTCGAGGTCTATGTTATTGGAATCTTGTGGCATTCAGTTCAATTAGATCACGTCGCGCTTTAAAAATACAGCTTATTATATTAACATTTGCAATATTTTCAAAATGCAATTGTTTATTTTCATAATTTAATTTGCTATAAAAGCGGGTTGTTTCAGATGTTCTCTGGAGTACAATTGTCCTTTATTTTATTTTTAAAGTTGTTAAAAGTTCTTCTCTTAAAAACTCCTATCCTTCTCTCGTGGAACATTCTTCGATTCTAGTTGTATTTTAGTCTCTGCATAGTTTGCCTATGAAATTAAAGCAAAATAATTGTTTTTATATAAGTTTTTCTTGTAAGTTGAGTTGGAAGACGGTGGTCATTATAAGTGAAGAGTGTTTTTACGATGTGTGTTAGATGCAGGTCCAAGGTATACATACACTTCGCTTCACATGAATAGGTGCAGTGATTTAGCAATCAATTTAAGCTTCCTGCTCTCAAGATAATTGTTTTGGGAAGGCAAACAATGGCCACAACAGTTGCGGAAAGGTGAAATATTCTAAGAATAGCCTCAAATTCTAGTGACTCTGTTGCAAAAATTAAAACAAAAAGTGGTTCCAGTGCTAGTGTTTCTACAATAATAAGGATAATAAATGCAGCAGAACACTTAATATACGAATTAAATTGCATAAAAAACCACCATTAAACCAGCAACGTAAGGAACTACGGTTGAATTTCTGCAAAGAACACATGACTTGGAAGAGTGAGTGGAATGAAGTAGTTTTATCAGATGAAAATAAGTTCAATTTTGATGGGCCCGATGGTTCTAACTACAATTTCCATGATTTGAGGAAGGAAGAACAATTTTTAGCCCGTCGCCATAGTCGAGTAGGTGGTTTTATGGTCTGGGGCGCGATTACGTACTATGGAGTCATAGACTTGGAATTTCAAACCACGAAAATGACAGCAAATTCCTACCAATCTATTCTACAAACGGCGTTCCCAAAATTTCAAGACTTGTTTGGACCCATCCCATGGACTTTCCAACGGGGATAATGCTCCTATCCACACAGCAAGGATTATTAAAACGTGGATTAGCGAGCAAAATGTTGAACTGCTGCCATGGCCACCATACTTCCCGAACTTAAATATAATGTAAAACGTGTGGGGATGGTTGCCTCGGAAAGTGTACGAGTCTGGAAGACAATTTAATGACCGAGAAACTTTAACTGCTGCAATAAAATCGGCATGGTCGCAGATTTCCTTGCAATATTTATCGCAACTCTATGACTCCCTTCCAAATAGAATTTATGAGATAATTTTGTCGAAAGGCGGAAGCACACATTATTAAAATTTAATAAAAAATAAAATTAACTAACAAAACTTTATTTTTTCGTGTTTTTTTTTAATTTTTTAAAATTTTTTTTTGCTGTTTTATGCTTTTTTTCAATATGCACCTATTCAAGTGACGCAAAAATAATTCTTATTTTTTTTTAATAATTATAAAAAGAAGCACAGATTAAATCTAACGGAACTCTTTCGACTTTTCATTGTTTATACTCTTTTTCTCAATTGTTAAACCTTTACTAAAAAGTACAAAACAATCCTCTCCATGAATTATCTTCAGAGCTGGAAGCTTAAATTGATTGCTAAATCACTGCACCTATTCCTGTGAAGCGAAGTGTATGACTATGCCTGTTTCCAGCATAAATATATACGTTGGTGTAAATGTTGGTAATTTCAAAACTTTTTTATGAAGAATCGTTGTAATTTGTCAACATAATCAAACAGTGTGAAACCCCAAATTTGGGCAACATATGACTTGATAAATCTGCATACGGATTGTAAAAGATTCCAACTGGCTTTCAAACAAATCTCCTTTTTTATTTAGAAAGCTATTCCATGTGGTATTAATGATGTTTTTTGCCAATAAGTTTATCTTATCAAGGTGTTTGCTGAATGATACTTTTGGTGTGAATGTTACTCCTAAATAAGTGTACATATACAATTTGTATTGGTTTTCCATTAATCATAAAACTTTCAGTTGCAGAAATTCTGCCTTCTTTGAGATATGCTCATATTAACCTCCAGGTTCCATGTTGCACAATAAAATTCAAGTTTATTGATCATCGCTCGCATAATCTAAATCTCTTCTGCTAAAATAACGATATCATCAGCATACAATAACAATCTTACATTTATATTATCAATATACACTCCTCCTTTTATATAATTGTGTAGATCATTCAAGTATAATGAAAAAAGTGTTGGTGATAAAAGGCATCCTAGTTTTACGCCTGAATCAGTATCAAACTTTTCGGAAAATTCTTCTCCCGTCCAGACATTAAAAGTTGTTTTGCTATAAATAGTTTCAATCATATTGACCTTTTTTTTTGGTATACCTTTGTTTTGTAGTTTATATATCATGGATTTTCTCGAAATTAACAAAGAAAGCATATAGTTTACGATTCTCTTTAAGTCTAATGTTTGCAATTGCAGCTAAATTATATATGTTGTCTGATGTAGAGTATCCATGTCGGAATCCAGCTTGGAATTCTGTGGTTACGTTATATTTATCCAGCCACTTATTAAATCTGTTATTCAGAATTCCCATCATTACTTTAGCAATGGCATTCATAAAGGATATACCGCGATAATTGGTTGTTAATTCCCTATCGTCTTTTTTGAAAATAGGGAAAATTATGCTAGATATGAACTTTTCATCTAATTTAGCACTTTCAAAAATTATATTATACGAATTCGCCAGTTCCTCTCTAAACATATGTATCTGCAGCATTTTTTAAAAACTCATACGATACTCGATCCTTTCCTGGTGCCTTATTATATATAGCTTTTGTCAACGAATATTTGGCTTCAGGCGCATATTGAAAATCGTTTGAGGTTTTAGAAGAGTTTAGTGGTGTAGAAAAATGGTTTTTGAAATCAGACGCAGATATTCCATTACTTTTTTTTATCTATCTATTTGCCTTAATTCTTTCACGACATTCCACCAGCCTTTACTATTTTCAACTGAATTTATTTTCATTTCAAGTCTTTTGTAGTATGAAGTTTTGCTTTCTTCACACAATTCTTTAAATTTACGATTGTCTTTAAGATATTTCAGTTTATTTTCCATTGTAGAGTTTTGTCTGTATTTTCTAAGGGCTTCAAATCCCTTTTTTCTGGCTTTTAAATATTTGAAATTAAACCACCGGTTTTCCGTTTGAATTTGTTTTACTACTTTGAATGTAGTGGGATTTGCTCGACATATAATACCTGTTAAACTTGCCAATCCTAGAATTTCTTGCTGTTGTTTAAAGATATTAAGTTATTGATCCAATTGATGTTTATAGTTTTCGACTTTTCTTTCATTCCATTTAAGTTAAGGTTATAAATTCATTGTGGTATTTTCGTTGTTATTATTTATTATACTGAGGGTTAATTTTATTGGCATATGGTCGGACCAAATTTCTTCATCAACAATAAAATTATCTATATATTTTAATTATATCATATACTGATTCGCCTGCACCACTGATGAAAGTAAAATTACCCATCTCGTCCCTTTAGTACACCCATTGGCTATATATAGGTCAAAATATTGGCAAAATTCATTAAGCAATCTGCCCCTAGCATTAATTTATGCATCCTGCTAGAAGACCAGCACTGAACGTTGTTCGTAAAAATTCATCTAGCATTTGTTGGGTTTTGCCTATTCTTATATTGAGATCTCCCATTATAATTGGATTTATAATATCCCCGCTTGTAAAATATCGTCTCAATCTTTCAAACTCATCATTCATGTTGCTGCTCTAAGATACAATGGTAATAACATTAATATCTGCATTATTTATTTTTATTATAATAGATTCAATTTCTTTTTCTGTATTAAAAATACAATTTATATTTCTTGTTTTTAATGCTAATTTTGTTCCATAAACTCTACCGCCACTAGCTCTTCCAAATCTAATGCTTCTAAATGCTGGTTTCCAATATGTATTATAGCCCGTAAAAAAATTTTTGAAACTTTCTATTTTGTCTTCATAAATGTGTGTCTCCAGTAGTATAAATGGCAGACTTGATGAACGCCAGAAGTGCAGGTAAAATAGAGATTTTATTTTTAAATCGTACACTTCGCTTTCGATCCTTGAGATGTGATTATATCCAATTTTAACTGAGAGGTGATAATCCAAGTAAATCTAACTTTAAAAGTAACAGTCGATGGTTTACCTTGTAAAATGCCTGGCGTAAACAGTATCAGTTTGTTTTCTATGCACAAAGCTCTTACTAATTAAAGTTGTAAAATGAAGCACATTTGAAGTAGTAGAACAGCCCTTCCGCAAGCCGTGTTGAGCTGGTGACAATATCGGTGAAGCATAGTGATATGGGACATCAGTAATAAATTTTTCAAATATATTTTAAAAATCCACTCAGTTTGGCAATACATCTATAATTAAGCTGGATTACAAAAGAATCTCTCCAGACCTTTGGAAAGTATCCATATTTTATTGTTGCATTATACAAAATGGCTAAAGGATTAGCTAAAATGAAGCAAATTTCTCAGGATATAGCTAGGTACGCCATCTAATTATATGAAACCTTTAATTTTTTAAGACTTTTGAAAATGTCGAAATTATCTGTATAAAGGAAACAGGTTGGATATGGGTATTCTTTGCAGTCGTCGTATTGATCGTTTGAATAACTTGAATGACCAGATTCAAGTCAACAAAGTTTCATTACAGATGGATAACCACTACATTTTCTTTTCGAATTCACAAAAATTTCGGAGCCCTTATAAAAATATTTTAAAATTTTTCTAAATAACTTTAGTACAAATTATGGGTGAGAATATTGTATTCCGCACGACTGACAGAGCATTTTTTACAATCATCAAGCTACCCAGATTTTCTATATTTTTTGTATGTCTTGTTCTTTACATTTTTAAGATTAAATAATTGTTTGTTAGTCCATGTTTATAAATAGTTTCCTTTGGTAAAAATTTATCCATATAAGTGTTAATAGTTTTATAAACGTGCTCGAGCATTCTATCGAATGAGCTTGAGCTGGCATCATAAGGAAAGAACAGAGTATTCCAATTGGTGTTTGAAATTAGATTATTATGTGCATCATAATTAGTTTTTTTTAAGCAAAACATATAGTATGCAAAACCCGTATTCTTACGCCCAAGAAAAAATTAAAGAAATGTAATTTACTCACAAACGAAAACAAAAATCTGAATCAATTGTTATTATTTATTTTACTTATAAAATAAAAAAAAAAAAATGCAAATATGTTTTTACCTAGCTCATATATGCAACGATAGGTGGCGTATCTATAATATTGATAGGCTAGACGAATTCTTGTGACCGACGTTTTGTTCTACCGTTTATCCCGATTTTGACGAAGCGTATATTATATGAAAGGTATTTCTTTTTAGATGTTCACCAGATATACAGGTTTTTAATTTTTTTTTTTCTTAATTTTGCGTAAATTGAATTTACAGTTGCTACTAACACCTACATAAAACTATGCATATGCTATGTGTGTGTTTATTTAATTTGTTAATGAGTTTGTTAATGAGTTTTTTTTTCATTCACAATAATAATAAACCAAAAAAGTGTCGGTTTGTGAATCGGCTCATTTTAAAAAGGATTATTTTCTCAGATGAATGCAAATTCAACATTAAAACATCTGATGGACTTGTGAAAATTTAGCGTGAGCAAAGCACGAGTCTATTTAGGCATAACCTTCTCCCTACACTTAAACACGGTGGAGGCTCGTTGATGGTGTGGGCATGTTTTGCGGCAGCAGGGGTAGGAAATCTTCATTCTATAAATGGAATAACTACTTCGAAGGATTATATCAACATTTTAAAGAGCAATTTAAAGCAAAGCGCAGAAAAATTGGGATATCCTTGGGATTTCAAATTCCAACAGGACAATGATCCCAAACACACATCACTAGATACAGGAACATGGATATTATACAACTGTCCAAAATACCTTAAAACTCCACAGGATATAAACCCTATTGAGAATTTATGCTCGATTTTCAAGAGATATTTGAAATATTATGATATTAGAAACGTAAAGGACTTAAAAAACGCGTTGAAGGAAGAATGGGCCAAATTATCACCAACGATAACCAATAAACTAGTTGAACCGATACCAAGGTGACTAAATGAGGTTCTTAAGCAAAAGGGATATCCAACAAAATATTAATTATATTATTTACAATACTTTATTTTTTACTTTATTTCAGAGTTCAGAAAAAAACACACAATGAATAAAAAACTCGCACATATATGTAAACAAACATAATTTAGACCAACACACACATATTTTTAGCTTCATATCAATTATGTGTGTTTCTAAATTTTCTACGGTGCCCAACACTATCATGACTGTGTTCGTTTTAATATTTCGTTATTTACACGAACATTTTTGTATCACGTACTTTTTGTTTTCGATCACACATAAACCACACATATTGGAGTGTTGCTTTATTTGAAGTTCGTGTTCTGGTACGTGTACTGTTAGGTTTTTTTGCATTACCCAACCACATTTTCGCAACCGATTAGTGTCATAGACAAAAAACCAAATTTTGCGGCATAAAAGACAGACTTGTTGGTTGTTAGGATCTTTTGCAAACATTTTTTTTTTTTGGTAACAAATAACTTTAGACACAAACAACTTTTGCATCATAAAAAACACAATCACCCACCCTTAATCTGCGAACCAATTAGTGTCAATGAACAATCCTTTTCTCAATGATTTTTTGGGATTTTTTGCATAAAAACACAATGAGTGTCAATAAAAAAACCCAAAAAAAATATTTTCGTATTTTATTGTCCCTTTTTTATGATTTACGTTACAATTTCACGCAATTGATTTTGCAATAAATAGCGAGTGCGTGCGTCATTTATTCATTAAAAGCGGTTCAGTTTTCATTACATCGTGATCTATAAGTGTACTGTGTTATTGTGTAAATTGCAAATATTTTGTGAAAATTAAAACAATTTGAAAGCAATAACAGAAATAAGTTTTGCTAAAAAAATACGCAACTTTTAATAGCGAAACGAAAAAATTTACATGTCTGATTGAAACCTGCAAGAAAGATTTAATCAATAAAAACAATTGTAAATAATTTCAACGTAAATCACAAAAAAATGGCCAACAAAATTTTAAAATATTTGACAATTGTAAACAATTTGCAACGTAAGTCATAAAAAAAGGTCAATAAAATTTTAAAAAATTTGGTTGAAACAATTGTTGTCGTTTTTATCGGGGTGTATCAGATCACGAATTGATGTTTCAATTTTTCGTAGTACAAGAACCAGAACACGAATTTAAAATTTAACTGAACTCGAACCTGTTTATTGTACATGTTCTATTTTTTCTTAGTACACGAGCCTGAACATGACTTAAAATATAACTGAACTCGAACTCGTTTATTGTACATGTTCTGTTTTTTCTTAGTACACGAGCCACAACACGATTTAAAATATAACTGAACTCGAACGTGTTTATTGTACATGTTCTGTTTTTTTTTTTCAGTACACGTACCAGAACACGAACTTCAAATAAAGCAACACTCCAATATGTGTGGTTTATGTGTGATCGAAACATAAAGTACGTGATACAAAAATGTTCGTCTAAATAACGAAATATTAAAACGAACACAGTCATGTGTTGTGTTGGGCACCATTGAAAATTTAGAAACGCACATAATTGATATGAAAATATAGATATGTGTTGGCTGCTTTTGAACAGAACATTGTGTGTTTCATGTGTGTATTTTCTGAACCTTGCTTTATTCACATTTGTTGTTCTGTACTGTACGTATACGGATTTTGTTAAACATAATAATAATAATACGCCACCGTTGAATATATGAGCTAGATAAAAACAAATTTGCAGTTTTGTTTTTTATTTTATAGGTAAAATCAATAATAACAATTGACACAAATTTTTGTTTTAGTTCTTGAGTACATGATGATGTTTTGATTATTTTTTGGGGGTATGAATACGGGTTTTGCATACTGTATGTTCATTAGAGCGTTGTTCGGGCTCACTATCCAAAATCAAATTAGAAGTGATTTCAATAGCGTGGTGATGAAGATCCTTAGGTAGAGTTATGGGATCCGAACGAGTTACAAAGCAACCATCACGGTCATTAACAAACACAAGATCTAGCAACTTTCACCCGAATTATGAACATCATTTATTTGGTAAAGGGAAAGGCCCAAAATTACGTTTAGAAATTCATCATCAGAATTTTTAGTAATAATCCGAGTTAAATCAGTCAAATTAAAGTCACCTACAGCGTATTCACGATCTTCCCTTAAATCTATCAAAAACCAAAAATATTACCCAGATGTTTCTCAAATTTTGTTGTTATATGTTTTTGAAAAAAATAAATAACTGTAGTTAGTTTAAAATGAGTAACTAACTAAAAGAACATGCTAAAATTAATAAATATATTCAACAGAATCCAACTTTGTCCTGTCAAATGATGGCGAATCAATCAAGGTCTGCTGTCAAGCTGCTTCCAATGTTATTAGAAAGAAACAGGAGATTTTGGCCATTGATGGGAAAGAAAGGTCCATGTGATGTTTTAAGGCCAGCAAACAGCCGGCGGAAAAACATCCCGGATAGCTAAGGGTTCGGACGTAGAAATTTCAAAAATTGGAAGACAGGAACGCTGCAAAAAACTAATGGCCAAGTACAAGGCACGTAAATTGAAATCACCTTTCATAAAGAGATACTAATGGACAACAAAACGTATGTACTATTAAAATTTGTATCACACTAGTGTTACAGATAATGTCGGCGAACTATTTTGGACCCAAAAGCAGACGCAGTTTCTAATAAGTTGTTGGTATGGCAAGCAATATGCAGAAGTTTATATTAAGGAGTGTTTGTAAAGCAGACTACTTCCTATCGTGAGGCAATATAAGTCCGCATATTTCCGACGAATTTGGAATCTACTCACTAAGTTAAGACAGCCATTGGTTTTTGTACCAAGGGAATGAAGTTGGGCTCTTGGAGAGATATTATGCTTTTGTGAAAAGAGAGTTGAAGCGCATAGAAAAGGTGTCCCAATATATGGAAGATTTTAACCGGAGATGAACTACCTGTTTCAAAAAATTGATAAAACAACTTCAAAATTCCTAATGTAAGCGTTTCCGGAAGCAAGTGTTTAGAACTTTTAAAATCATATTTTGTTGAACACCTTAATATAATCCTTGTTATTATATTTTATGTACTCGTATGTCAAGATTTTTCAATCTCACTCCTTTTTTTTGGCATTCCTTTTTCTGAATGTACAAAATGTAGAGAGTGTGGTGCCAAAATTTCAAGTAAATCGGAGTAAAACTAAAGAAGATACAGCGTTGCCAGCCACCGAACTCATACGGTATATCGCATATAAATCAGTTTATAAAAACTTTTAAATCGATTTTCTCGCAAATAAATGTTCGAAGTCCGTGAACGTCATAACCAAAAAACTACTCGACTGATTCTTTTGAAATTTTCCACACTATATATGCACATAAATTATCAGGTAACCAAGAAGAGTTTTTTGTATTTTCCATTCTCTTCCCCATTTTTTAACAACAAAATCCCGAAATTTTAGAGCAAAAATCATGTTTTTCATTTCAAAACAAAAAGACATTGAAAAAAGCTCTTCGTCACTACCTTAGGAAACGTGTCACCTTTTAAACGCATTTCGATTTGTTTATTTCACATCAGCCGGTAAATTTATTAAAATTTTGAATTGAAAATTTTTCCAAGATTCTTTAAATGTTATGCTATAACGCGTATATGAAATAAATAGTCCAGCATTACTCATATCTTCAAAAAAGAATTATGAAAATACGACTTTTTTTAACTTTTAAAACCTTTCCCCCCCTTAATAGCTTATGTGCCACATCATATTTAGTTTTATTGAAAAGTCGACTTAAACATTGAAACACTGATTATCAAATTAGTTTTCTCATTTGAAATTTTAAATTAATTTCGTAGTGTTTGTTAAAAACATAAAATTTCTTAGCAGAATTGCAAACTTTAACCCTTACCACGTCCTCGCGAGGCATTTTTGAACTTTCTCTTAATTTTTTACCTAGATAGCATCGACAGGCACTGCTAATGTTTTATGAATTCCTCAGTAAAGTTAATTTGTGTAGAAAAGTTGGGAAAAAATAAAATATTTTTATCTGTGGGCGTGGCAATCATTCTCAAGAAATTTCTATTCGTATTTGTACTACCAGGGCCTAGCCAGGACGTGCAGGGTTATATATAGACTGTACTTAATAAAATTAAAACAAAACTTATAAAAAAGCACAGAAAGCGTTCTTTCTGTTAATGATTGTGATACCAATTTATAACGGTACTTTTTGTGCTTTTATACAAAAAGCAGAATCTTTTTGTTTGCAACATCTCACTTTCCGAATCTGATCCTAATTATTTTGAAAGATTGGAAGAGGCAACAGCCAAATATATAGAAAACGAATCAGGTCCATGGAAATGAAGATAATAATAAAGAAGATGAAGTTTCGGATATTGAGACAGAATTACAAGTTGACTACGAAATTGAAGATTCATCCGAAAGCGAAGAAGATAGTGAATGTCGAAAATCAGTAAACTTCCAACTCTAATGGTTTTTACTACGGAAAGGATGGAACAAAGTGGTCTAAGTTCTCCTCGATTTCCAGAGGATTGATGGCTCATAACGTATTGAAGTGCAATGGTGGGACTACAATATGCCTGACATAATGGCTTTAGCTTCTTAAACAATATATGATGAAAATAGGTCCGTAAAGAACAAAGAAAGTGCCAATAGAAACTTTTTATTTCGTCTTTTTGAACAGCTTGCCGCCGCACAGTGGCTGAAAATCATTTTTCAGTGGCCAAAATTCTGTAACTTTTGAACCGATCAAAATATTTTAGTACTGTTTTTTTTAATAGATAGATAGATAGTTGATCTTGACTCAGTGTGAATTTCATTTAAATTGATTGAGTACTTTTTAAGGAATTCTAGGTCAAAGTTTAACTTTTGATTTTTTTTAACTTTTAGCGTGATATATGTTTTTTTTTATTTATTTTTATTTATTAGAAAGTGTCATATTTGGAGTTAAATAATTATTATAAACATTTTTTGTAATAATGAAATTTTTTTAATGCTTACACTCAAAAAAATTTTTACACTCAAAAAAATTTTTACACGCAACAAAATAGTAAAATTCACTAGAAATTTAACTAGTATTACTAAAAAATTAAAAATGTTTGCTATCAAATTTGCAATTTGCTGACACTCAAGGAATATTATTATTACTACAGAAAAATTTATTAGTGTTTGCTGCCTAATTTGTTACACTAGCTAAATAAATCTGCTAAACATTAGCGCAATGATTCTAATTTTTTTTTTAATTTTGATATGAAAATATGGGTTCTTATTTTTTGAATCTTTCTTATCTATTAAAACATTGCATTCATATGTGGGAAACCTTTTAAGAATAAAAACTGCAATAGATTTAAATAGCATTTGTAACAATGGTAGGTTCTGTTTATTATTATTTTTTACTAATACTATGTTTTTCGTACTTAAATAACAATGAAAGGCAATTATAATTATTATTCATTAGACTCAAATATTGATTGCAAATATTCCATATTTTGTTCTGTGCTATTTCTGTTCTTTAGTAGTTTTTTGGCTTCTTCATCTAAATCCCGATGTTCCACTTTCCATTGATTTCGAATACTGGAGATGAACGGATCTGACGTTGCCAATAATATATTAAATAGATCTTCATTTGTGGAATTTCGTGACATTTTTCTAGTATTGTGCTGTCTATAAAATCTGTAATCCTTGTTCCTTTTTTCCTGAGCCTCCTCTGATAGATCTCCAAGTGGCACCAAATGATATTTAATGACATCTTCTCCATGATAAAGGATTTTGTGGACTGTTGCAGACATATTTCTCCATGGGTAGTTGGTTGTATATATTTTTGCAGTTTCCTTAGCATAATCTCCAAATTTTCTAGAGTCAATTTCTTCATTGCACGCAAGTACTTCTAGGATTATTTTAAATCTGAAAATAAGGTTTAAATCCACTCCTGTTATTTCAGATGCTGTTTCTGGATCTGAAAAGAATCTTCTTGCGGTATTGCCATCATTTGTATTGCCTGA
Organism: Cordilura impudica; assembly: GCA_963682025.1. Taxonomy (NCBI): domain Eukaryota; kingdom Metazoa; phylum Arthropoda; class Insecta; order Diptera; family Scathophagidae; genus Cordilura; species Cordilura impudica. The sequence goes on along the minus strand of OY821518.1, from coordinate 123,413,766 downwards.
CCCTTGTTTTGGCTGATCTATAATCAATCCAAATTTGCGATATTCATCTTGAACATGTTTCTTTTTTGAACTTCTTAACTCTTTGTTGGTTTCGTTGTTTCTTATTGATCCTGAAGGCCCGAAATCCAAATCATAACTGATTTTTAGTATGTGTTCCATAAGTCGTATTCTTGCATGTAGTGGTGATAATCCAAATTCGAAGGCATCGGTATTATCGAATGATTTTGTCGGGACTTGGTTTAATTGGCTTGATGTTGCTTGGCATATAATGCAGCTGGATGCAGCCTTCGTGTTAGTCAAAGCCTGACCTACTTTTCCATCTATCATTGTCAGCACTAATTGGTAGCTTACTTCAATTTGCTGCCCATCTAACTGTAATTGTAATGGCTGTAGTGTTGCTATTTGGGCCTTGATATCACTAACTTCTTTGTTAATGGCATCATGACTTTCTTTTTTGAATTCAAATTTGATTGGCCTGCAGTATTTCGTAGAAGATGGTGTCTCATTTTTCCAAATATCCATTGTTTGCGTTGTACTACTCGAAGGCTCCGAATCTTCCAAAATCTTTTTCAATCGCAATGGTACAAATGATACCATGAACATATCTGAGTCCGAAATATTTTCACATACAACTTGTTTGTATTGTTTTTGTCCCGAAGAACCATCACATCCCCATTTACAAAATAGAATTAACTTTGTGTTTCCATATTTCTTTAACTCAGTTCCTGTTATTGATTGTAGCAAGCGTTTGGCTGTGTGATCAAGTAAAGATTGTAGTTGTACTTCTGCCGAAATTGGTGTGATTGTAATAGTGTCCTTTGATGGCAAACAGTCTATTTTAGCAGCTGTTATGTGATGATATGCTGGATACATATTTGAGCCTTTTTCAATCGCACGCAATCTGAGCTGAATATATTGGTGTTTTGTTAATTTCAAATCCAGAAATAATGCTAATGCCTCCTCATTTGTGAACTGTTTTGCATCGCTCGGAGTTGGTATACTTTTAAGAATTCGCTTTGTTCTCACTGGACTAGCATTACAAGTTTTTTCAATGATATCCACTTTTGTTAATTGGTTTTGTGCTCGTAATTGATGTAGAAAAGATTCTTTTATATTTGTAGAACCAATTTCCTCGTTAAAATTTTTAAGTTTCCGCCTCTTAGATCTATCGCTGCAGTTGTCCAATGATTTGCGTGGTCTTCCAGCCTTATCTAGCTTTGCTGTTTCTCCACCAACATTAAGTTGGCCTTCTAACCAGTTTGCACTTTTATTATAAAACTTTTGTTTACAGTAGTTAACTTCTTTCAATCGTTTTTTTAGTACTTTGACGAAATTAGATAATTGCTCTTGTATTTCGGTACTAGACGAATTTAAGTTTAATTTTATTTTAACGTAACTAAGAACATCTTCCTGGTTTTTGTTTCGAAAATACTCTTCGGCCAGTTCTTTATAACTAAAGTTCTCCATATTTTTCTCAATATTTTTATTTGCGTCTGTTATCACTTTTTTATCACTTTTTATCACTTGCGAATATACGTCCGTACACTTGAAGTATTAACTTATTATTGAGTAATCCCTTATAGAATCCGTCATTTTATACATTTTTAGGTACATGTTATTCACACATTGATCTTTAATTTCATAGCAGGTAGTACTTAAATTGAACAAAACTGCACTTGTTATCCAGACTTCAATATCAGGTAAAACTAATTAGTTTCTCGCCAATATGGGGTGGTTTTTTATCTTTAGTGGTTTAGTGCCGCGATTATTGACAAACTTATAAAATTGTTTATGACTTTGGTTGACCCTTAAATTTGACAACAGGTGAATTAAGAAAGAGATCATTTGTTTACTGTAGAACCTATTGTGATCATTTTATGACTTATTTTTTTGCTGATCAAAACAAAGCCAATAAACCCTTTCGCAGGTATTTTATTTAATTATTTTACTTTTACGTAGTCTAAAGTAAAAAAACAAAATTTTTTTTAGAGTAATTTTTTTAGAGTAATTTCATTAAAATGAAAAAAGTGTTCTACCGGGGGCTCGTGGGGGGTGCAAAAGTATATATAGGGTTAAACAGGATACATTCGCCTTTCTCCGGGTGGTATACGTTTCTTGTTCCCTTACTTCCTTTAGAAGTTCTATTCCACTAAAGTTTAAATTTGAGAAAAATATAGTGGTTTCATAAATATTTCATAACGCCCCTAATATCAAACGTTAGAACTGTGACTACTTACAAAAACTAAAGACTATAATCCTACTAACATCATAAAAAAGACCGCAGGCCAATATCGATGATAGCTTGCGAGTAGTAACCATTTATTTTTGATAAAAAACAAAAAAAAAAACACCTTTTGCTGAATTAAAAAAAACAGTTGAGTTTGACAGCATGCCACGCCCACAATTATCAACAGTTTAACCTAATTTTTTGGCTACCTTAATCTGGATATATAAGCTACAAAAAGGAGTAAAAATTTTAAAAATCGATGACAAAAAAAAATTTGACTTTTGGCCAATGAAATCAAAATTTGAGCCACAGTGCGCCGCACAGTACACCATATTTTGAGAAGGCGGCCAAAAATCATTTTTTTTTTTTTTTGGTACCGATTTTGAAGTTATGTTCTTCATTTGAAAGTAAATACTAGTAAACCTAGGGAGCCAAAAAATTGCGACCCTAGCTCAACTATATCACAGCGAACAGGGTCTTCGAAAATGGGCTTTCTCAGTATTTTGCTAAAGTTACAAATTTCTTTGTAAATTTTTATTTTTGAATGACTTTAGCTTTTTATACCCTATACCACTATGTGGTTTGGGTATAATGACTTGTGCTGCTTTTTGTAACAAACAAAAATATTTGACCTAGACCCATCTTTAATTATACCGATCGAATCAGAATCACTTTTTGAGTTGATTTAACAATGTCCGTCCGTCCGTCCGTCCGTCTGTGTGTTCATGTAAACCTTGTACTCAAACTGCAGGTCGCAAATATTAATATATTTTGATGAAATTTAGTATATAAGCTTTAGTCGGTCATGGGATGAACAGTATTGAAATTGGTGAGAATCGGTCCATGTTCAGACCTAGCCCCCATACAAATTACCCCTATGAAATCGACATAAATTGCCATAAGATCCAAATTGTCATATAGATCTTACTCAAATTGGGTTTGTATGCATTCATTACATCCATTAATGAGTAGTCCAAAAATGATACTCTGGTCCCATATAGACTGCTTCCCGATCTTCACTTAAATCTATTAAAAACAAAAATATTGCACTGATTCTTCTCAAATTTTGTTTGTATATATTTTTGCAAAATACAAGAGACTTTACCAAACATGATCAGGATCGGTCCATTTTTGGACCTAGTCCCCATATAGATATAGCATCCGATATGAACTTTTTCATATCTGCAGCCAAAAAAATTAATAATAAGTAAGAAAATTATAGTCGGTCTAGACCGACTATATGATACCCTATACCATGCGTTTAGAGACCCTATCTCTGAGGCCCAACTAACTGGATATAGAAAATAAGCATAAACCAAATTTTAGTGGGATTTTTTTTTAATTTTTTTGGCTGCAGATATGAAAAAGTTCATATCGGATGCTATATCTATATGGGGACTAGGACCAAAAATGGACTGATCCTGATCATGTTTGGTAAAGTCTCTTGTATTTTGCAAAAATATATACAAACAAAATTTGAAAAGAATCCGTGCAATATTTTTGTTTTTTGATAGATTTAAGTGAAGATCGGGAAGCAGCTGTATATGGGGCCTATGACTAAGAGTTGTCCTATAAGGATCATTTTTCTAGTACTAATTAATGGATGTAATAAACACATACAAACCGAATTTGACTAAGATTTATATGATAATTTGGTTCTTATGGCAATTTATGTTGATTTCATAGGGGTTATTTGTATGGGGGCTAGGTCTGCACATGGACCGATTCTCACCAATTTCAACAGAGTTCATCCCATGGCCGACTAAAATTTATATACCAAATTTCATCAAAACGTATTCATATTTGCGACCTGCAGTTTGATTACAACTTTACATGGACACACAGACGGACGGACGGACGGAAGGACGGACGGGCGGACGGACGGACGGAAGGACGGACGGGCGGATGGACGGACGGACGGACACCGTTAAATCGAATCAGATAGTGATTCTGATTCGATCGGTATAATAAAAGATGGGTCTAGGTCAAATATTTTTGGTAGTTACAAACAGCAGCACAAAGTCATTATACCCAAACCACATGGTGGTATAGGGTATAAAAATCCCACTCAAATTTGGTTTTTGCTTATTTTCTATGTCCAGTTAGTTGGGCCTAAGAGATAGGGTTTCTAAAGGCATGGTATAGGGTATCGTATAGTCGGTATAGACCGACTATAATTTTCTTACTTGTTTGATTTAAAAGATTTTGAAGTGGAATAAATTTTGTGTAATTTTGTGGCTTCCATACTATTAATGTTAAAAATGTAAAATCACTGAGTCATTCCGAAACTTAAAAGAAAATTTTTTTAAAAAAGGTCAAAATTTTCCGAAAATCTCCTACTTAATAGAGCATAATTCCTGCCAGTCAAAAGCAGTCAGAAAAAATCTTGCACTCTTCTATAGTTCGAAGCCTCCCCTATGCTGCAATAGCCCTTTATATATCCCCCAGTTTCCGCCCGTGTGCAACAGAACAATTTTTCTAACCCAAGCTTAGATATTTTCCGCAAAATTTATGAATACAAAAGTTGTCCACTATGTGGATAGGATATATTAAGTTTGAGGTGATGTTTGTAACTGCCAAATATATTGGACCCTAATCCATCTTTTATTATACGGATCGACTTAAAAACACTTTCTGAGTCGATTAAACGATGTTCGTCCGTCCGCCTGATTGTTACGAATACAAAAGTTGGTCGTACCGGTGCACCGCGGTTTATTTTTTTTTTTTGCGTGTCGGTAGATTTGTCAGGAGTTGTTATATACTTATAAAAAAGGGTTGACATATAATGCGCTTAATTGTTATAGGTACATTGACATAGGTATCTTTCAAAAACATTTATAGTCTGAATTAGAGTTATATAGTTTAAATACCTGGCAAAATGGGAAAAAATTTAAATAACAGGCAAACGGTAAAAAAAAGCTATTGCGACATAGCCCTTTAAGATATGAGCAGATATGCTTCACCTTTTAAAAGGGGTTAGGGTGTGGGTTTTTTTTTAAGTTTCGTTACATAATTTAATAATAGGTAAGCTGAATTGATTTATTTATAATGAATTGAAAAGTATTGATTATTTTATATATACCAGTATAATGTCGTGAATTGCAAGATTATACAAAACATTAATTTGAAATGGAATTATTATTTGTTAATTAATATTGAATTTTATTGAATTTTAAATCTAAGTTCTATTTGGTTAGTTTAAGAGTAGAATGTATAAGAGTTCAGTATAAGAGAACCTAGGTAGAATTCGACTCACACACACACTTTTTACATTGGACTTTATTAGTGAGCAATAGAGACTCTTAGCCTTCCCATACTTATCCACACCTTAATCCGGTGTTAGTTAGAATATAGAATCCAACTCTCACTCATACAAGACACGATAAAGTCTCTTTCTAAGTTAGTAGCAGACTATTTAAATGTGTGTACATTCTACAACAACTTCAGTTGGTTTCGAGAACAACATACCATTTATATATGAAGGTTCATTCTACTACAACTTCAGTTGGGTTCGACTTGGCACCGTGTGCGGACAGCTAGTGCAAGTCTGTAATAGCTTCGCTAGTAGCCACATACAGTGATGGAAAAACGCAGCTGATAGTAGTGAGCGGCGATACTACTGGTTTGTAACAGCCATAGTTCCCAGACACTGTAGTAGTAGTGAGCGGGGTTACTACTGGTTTGTAACAGCCATAGTTCCCAGACACTGTAGTAGTAGTGAGCGGGGTTACTACTGGTTTGTAACAGCCATAGTTCTCAGACACTGTAGTATTAGTGCACAGGGATACTACTGGGCATAGGTCCCAGGCTTAGTATTAACTAATACACTAACCCCCTTTTTTAAAATGAGATGACAAGACACAATTCGGGGCAGTAGTGATGCAACCGGAAAACGATAGTGACTGAGACGGGAAATCTAAGCTAGTTCTCTGAAAAAATCTTAACCTTTGTTTAAATAAAGATCATTATCTTGATATTAAAAAGAAAAACTAAAATCGTTTTTATTAATCCTGGCTTCGACTGGCATATCCTGGCAAACATTATTATAGATTCTAAAAGTAGTAATAAAATATAAAAATTTTTATTTTACATAATTGCAAGAAAGAGTATTTATAATAATGTTTCCACAATTATTATTCATTACAATTTGTACAATGGCTAAGTACTGTTACAGAGTTCTGGCAGATATTTATTTTCAACGAAATGATGTAGACGATGTAATTTTGCACATAGTGTGCAACGACTTCTTTAAGAATTGTAACCTAGAAGACATTGAAATGCACAAAGGAAAAATTACTAATTTTGCATCGAATTTGAAAAGACGGTACATTGAATGCTCTCATAGCAAGGCAAAAATGTACAAACGTTACCAAGACTGGTTAATAAAGGAACTTATTTTTGAGAGTGCATCTACAACTGCCAACGAAAGTGGAAAAAAGGGCCGACCAGCAAAACCAATTGACGGATGAATTGAAAGATCTCGAAGGCGCAAGCTGGAGAATATCAATGAAGAAATTTCTCAAAGAATTATTAAGGATTCATTTTTGCACCAAATTCAACCAACCCAAAATAAAAAATAATAATTTTGAAATAATTGAAAAAATAGTAGAAGCGAGCCCAAGGCGCACAAAGAGGATTTTAAAAAGCATTCCTACACCAATTGAAGATAAGAAATTTACGCCGGAAGAAGCGTTCGCCCTATTTTTGGATTTGAAATTGACCAAAAATCAATATAAGGAATTGCGGAAGCGAACCAATGATAATAATTGTGGGATTTTTCCAGAGTATCGAGATTTAGTTTCTGCCAAAAAGGAACGCTTACCTTCACAACCTGCCATTAGTGTCACTTCAACATCAGCAGAAATAAAATTGCAAGATCTCCTTGAACATATTGCAGAACGATTGCTAAATACGCTTGATACTGATCATTTAAAAAAATTGGTAATGGCGGCATTACTTTAATTTCTAAATGGGGATGTGATGGATCCTCTGGTCAGAAACAATGCAAGCAATTTAATGCCGAAAATTCATCAGATGCTAATTTATTTATGGTATCTTTCGTTCTATTGCGCTTAACAAAAAGTTATGCGTCTCAGAGCTATAACAGAGTATTGCAGACCAATAAAATTTGCATTCAAAAAGGAAACCAAAGATGTCATAACTGAAGAAGTTCAAAATATAAAAGATTAAATTATGGAACTTCAACCAGTAATATTTAAATTTGATGACCAAGACATTGACGTACATTTTAAAATGTGTCTCATAATGATTGATGGAAAAGTTGCACAAGCTTTAACTGGAACAAAGTCAACGTCAAGCTTCATTATATGCCAAAAGGCATCAAGCCAATTAAGCCAACCCCCACCAGAAGACGATAGTTTTAAGGAAGCCTACGAATTTGGAATGTCCCCTCTTCATGATGGAATTTGATCCGTTAGGCGAAACAGTGAGAAAAGCAAAGAAAATGAAGAAAAAAGAAAGCAAAAAAAAAAACAAATTCAACAAAAATATCTACAGCTAGGCCTCGTAATCGACCAACCAAAACAAGGGGAAGGAAACACCAATGATGGAAATACTGCAAGAAGATTTTTTTCCGATCTGGAAACTGCAGCATCTATCACAGGTGTAGATCATGAATGAATAAGACGATTCAAAATCATTTTTCTCAAAATCATATTCTAGCATGCAGCAAAAAGATAATTGCAAAAAAATTTGGAGAGTACGCCAATAAAACAGCTATACTTTATAATGAAAAATACTTTTGGAGACATATGCCATCCACAGTTCATAAAATTTTGTACCATGGGGAACAAATAATTCAAAACAATATGCTACCAATAGGAGATCTATCTGAAGAAGCGCAACAAAAAAGGAACAAAGACCACAGATTCTTTCGCGAGCACAACACAATGAAAATGTTCAGATGTTGTACTAATGAAGACCTTATCACTATTTTGTTGTGCACTTCAGATCCATATATGTCCAACATTCGTCAAAAATGGAAAACTATCTCTATTGAATTAGACGAAGAAGCTAAACAACTTCTAGAAGATGAAAATCAAGGCAATTTGAAGAAATTTTTACTAAAATTGGTTGATTTAAAGTACTTTTTCATTACACTAACAATAAGTTACACTTTTTTTTTATATAGTTAAAAAATTTTCTTGATTTAAAAATTTATATATTTTGTAAATTTACAATAAAAATTGTTATATTTCATAAATTTACCGTAAAAATTTATAGAAATATTTTGAAAGACAATAAAAAAATTTAACTAAAGCAAAAACATACGAGTTTTTCATTGAAACTTCTTTATCTTGAACCAATATAAGGTAACTTTTACGTTCGCTGCTTAATAAATTATATTTTAACTCGGGATCTTTCAAAAAAAAAAAAAAAACAACCTTTGGCCCTTGTCCACATTAGGACTAAAAAGTTTACGGGGGCCAAAATTTGGCATTTTCTGAAAAAAATTATCTTAAAAAATCGTTAAAAAGTATTAGTTGTAAAATTAACTGAAAAAATGAGACATTATATTAAAATAAAACCTTTTTTTTACCTTTTAACACTTCGCTTTTGTACTAAAATTCAACTACAAATGAAAATGTATTTTAAACCCTCCGTAACTTTTTTTTATTTTCGGTCGAGAATTACGTTTTACACCGAAACATAAAGGCTAAGGTCTCACCTACCAAACAAAAAAAATTCTAATTCAATCAAAAGTTATAGATTTTTGACCGCCTTCTCGTCAAATTGTCCACTGTGCGCCGCACAGTACTTTGTCCAATACACAAAAATCAAAAAAAAAAGTTATCACCATTGTAAATGAAATTAGTATTTTCTTTAAGGTACTTAGTTAACTCATTCGTATAAGAACGACCATCCTGACGTAACATCTTTTCTCGTCACTAGGGGTCGCTAAATTCAAGTATTTTTCAATATAAATAAAATTAAAAAAAAAAATGTTTTAGGTTTACAAAAATTGTTGTCAAAAATTCATTTTTTGAGATATCAATAACTTTTTTATTTTGTTTAATTACTCGAAACATTTCCAATAAGCCAAAAATATTATGGAGGTTAAATATTTCGATGATATGTACTTTGTAAAACTTTGAAATACTAGTTTTATTTGTGTTGTTAGCTTAAAAATAAAAAGTTTGGTGGAGTTCTAAAAAAATAGTGTTAACGGATTTTCGTAATATATTTTTATTTTGAAGCTTATACCTTTTGCTTTTAGAATCTTTAACCAGAACTTGCCCGTTTTACCTACAACAATTTTTTTTTATTTTTTTTTAGAAATGTCTAAAATCATGGTTTGGTAATTTTAAATTAAATGGTTTGCGAAAAAGGCCCTAACTTTCGTGTTTATTCTATAATTTGTTTTTTTTTTATGTAGAAGTACTTGAAAATAGATAAGCATTCTTCAAGAATTAAAAAAAAAATTTTTGTTAAAAACACTTTTTTGTTTACAAGTCGAGAATTACATAAATTTTTTGTTGAAAAATTTCTTAAGTTTTAAAAAATTTAAAAAAAAAAAAGGGGGAAAAAAGTAGTTGCCCATTTTTATGACAACTATCAAAAAAAAAAAATAAATGTTAACGCCTATGTAATGCACTTGTATATGTTGTGCAAATTGGCAACAGGCTAAAAAAAATAAATAAATTACAACAACACTTAAATTACAAAACAAAAATCTTGATTTACAACAATAACTTTTTATTATTTATTTCTTTAAATTTCTATTACTTTCATCGTCATTCCTTACATTCTTAAAACCAGTCATTACCGTTACTTTTTACAATAATAAAAGTGAAAGAATAAAGTCAATTTAAATTTGTCAATTGTTTAAGTGCAGTGTTTAACAATATTTAATTTAAATTGAACGACAATCGTGTAAATTAATTTTATAATGGGTTCTTCATTAAAAAATTCTGATTTGGTTGAGTGCTGGTTATCAGCACCTCCAAATAACAAAATATCTGTATTAAAAAAATTTGTAGAACGCAATATTGGAAAACGAAATTTAAAAAAATTAAACATACATCAAAAAGTTTATATTTTCAATTCTCAAATGAGCACTTATTGGAAAGCAAGTAATTATAATCGAAGTGTGTTTGAAAAGAAGTATTCCAAATGGTTAAACTGGCTGATTTTTAATACAGACAATGTTTAATAAATTTTTAATAATAATAAAAAGAGTAAAAAAAATATTTTTTTAGCAACTTAGTACAAGTGAAATATGTCGTAAAAACTTGGATGAAGGAAAAAACAGAAATACAGCTCCAATAGCAGAGGAACAACAAGCAGAAACAGAAGAACAAGAAGTTGAAGCAACACCAGTGACAGTGGAAACAGAAGCAATGCAAGCAACAACATCAACACAAAAAAAAAAAAAAAACAAAACAAGGTAGACCAGCAAAACCATTTCACGAATTGTCACCAAGAGTAAAACATCGTAAAACTGCTGAGTTGATTGACAGATATTCTATAGCAGAATTGGAATTTGCTGTCGAAAAATTAAAAAAATCTGAAATCAGTAAGAATAACCAAAAAAACTTACTACCTTCTGAAGCTTTCTGACCTTTCAGAAAAAAAGTACAATGTTCTTCGTCAAACAATTAACATCTTACATTCAAACTGTTTGCCCTCTTATATGCCTTACAATGCGAAAAACGAGAAATTGTTCCGCTTTTTACTGCTACAGAAACATCAGCAGAAGTAAAGTTAAAATATTTAATGCGTAGAACAGCAGAAGGAATACTGGGGCTATGTGAAGAGCAAGATGACTTATCTAAATTGTCTTTAATTTGTAAGTGGGGCATGGATGGCAGTTCTGGCCATAGCCTATATAAACAAAAATTTGCAGATTCTACCAAGACAGACGAGTTTATGTTCTTCATAACATTTGTACCTCTTAAGTTAGTAAAGTGTAAATCAGACCGAAAATTTACGTTGGCAATATATTTGGTTGTTACAGGAAATCTATTTCCTGAAATTTTATTAAAATTTTCAATGAGCCATTTTCTATTTAAAAAACCATGAATTTTTAAAAATGCCCAATTAAATACTGAAAATTTTCGGCCACTAAAACAAGTGTTAATATAATTTTTTATATACCACCAAATTAAACAACTTTTGTACCATATAAATTTTCACTCAGTTAACGTTTCACTTCTTCTATTATTTAAGAATGGTAAACATTACAACTCAGAAGGAAATTTGGATCAACAAGGCTTCATCTTCGAAACGATTCTGTAGGCCAATTAAATTTATTTTATCGAAAGAAAATGCTGAACTTGTACGTGAAGAATACAAGACAATGACAAAATCAATAGAAAGTCTAGAAACCGATAATATAAAAAGAAACGGTAGGGTTTTAGAAGTTTGTTATGAAATGCATTGTACCATGATAGACGGATCAGTGGCAAATGTAATCAGCAATACAAATTCATCAAGTCGATGCTTCATTTGTAAGTCAAGTCCAACCCAAATGAACAAAATCGACTTCGTAAGAGAACCAATTGTAGACAACTATAAATTTGGTCTTTCCACATTACATTGCTGGATACGTTTCTTAGAATGTGTGTTACACACTGCCTACCGACTTGGATTCAAAAAACGGCGCGTCAGTGAAGAAACCAGAGGAGAATTTAAAAAAAAAAACAATCCAACATCAATTTAAAACAAGAATGGGATTGGTTATTGATCAAGTCAAATTTGGATTTGGCACAACGAATGACGGCAATACGGCTAGACGATTTTTTGAAAAGAGTGCTATATCCGCAGAAATTACTGGAATAAATAAAGATTTAATTAAAAATTTCCATATAATATTAAGGGTGCTGTCTTGTGGGATACCAATAAATAATGAAAAATTCGAAGAACTTTTAATAACCACAAGAAACATATATTTATCCCACTATAGTTCTTTTTATATGCCCAGTAGTTTACACAAAGTTCTTATACACGGATGTGATGTTCTTAAGTTTTTTGATATTCCAATAGGTTTGTTAGCACTTAACTTTTTTATATAAAACAGTATTCTTTTATAAGGATGTTTGTCTGAAGAAGCTATTGAAGCTAACCACAAAAACATTAGAAAGGTCCGATTATCACATACACGAAAATCATCCAGAGAAAATACAAACAAGGATTTAATGACCCATTTGTTGTTGGCTTCAGATCCTGTGTTGTCGTCAAACAGAAAGCTAAATAAAAAAACAAATAAAACAAATGATGAAGAATTAGAAAAATATCTTGTAAAGGAAAGTGTAAATGTTGAAATACATGCTAGTTCTTCTTGTAGTGAATCGTATTCTTCGGAAGAATCCAGTGACGATCAATAAAATGTTTTTTCTTTTTGTTAAACTCTAAAAAGCTGTTCCGTAAACATATTAATAAATATTTATTTTATTTTACAAAAAGTATTTATTTATAAAAACTTTTTCCATCATGCTTTTATAATTTTTTTGGTAGTAGTTAATTTAAAATTCAGGATATGTGTGTGTCCTTGCACTGCTTCTGTAAAAATTGTATACATTTTTTATTATTTCGACAAAGGAAAAAAACTTTTTACAACATTGTAATCAGAATAGAAGCTTTTTTCAAAATTAAGATTCAGGATGTACGACAGGTGTGAATGGACTGAAGAAAAATAAAAATTTTGACAATTGGATGGTTTTCAGAGCGTATTTTGGCTTTTAAGAAAAAGGATGTATGACAGCAAAACGAGTCCTTGCAGCAATTTAAACAAAATTTAACAGACATTGTTATTACGTTATATCTACAATTATAACAAGTTTCTAAGTCGTTAAAGGCCGAATTGTAGATTTTATTCAAAATTTTAAGGTCAGGATGTATGGGAGGTATGAGTGTCCTTGCACCAATTTTTTCAAAAATTCATTTTTTTTTCTAATTTTGACAAATAAAACCAGCATGCCAATTTTTATTCATATACGATAACGCCTTCTATTTTTGTCCCTTCCTCATATGGGATCAAAGCACTATGCGCCGTTGCGTTGAAGAATGTAGTAGGAACAAAAAAATTACAGCAAATAAAATAAAAACATTCAGATAATGCTAATCAAAGGAAAATTATTTAGAATATGTTATTATTTTTCCATCTTTTACAGGAATTCTTGAAAAACAAATCGAAGTGCGTAATTTGTAAAGACAAAGATGATTGTAAATCGTAAAACAAGACCCTTCTGCAAATATTATTAAAGTCCTGTTTGCTTTCAATATCCCAAATGTGATTATATTTGCTTTAAATCTAATCAAGACTAAATTTGACTTTATAAGTATGCCTTTAATTTTAAAAATTAAATTGAATTTATTTTTTTATTTACTTTTTTTAATATTTCGTTGTGTTTTTTAAATGAGCCTATAATTTCTTGTGAATATTAATTAAAAAAATACCAGTATATTTTTATCGATTTTCTTGCGGTAGCCATAAAACTCCATATGAAATACAAATAGCCCCAGCCAGGCTTTAGGGTTCGTTTTTGTGAGTACACTTTGGTATTTGCTTAAGGGTCAAATAGGAAAACCTTAAGAAATATTATGACTTATTAGCTATTAGAGATAGCTAACTTTAGTTGCTACGAAATTTTTTTAAATTCTATATTTCTCGGATATCTTATAGCTTTATCAAAAATTACCTTAAATTAGGGTATGCTAATTATAGATAATCTGCTGTATATTGCTATAAAGTAATATCACACTACTTTTCCTTCCATATTGGACCACCCGCTAGATGAAATCGCAAACAGTGAGATGTCAGAAAAACGAGTTGTTATTTTGTACGGGTTTTGTCTCATTCAGAGTTCTTGCAATTTTCACCTATTAAAAATATTTTACAAAATTTATTTCATGACAATAAAATCATGAATATACAAAAGTTTATGCTAAAAATTCTAAAAGTATACAGCAGAGATTATTTTCTAACATTAAGAAAGAAAGTGCAGGTATTCATAACCACTAAGAGCGTCAACTGTTTCAACATATTCCCTACTAACTTCATTGTTCACTTTTCGATGTATACTATTGTACTGTTTTTATTCCTCATTAATCATGATGCATATTTTGGCGTGTATTATTCTTCTACATGACATCAATAAGACACTTGCAAAATTTATATCATGTTGCTCTATTTTGTACACAAACACAAAAGTGTATTTGCATTAACCCGTAAGGGAATACAAGCGACATCTTTAGATGCATAAAAGACGCCATTCAATTGGAGTAAACTAACTTAGGTAAAATTTCAATAAGTTGTGAAGCTAGCACTCTCACTAATGTTCGAGTATTAACTCTAAAATAGAAACCATCTGATCTAAAAACAACTTAAAATGCCAAAAATAACAAAAACTTTAAAATTTAAGATTTTGTCAAAAAAATTTGATTCTCAATCCTTGGGTTAATGCTACACGACATGTACAGGCTGACGTTTTTTTGGGTTACTGTGTGTGAAATGTTCATTCAAGGCATGTTGTTGAAAGTAATGTTTATCGAAAACTGTCATGAACTTCTTCTACCATCTTAGTTCAAAACCAAGGTTTTGTGCATGCTCAAGCATGCGGATATGTTGTTTGCCTTTTTGAAGTAACAACAGATGAATTTTTTCCCCTCCATCAAAATTACATATCCTAACAACTGTTGCTGCCTTTGAAGTTAATATATTTAATAACTCAGATATAGATACACTTGAAACAATTTCAGTGAAATATTTAACGAAGTTTGAGCATCTCAGTAAGCAGTGGTTAAAGAAAAATTTTTCAAATTAACGCTTCTTACTTAAACCGTTCAATAGACCTTATTTTTTTTAATCCTATTTTTGGAGCTTGCTCACACTAAGAAATGTCTTATTCCACTCATTTCTTGCTGGATTTTTATTATTAACTCAAACACTGTTCAATAGCCATTATGGGGGGCGGGTGTGAGAAATTCCAAATTTGGGTGAAATACCTAGGCCAGTTTAATAAAACCTCTAAAGGGTTTAGCATTCCCAGGACAAACTTTTTTTTACGACCTTTTTATTTTTTGCTTCTACTAACGCTTGCTTGCATAGATCTTCAGATATAACTTGAGCGTCTTTGATGTCATTATTTACCATTATGTAGCTTATATCTAAATAAATAATTTTTTTGTTTGATTTGATATTTAAAATATCACTTATACGTATATATCTCTTTTAATCTATAATAAATAATAATCATTTTATTAAAAAATATATGAAAATGGGAAAAAAAATTACACTTTCTTGAAGATTTCATTCGGTAAAATTTGTTCACCTTGACTAGCTGAAGTTTTTTCTGAAGAATTAAATGTGAAATCAATAACGATTCTTCAGTTATAATGTGAGATAAAAT
Organism: Cordilura impudica; assembly: GCA_963682025.1. Lineage (NCBI taxonomy): Eukaryota > Metazoa > Arthropoda > Insecta > Diptera > Scathophagidae > Cordilura > Cordilura impudica. Next base: position 123,398,169 of record OY821518.1, on the reverse strand, counting down.
GTAAAGAGTAATATATAAAAAGTTTGGCGTTAGAACGCCAAACCCCATGAATATTTTGCTACACTGACCGACTAATTTCACCCCGACTTGGAATTTCTCATTCCCCAGAAAATGAGCCCGATAATGCTCCACAGTGTAATTAGTATTAGTATTGTCATCACATATACAGACTTTTAGTTTTAAGTGTACCAACGTTGTCTTGTTTTTGGCTTAAATTTAACGTGAAATTGCAAAATGTAAAACAGACAGCATGTGTCTTTGGAGTTTGAATATTTCTCTTTCCAAAAAAAAAAAAAAAATAAATAAATAAAATAAAAAATTGCGTGCGACAAGAATGATGTAAATAAGATGCAGATGGAAATTTTCATTTCTTCTTGTTTAATATTTGATAAAATGAACACTCAAAAGATCTTTGTTGAAAGTAAAGTTGTTGATTGTGTTCATTTTAAAGAACACTATTTATGCACAGATGTCATTATTTTCTAAATTTCCAAAAAAAAAACTAAAGGAAAAAAATGTCGAATAAGGAAAACTTAAATTTTGTTCAAAAGAACACTTTTTATATAGCACATATATAAGAAATACATTACTGGCTTAATATTCGCAGTTGGCTGTGCACAAAGTGTCATTTTTTAATTGCATTCTAATGCTGTCTTTTTAAAACACCGCACATTGGGTTCAAATGCTCACAAAGTGGCGATTAATTGAAATTTAGAAATCTAGTTTGTATAATTAAGTTTGGTATGGGGTAAAAGTAGATAAAATCTTGCATCATCAGTTGTCAAAATCATTTAACTACGCTCTTTGCTTTTATTTTCAGTTAACTGTCAAATTTAACAAACTATTCCTGTTTTTGAAAAAATTTAAATTCTTTACGACTAAATGCTTATTGCTTTCATTAAATCTTTCAAAAGTAAAGCTGTTATGACTGAACTTTCAATTTGAAGTATGTACTTTGGTGTGTAAATATTTTTGATTTTTTTTAAAGGTCCAAAATTGGGTCATTTTCCAATTTTAATGGGCCACAATTTATTAAGTTAGTTAGAGTTGAAATCAGTTTTGTAGATTTTGAAAAAGTATATAAATTCAATTTGTATTTACAAGAAAGAAAAAAAAATTAAACAATGCGTAGCCATTTTTTCTTTACGTTTTTGCACAAAGAGTCCGGTTGTCATTTATTGCCTTTTTTTACGGATACAAATTCTTCACAGAAGTGTTATATATGTGGGACCGGAAATAACATGTTCAACCCAGTTGACAGCGTGATTGCGAGAGAAGTAAAACACATTCTTTGGAGTTTAGGTTGTATCTACTTAATGGCTGGATCCGATTTTTTGAATACCTTCTTCAGATATCGTATAAAACTTCTATTAAAAAATGGCAAAAAGAACAGACGAAAACATAAAAAATTATTGCTGTGACAAAATAAAGTTTCCAAAAATAGTTCCTAGAGAGAGCTGGTTTCATTGTAGATCAGAAAAAACAAGGATTTGGTAATTCTAATGACGGGAATACTGCTGGACGGAAGTTTCTACGGAAACTACGAAACGGGACTTAACTCTGATAATACTGATTACTATTTTTTATTTTCTTGGCCCACAAACTCTGTCATAGACAGGACAGCAATCTCAGTGTATACTGGCGGTTCGAAGACGGAAGAGGGTACAGGTTCAGGGGTCTACTCCGAGCAACTTGACATTCAGGTAACTCGGAGAATCCCTGGCAAATGTAGCGTTTTGCAGGCCGAGATTCACGCAATTCTCATAGCAGCGAAAATAATTCTGGAACGGGATATTGATTCAACGACCATTAATAATTTCGTGGACAGTCTTGCTGCTTTCAAAGTTCTGAAATCGAGGACAGTTAGATCGAAGTGTATGAGGGAATGTATCAGGTCGCTCGACCGTATCAAGTCGCTGAGCGGCACGATGGACACTGATATTAGAATCCTTCTATCAGAGCTGTCTAATCTGATTCAAGAGGCAGCTGATCTCGAATTAAGGACAAGGTAGACGCAACTGACCTCTTGCAGAATATCTCAAATCCTATGGCCCTTGCCTAATCCAAGGAGAACGAAATTATTCCTTGGTTTTGGTAAAGCGACAATCAGCCTACTAATAGGAGTACTCACTGGACACTGTATAATAGGGCGGATGGCTGAACGCTTAGGTGTCCCGAGAGCTGACTTCTGTAGAAGCTGTATGGATGCGGACGAGGAGCTGTCAGTGCAACATTTGCTGTGTGAATGTCCAGGACCGAAGGAGCGGCGCCTTAGATATCTATGGCAAAGATTCTTCGATAACCTGACCTGTTCCATTCGGCGACCTTGCGGACTTCTTGAAGGAATCTGGCTGGTTAAGAAGGGACACATAACGGGCGAAAGGGGTCTTTTTCACAAGCTCTTTTCTTTTTTTCTTTTCTTTTCTTTTCTTTTCTTTTCTTTTCTTTTCTTTTTTTCTTTTCTTTTCTTTTCTTTTCTTTTCATTTATTTTATTTTATTTTATTTTATTTTATTTTATTTTATTTTATTTTATTTTCTTTTCTTTTCTTTTCTTTTCTTTTTTTCTTTTCTTTTCTTTTCTTTTCTTTTCTTTTCTTTTCTTTTCTTTTCTTTTCTTTTCTTTTCTATTTTCCATTTTCCATACCCCATTACACTATATAACTGTACTTTTTAGTCTCTGTTGATATCTGTACCTTCCGGCACTTTCTAAAAGGTGTCACAATGGGCCATATGGCCTCCTAGTCTACCCGCCTTCGGACGGGCGACCCACCTAACCTAACTTAACCTTCTTATTATCTTTTATTAACCAACACTAAGGGGATTTAAGGAGAATATGAGACGGAGGAGAATGGGAGTAGAGTTTGTGGATTGTGGAGGGTTTATCCCATACACGGCTAGTTCGACTGATGAACGAATTTTTACTGTAATGCTTTGTGCGGATGTGATCTACAAGAGAAGCGGGTAGAGCGAAGTGAAACTCGGGCACTTCTAGTAACAACGCTAATCTCAGGAGACTGTTTCCCATGGTAGTATCTGTAGAAGAGTGCTATGCAAACTACATTCCGACTTTATTCCAATGAGTCAACATTGCGTCTTCAGCTCATTAAAATCAACCCTATTCGCTCTACCCTACTCGGAGATTGTTAACAAGTCTTCAGTGAGTGTGTTATTCATTGTCCACCTTGTGCCCCCCAAACCTCAAATAAGCTTGGCCTACAATTAAAGGCAAATGAATGTCAAGAGCTGCTATCATCTTTTATAATCTTGTTACTAATGCTTTAAGTTATAGGAAACTTGTTGTAAAATTAATTTGAAATTCAAAATGTCTTAATTTATAAGAGACACTAATTCAATGTTATAATTTACTTTCTATTTTTTACTAGCATGCCCTGTCGCGCTTCGCCACGACTTGCGAAGTTCGTATTGTGCAATTAAAATATTTTATTTAATTTATTTCAAATATTTTTATTTCAATGTTTTTTGATATACAAAATATTTCATTTTCGGAGTACATATAGCTGCTCAAGAGAAGAACATGGAATTTCCAAATTAAATCTACCAACACTTAACTACTGGTTTTAAATTTAGAATATAATTTGAAAATTTATAATTTTTTGGAATTTTTTTTGGCGATTCTTTATTTTTTAGCGATTTTTGGTTTTGCCAATTTTTGATTTTGAAGATTTTTGTTGATAGCGGTTTTTATTTTTCGCTATATTTTCAATTTTGGCGATTTTTGATTTGTCGATTTTCAATTTGGCGATATTTGAATTTGGCGATTCCGCCCATATTTTCCACGACAACTCACATTAATAATTAATGTAAAGTAAAAGTCTCAAGACGGTCTCTTTCGTAATACTTCATATGTTTTTGTATAGGAAGTGCCACGCCCACTAATTCCATCCCGCCCAAATTTTATAGGACTACTCACACTAATATCAGATGGACTCGTGTATAGTGTCGATGCTTTCCCATTTTTAGTACACCAGTTAGAGGATATTAAAAATTTACTTTGTATAGGCGACGCTACGCCCGCTGCTCCGATCATGCCCATTCTATGTTCAACAAATCACATAAATAACACATGTTCTGTGATTCCCAACTTACAGTGGGTGTCAGCTTATTTGATGCAAGCGAAACCGAAATATAAAAATCGTTGAAATACTAAAGTAAGTTAGATTTAAAAAAAATTAAAAGAAAGTTTAATAGGAAACATTCTTACTTCAAAATAAGTGATGTATTTATCTCATACTAGCGGATTCCAGCGCTCGAAATTCGAGTGCAGTTTCTAGGCTGCTTTATTTTTCAAGTTAGCCAATTCACAAACCAACCCTTTTATGGTTTATTATTATTGTGAATGAAGAAAAAAAAACTTATTAACAAACACATTATCAAATTTAATAAATACACACATAGCATAAGTATAATTATATGTATCCGTTAGTAGAAACTGTATATGCAATTTAATCAAAATAAAGGAAAAATTTAAAAAATCTGTAAATCTAAAAAACGGCTAAAAAAATGCCTTTCAAATAATATACGTTTGGTAAAAATCGGGATAAAATGGTAGAACAAAACATCGGTCACAAGAAATCGCCTAGCCTATTAATATTATGGATTTTCTACTCTTCTGAAAAAAATAATAACAAAATAAAAAAAAAAATTAATTTTCAAATTGATCAGCTTATTTGATGCAACATGTTATGAACTAAAAAACAACATAAGTTTTGGTCAAAAAGTTTATTTTAATATTTTGTGTGGTAACCCTTTTACTCTATAACAGCTTTAAGCCGATTTGGCTGGAGTCAACAAGTTTTTGTTTTATTTCTGGCGTTATTTTATTTCACTCCTCAAGCAATGTACTTTCAAGGTTTCTTTGCTTGAAATGTTATGGTTTCTGATTTTATTTTCCAATAATGCAAATAAATTTTCAATCACGTTTAAATCTGGAGACTGTGCAAGTGGTTCCATCAAATGAGGGCAGTTCCATATAAGCCAAGTCTGAATTACACTCGAATTGTGTTTAGGGTCGTTATCCTGGTAAAAACGGAGGTTGCCGCTCAAACCCAGTTTTCCAGCATTTTGAACCATTTCCTTTCTAAGGATGTTCAGATACTTGTTTTGTCCATTTGATCTTCTATAAAAACTAAATTTCCAACACGCGTTGTAGCCATACAAGCCCACACCATAACGCTGCCACCACCATGTTTTACAGTCGCACGAAGGTTTTTCAATTTTAGCTGTATATTAGGCTTCCGGCCAATATAAGCCAAATATGTTAATTTTGACTCGTCAACAGAAACTACGGTATTCCAGAATTCAATGTTTTTTGATACATGGGTATTTGCAAAGGCTAGCAGGGAGATTTTATTTTTTTTTTGCTAATAAGTGGCTTCCTCAGCGGTACTCGACCATAAAATTTATGTGAGCTTAACTCACGCCGAATTGTTGGTGCACTACAGTTTTTGACAATACTATTGCGCACTTCATCAGTCAATTTATGTTCCGATAACCTTGGTTTTTGAATAATGTTTCTTATAATCCATCGTTCGTCGCTTTGTTTCAGAATTTCATTTGGTGCAATTCTTCCCTTGTTTTTCACTCTATTTTCATGCAACAAGTTCTCTATTATATGTTGAACTGTAAATGTAGCCAAATTGACTAATTCTGCTATTCTACGTTGAGCTTTTCTAATTTTAAGATGTTGATCGACCACCTCTCGTTGCTCTGTGGTTGTCGTCGACCCATATTTAAAAAAGACTGCTTATTACACTTAAACTTCCAAGAAAAGACTAAAATTTTGCAAAACGAAATAGAAAACACAAATCCAAAGGCAACTGGAAAATATTTGATTTCTATTTTAAAACAGAACAGTATCATTTTTTTTACAGAACAATGTAGAATATGAAAAAAAAAAAATAGCCCCAATGTTGCCATTTAAATAGTTTTTTTTAATTATTTTCTATATTTCATTTAATTTAGGAATTATAGCGGTTTTTCTTTGTTGGGATTGCTTGCATCAAATAAGCTGACATCCACTGTATATGTACGAATATTTTTTCCGTTATATTTTCCTGTATTTCAATGTACTGCGCGTAATTAGAATAGCACACTTCCAGATGCTCCGACCATATTCCTGCCTAACTAAAAGAGCTCAAATTTTTTAATATTTTTCAGGGGCGGTCCCAGAACAACCCAATCTGACTAAGAAACCACAACAAATTTAGGAAAATATGTTTTTGCTTCTCAACATAGTCTCCTTTTAGTTTCGACACCCTGTTTATAGTAAGAACGGTCTAGCTCCTTAAAATGGTCATCAAGCGCAGACTCCACCTCTTCATTGTTGGAAAATCTCTTGACACCGAGTCATGTTTTCAAGTTTGGAAACAGAAACTGATTCGATGTATTGAATTATATAACGGTTACCAATTTTATCATGTATACAAATTCACTGAGATCGTTTTCTTCTAATGGATCTTTCAATTTATGGTGAACTCTGGCATATTTGCAAGGAGAAAATAGGATTTTGTCCACTAATAATATATATTATTAGAGTAGTCCTTGAAAAAATTAAAAAGCGATTTTTGTTACCTTTCCATATAAAACTAATAAAAGTGAAGTTCGGGGGCAATCGGATAAAGAAAAGTCGCGCCGGAAATCGATTGAAAATCTCAAGTGTGTTTGTATGGGGAAAATATGACCTTTTCCGAGATTTTACGAAAATATCGTTCCACAGCTTAATTTTTCCGACAAGTTGTTATAAGAATCGAGATCAGTATTAAATTATCTATTCAAAAAGCTGTAAAAATTCAAAATCGAATAAAAATTCGCCAAAAAATATCAAAGTTTTGAAAATTCCTTTTTCAAGTTTTAAAAAATTTTCTTAAACAAAATTTTAAAAAACGGATCTTGCACCTTAAGGTTTTGTTAAGTACATATTACACCAGCCAACAAATTTTCAATAATATTTTGCCTTTGAGATCTGGAATCACTTTTCCCATGGATTTTGACCTCCTTAACACGAATATGAATTTTAAAAATTTTTCTATGGACCAGTTTTTGAGATAAAAATTTTTGAAATTTTATTTTCACATTTTTGGAGGTGCACCTACATACATCTTCATAAATATTCACACAATTTGAAGATAATTAAACCCTCTACAAACCTTTCCTTAAAAATTTTCAAATTGGCTAAACAGTTTTGATGCCAGCGATGTATATATTTTAAAAACGTCGTTTTTTCTGTAAAAATTGGCGTGAAAAATTTATACATTGTCGTAGGAAAAATAGAAAAAAAAATGTCCACCCTAATTTGATATTTTTGCAAATAGAGGACCCTTTTTCAAAGAAAACAAGCCCCCAATCATAAAAATCCATTGACATTTTAAGACGTTATGATTTTTTTAATAAAATACTAAAATTTCGCTTTTTAACGATTTTCATTTTTTTTAGACTTTTGTTGCTCAAGGCGAAATAGGGAAGCATTTTTTGGTTAGTTTTCAAAATTAAACAAATTCTTGCCATAAATATGAACACAAGGAGAAAATTTTCAGAGTTTTCAAATTCGCAATTGAAGAGCGAAACCTCAAATAAGAAGCATTAACAAATCAGAAAGTTGTCCTTTTTCGATTAAAAATCACTTCCACTCGATAGTTGTGCCTTTATTGATAACAAATAACTCTCACTCGGTATATAAATATATTTATCGACTCATCCTGCAAACTTTGACAAATATCGCGTGCAACATATTGCAATGCTTTTTGTGATTGTCATTAAAATAAAAGCAGCATTCTTTTAATAAGTTTGTTTCTTAATTTTAATTACTGGCGAAAGTTGGGAGAAAGAGTAAAAAAAAGTCATGTGTTCAAGTACTCAAATAATCCAAACGATTTCTGCAATGTTTGTGGGGAGGTAATGAAGAAAACTGAAGCGCCCACATTTGTGAAAACGCTACAACAACACTATTATAACTATTTCGGTGTTCTACTTAACCTCACTGAGCCATGGACACCAAAGATGCTATGTGCTCTGTGCTGTGCTAATTTGACGAAATGGGCTGCTTGAGCAAGGTAAAAATGTTTATATTCTGTTACTAAGCATCGAACATAGTAAAAAAAGTTATGTATTTGAACCATAGCCGTCATATGAATTTCGACACGCCGATGATTTTGAGGATGCCGTTGTGCCACGCGACTGATTGTTTCTTTTGCCTGAGTAAAAAGATTGGCTTTGGAAAACATTTGAAATGGACGTACCCCAATATGACGTCTGTTACTTTTCCATTGCCACATTCGAATGACGTTCCTTATCCAGCGTGTCCAAGTCTTGGATCGTTTGGATCAAGTGAATTTGAGCCTGCTATTGAGCAACAGGTATTAACGCAGGCCGAATTAAACGACTGGGTGCGCGACTTTGGTCTGACCAAGGAAAGGGCTGAACTTTTTGCGGCTCGCATGAAACACCTAGGATTTTTTAGCCCCTGGTGTTAAAACATCAATATATAGAAAGGGACATGAATAGTTTGCAAAGTTCTACACGAAAACCAAAAAATATGTTATTGCAGCGACATTTTAGGTTTATTTGGAGAGCTAAATGAAACCCACAATACATAAGAGTGGAGGTTGTCCATTGACAGCAATAAAGAAAGCTTACAGGCCGTTCTCTTACAGGCCGTTCTCTTACAATTCAAAAGAAAGTTATGAAACACTGAAAGCCATACTCCAATGCATTAATTATGAAAAGTTTAAGTGGCTAAGATCAAAGAGGGAGTCTTTGTTGGTCCCGAGATAAAGACGCTTTTATAGGACGAAATATTTCCAACATTTTTATCATCCATCGAAGCAGCAACTTGGAACTCATTCAAGCTTGTCGTAGAAAATGTTTGGGTAACCGAAAAAGCTCGAATTTCAAGCAAATAGTTGAGGATCTAATTAAGAATTATGAGGCTATGGATATGTTTTATTTCTTATACAAAGGGCTATATATTAGATTTCTTGAATTTTTTATTTTATATTTTGGATGGGAATACATATGTCATTGAAAATCCATTTTCTCCAATCGCTTTTGGATTTTTTCCTGAAAACTTAGGAGACGTTAGCGATGAGCACGGCGAGCGTTTCCATCAGCAATTAAAGGAAATGGAATGACGGTATCACGGCTTTTATGACACGGCAATGATGGGTGACTACGTGTGGTCCCTTATACGGCAGACTGAAATTGATGTATATAAAAAACAAAGGAAAAGCCAGCAATACTTTCGGTAGCCATAAAATGCAAAACTCCTTTTAAGTACCTACATATTCATTAAATCAGCTTTATATTTGAAAAGTCATTACGTAGTCATTACGAAAAGTCATTGCGAGTTTGAAAATTTTCTCCTTGTGTTCATATTTATGGTAAGAATTTGTTTAGATTTGAAAACTAATCAAAAAATGCTTCCCTATTTCGCCTTGAGCAACAAAAGTCTAAAAAAAACTGAAAATCGTTAAAAAGCGAAATTTTAGACTTTTGCTAAAAATATCATAACGTCTTAAAATGTCAATGGATTTTTATGATTGGGGGCTTGTTTTCTTTGGAAAAGGGTCAGCTATTTGCAAAAAATATCAAGTTGTGGTGGACATTTTTTTTCTATTTTTCCTACGACAATATATAAATTTTTCACGCCAATTTTTACAGAAAAAACGACGTTTTTAAAATATATATATCGCTGGCATCAAAACTGTTTAGCCAATTTGAAAACTTTTGAGGAAAGGTTTGTTGAGCGTTTAATTATCTTCAATCTGTGTGAATATTTATGAAGATCGGTCAAGGGACACCCAAGATATACCCAATTTTGTAGGTGCACCTCCAAAAATGTGAAAATAAAATTTCAAAAATTTTTATCTCAAAAACTGGTCAATAGAAAAATTTTTAAAAATCTTATTCGTGTTAAGGAGTTCAAAACCCATGGGAAAAGAGATTCCAGATCTCAAAGGCAAAAAATTGTTGACTGGTGTTGTTGATTAACTGTGTGAATTTTTAAGTAAATCTTATACCAGAATTTTTTTGACAAGGATTTCATTTTTAGGGATTTCGAGAAAAATGGGATTTTTGTAAAATATTCTGTAAATGTACTCTTTCCAAATACTTTGTACCAAAAATTCATCACTTTTCTTATTTTAAATATTATGTTTCATCTTAGTAACCTTGGGTTTCGGAAAAAAATAATATGACCCCATTAACCCTTTTGGAATTGGGGATACATATGACCCCAAGCTAAAAAAAATAAATTTATTCCAAAAATTCAAATATTTTGTAAGTGCTAATGAATTTTTGGATGCGACGCTTAAAATATAATAAACAAATGTATAGAACTTCCGTTCCTAAAATTTGGGATAAAACCGAGAACGTTAACCAATTATTTGCCAAGCTTTGGATTTATATTTAAATAAAAATTACCGAAAACGAGTTTTTCCATTAAACTCGATGAAACCACTATTTAGAATTGAAGAAAAATATTTCGGTTAATTTTTATTGATTGAACCCTTCAGTGCTCCTGGGATCAAAATAATCATTTTGTGATATATCTCTTGTGCAATTGTCTGCTTATTGCTCGCGAATATAAATTTAAACAACTTTTAACCAATTTTATTATGAAAGTATATTATTTTTAAAACCACATATATGTTTCCAAATAAAATATGAACATTTTTGAGCTATAGCTAAACATTGTTAAATTAAACTTGACTATGTACAGGAAGGATATTGTTTTTTGTATGATTCTATTATCTGGAGGAAAAACTGGTTTTCTTCTTCATTATTTGTCAACACGTTATTAAAATCTTTTAGAAATTTAATGCCTCTTTAGTCAGCATCATTTACTACACATAAGTCCTTGCAGAAATTGTAACTCTTTTTAAAATCTTCGCTAGATTCCCATGTCGATGGAGGATATAATAAAAATTCTGCAGAAATACTAAAACAGCTGAAAAAATGTTTAGTTTTATGGGACACAAAATCGCATAAATCATTATTTATCAATGTTTCTGAGTGAATGAATTTTCTATTTTCGATAAGTTTTACAACTGGTTCTACTGCATCTAGACGAACAACCATTATTTCTTTCAATGGGCTTTGATACAACATTAGCCAATACGGCAAATAAAAGTGGAGCTTGCGTTCTATTGAAACAACTTCTCGGCAAACACTTAGTAAACTTACCATGTCGACATCATATTTTTGGAATTTATTTACGAAGTGTATTTGATTTAAATTTAGAATCAACGCAAACGCCAGAAGTTGCAGTTTTTGAAATATTTGCAAAATCTTGGAATAATCTGGATCACACTTTAATCAAAAGCGGACTCGATGATGAGATCCTTCGTTCAAAAATCTACGACCAAGAATGTGATGAGGTAAGACAATTTTGCCGTTACCAATTAAACTACAATCATAGTCGTGAGGACTATAAAGAGTTTATACAACTCGTATTACATTTTTGTGGTGGCGAAGGAGAACAAATTGGAACACCTGGCCACACCAGCCATGCCAGATGGTTGCCTAATGCGATTTACTCGTTAAAAATTTTTTTATTCCGTCAACAGTTTAATCTTACAAATTCAGAGTTGAGAGGCACAAGAAATGTTTGTATTTTTATCATTCGCCTTTATAGAAAGGCTTGGGTTGAATGCGAAAATGTAATAAGAGCTCCGTTACATGATTTAAATTTTATAAAAGCAGCACATGCTTATGCCGAAATAGATTCATCAGTTTCTCAAGAGTTGTTAAAAAAAATGCAACAGCATTTGTGGTATTTGGAAGAAGAATTGGTGGCATTAGCATTTTTTGACTCAAAGGTTCCACTAGAAGTGAAAGAAAAAATGGTTGTTCGTCAAGATGTAGTAGAACCAGTTGGAAAACTTATCGAAAATTGAAAATTTGTTCACCCAGAAACATTGATAAATAATGATTTATGCGATTTTGTGTTCCAGAAAACTAAACATTTTTTTACCCTATACCACTATGTGGTTTGGGTATAATGACTTTGTGCTACTGTTTGTAACTACCAAAAATATTTGACCTAGACCAATCTTTTATTATACCGATCGAATCAGAATCACCAGCTGATTCGTTTTAACGATGTCCGTTCATCCGTCCGGCTGTCTGTGTGTCCATGTAAAGCTTTTAATCAAACTGCAGGTCGCAAATATGAATATGTCTCGATGGAATTTGATATATAAGCTTTTGTCGGCCATAGGATGAAAGCTGCTGAAATTAATGAGAATCGATCCATGTTCAGACCTAGCCCCTATACAAATGACCCCTATGATATCAACATAAATTGCCATAAAATCCAAATTATCATATAAATCTTAGTCAAATTGGGTTTGTATGTATTTATTATATCCATTAATCAATAGTCCAAAAATGATCGCTATTGGACAATTCATAGTCATAGGCCCCATATAGAGTTGCTTCCCGATCTTCACTAAATCTATCAAGGAACAAAAATATTGCACTGATTCTTCTCAAATTTTGTTTGTATATATTTTTGCAAAATACAAGAGACTTTACCAAACATGGTAAGGATCGGTCCATTTTGGGGCCTAGTCCCCATCCGATATGAACTTTTTCATATCTGCAGCTCAAAAAATTAATAAAAATCCCACTCAAATTTGGTTTATGCTTATCTTCTCTATCCAGTTAGTTGGGCCTGAGAGATAGGGCCTCTAAACGCATGGTATAGGGTATCGTATAGTTGGTCTAGACCGACTATAATTTTCTTACTTGTTTCAGCTGTTTTAGTATTTCTGTAGAATTTTTATTATATCCTCCATCGGCATGGTTAGATTTTAAAAAGAGTTACAATTTCTGCAAGGACTTATGTGTAGTAAACGATACTGCCGAAGGAGTCGTTAAATTCCCAAAAGATTTTAATAACATGTTGACAATTAATGAAGATGAAAAGCAGTTTTTTACTCCAGATAGTAGAATCATCAAAAAAACAACATCCTTCCTGTACAAGGTCAAGTTTAATTTAACAATGTTGAACTATAGCTCAAAAATGTTCATATTTTATTTGGAAAGAAATATATGGTTTTTAAAAATAATATACTTTTATAATAAAATTGGTTAAAAGTTGTTTAAATTTATATTCGCGAGCAATAAGCAGACAATTGCGACAGAGATATATAACAAAATGATTATTTTGATCCCAGGAGCACTGAAGGGTTCAATCAATAAAAATTAACCGAATTATTTTTCTTCAGTTCTAAATAGTGGTTTCATCGAGTTTAATGGAAAAACTCGTTTTCGGTAATTTTTATTTAAAAATACCTTAAAATCCAAAACTGGCCTTGCCAAATAACTGGTTAACGTTCTCAGATTTATCACAAATATTAGGAACGGAAGTTCTACACATTTGGTTATTATATATTAAGCGTCGCATCTAAAAATGCATTAGCCCTTACAAAATATTTGAATTTTTTGAATAAATTGTTTTTTAGTTTGGGGTCATATGTGACCCCAATTCGAAAAGGGTTAATGGGGTCATATTATATTTTTCCGAAAACCTAGGTTATTAAGTTGAAATATAATATTTAAAAGAAGAAAAGTGATGAATTTTTGATACAAAGTATCTAGAAAGAGTACATATACAGAATATTTTACAAAAATCCCATCGAAATCCGCAAAAATAAAATCCTTGTCAAAAAAATTCTGGCACAGGGATTTAATTGAAAATTCACACAGTTAGCCTGTAGCGTACACTTAACAAAACCTTGAAGTGTCAGATCCATTTTTTTTAAATTTTGTTTAAGAACATTTTTTAAAACTTGAAAAATGAGTTTTCAAGATTTTATCAAAAAATTCCCCATATTCGGTCTCAATGCGCAATAGGTTAACAACGTGGTAATAAAACAATACTTCATATCTGATTACTTACAAGTATAAAGACAAAAAAAAAATTATGGCTTTAATCGATTTCTCGGTTGAAAAAAATTCTATAAAATATCATGACCTAGTTTTTTTTTGGCACGAAAGTGGTCTGGGGCATTTGCTATTTTTTGGCGAATTTTTATTCGATTTTGGGTTTCTATAGCTTTTTGAATAGATAATTGAAAACTGATCCCGATTCTTACAACAGCTTGTCGGCAGAATTATGCTATAGAACGAATTTTCGTAAAATCGCGAAAAAAAAAAGTCCGACTGCCCCCCAAATTTCACATTTATTAGTTTTATATGGAAAGGTAACAAACTGGACCCTGCCTATACCCAAAATCGCATTTTAATTTTTTCAAGGACCACTCTAATATACATCATATATTTGCTGCTGAGTGCAGGACCAATTTCGAAGGACATTTTTGGATCAGCAATTTGTTAATATTTGAAATATTTGCGAACAAATTTTTTCCGAAAAATTTTTCTACAAAAAATAATATATTTTGAGCTATTTTTTTTTATATTATAATGAAACTTTTATTTAATTATATTATTTCACTTAATTATGGAATATGTCTTTCATATCTTGCAGTAGCGTGTTAAATCTTAATTCTGTTTGTTAAATATTGATTTGTTTAATGTCAAACAAAATGATATATAAAAAAAAACAAGTTTTTAGATTCTATCAAAAACATTTCATATATTCCTTAAAATACTCTATGATTGAATTAATAAGTTCTTTTAAACATAAATTCTTCTTTATGTATGATTTGTTCTTAACTTCTTAACTTTGATAGCTAAGTATTAATATTAAAAAATTTTTATTCTAAGAAAATATTTTATAAATTTCTTTAAAGGTACTGACTAAGAAAGAAAACATAATACAAAATAATAAAATCTACTTAAGATTGTCCTCGTCATACCATAATGTCAAGTAAATTTTTTATTCTATATTTGATGTGAAAAAACTTCAAATATTTGTAAGTTTAGAAACAAGAAATGATAGCCAAGTGTCATTATCGTAGAAAATATTTTTTTTTTTTTTTGTAAAGCAAAAGAATGGAGGAAAACGAAAAATCAGTTTTTATCAAATAAATATTATATAAATACTTTACTAAAGAACATTTTTTACAATTTCTAACGAAGTACAAAAACAAGGGCAAAGAAGGAACGAATAGAATTTGAGATGACAAGTTTTCATAGAGTTTAATATGATAAATTAGAAATAGAATAGTACTCAAAGTCAGACCAGCATAATGCTACAAATACTTATTACAAAGCTGAACGGATTTAATGCCAACTATTTTTTTAAGATAAAAATTAGATCATTTTTGAATTAAATTTGTTAGATTTCATAAAATATCATGGGGAATGCTAAAAATTTAAAGAAAGGTTTGAATTATCCATTACTATTTAATGAGAACTAAATTATTTACTTGTTTTCATTTATGATATAAATGTCTATTATATGTTGAGATTTTCTTAATCTAATATCACGTGCAGGTCCATGATATTATTGTGTATTCGTATTAGCAAAATCCCACTGATATGAATAAAAAAGTTTTAAAATGGGCTTTGTGGAATCCTTTATACCATCCGTATGGTTACCATTTAAGTATAGCTGCCGATTCTAGTACCATTTAAATTTAAAGTTAATTTATTCCCTTTTTGACCAGTATTAATTATAATTTATTATTTATTGTTTTTTTATTCAATGGGTTTTTTTGAAAGCAATTATCTTCTACCTGAAAAATTACTATTTTATTTTTTATATTATTATAACAAAATTTAGTGTTACCTTTTATCAGTAATATGTCAAAAATATTTTGTTAACTTAAAGTTACATAGATAGATTGAATATAAATCTACAATAATGGCAAGCAGGGGCGTAGCCAAATAGCGTTTTTTAATCTCTTTCTTTCACTCATACTCTCTGTCTGTTTATCTGCCATGTGGCAACCCCATTCCCCCTCATTCAATTGATCTGAAACTTGGACCATAGTGTTGTTGTGACAATAGATTATTTTTGGGGTAGTCACACACAGTCACGCATAGTCACGGAGTGATTTATACCCCATTTCTGAAACTTCGTGGCCAAAGATTAATGTTAGGATTGTCACGCACAGTCACTTAGTGACTTAAACCCCATTTCCCCTCATCCAGTCACTCGTAAACTTGGTCCGTAGACTTGTTGTGACCAAAGATTAATTTTAAAATTGTCACGCAAAATCACGCACAGTCACGGAAAGATTAAAAACTCATATGCATAAGGAAATAAAGAGTTTTCATAAAAACTTTGTTTTTATGGGTTAGATTATTTAAATATTTTATTTAATAAAAAAAAAGTGTGCATTTCATTAAATTACATTTAGCTTAAGCCTACAAGTAATTCATTTTTCCATAACTGATATAAATCAGTGAAGGCCGTGCCAAAGACACTGGTGCTCGGCTTCTTATATGTATACAGCCAAACGAAAACAAAAATACTCACCAAAGATTAAAAGTAGACAACAATTTTATTCAGTCTTATGAAAGCTTTTGAACAAAACAGGTCTATATCACATTGCGTTTTGAAATTCATATATAAATTTTTTTTAATAGGTACACAGAGAATATTTACAGCGACACACAATTTGTTTGTTTTATTAAAGCTATTTTTTTATAAATACATTTTTAATAAAAAGAAAGCTATAATGTGGGATGAACAATGGGAAAGTAGTTTCTTCTTTTGTTTAAACGCGCTAAATGAAGCAGAGTGCCTGGTGTGTAACAATGTATTAAAAATAAAAAAGGCATTTAACCTTAAGCGTCATTATAGAATCTGTCCCACTGAACTTCTTTTAGTTGTCGAAAACGAAAGAAGAAAATTACTATTAAAATTAAGAGAAAATTTTAAAATAAAATATAATTACAATTTAAACGGTAATACCTCCGAATGCGTAAAAATGAAGGCAACGTACACCATTGCTTTGGCCTTGGCAAAAAAAAGGGTGATCTTTTGAGGATGGTATATTTTTTAAAGAATTGTATCTTTCAATAATATCATTTTTTGATCAGGTCGGAAATCAAATTGGAAATATAATAAGGGAATTGTCTTTCTCACGTCAAACAATAGTTCGGCGTACTGAGAACATTGGTCTTTTTATACAAACGGAGACAATTAGACGAATTGAGAGCGCAAAATATGTTTCCGTTTGTTTTGACGAAAGTGTCGACATTTGCGACACTAGTCAAATGATAATAGATGTAGGATATTTAATATAATTAATAGAAGTTCAGCATTTCCACTGCATTATTCACCAGCAAGCATTATTTGCGAAAACAATTGGGTTCATTAACGTTATAAAGACTGCAGTAAAAACAATAAATCGTTTAAAAGGAGGCCATAATGCTCTTTCTCACAGAACTATGGTTTTGGAATAATTTATTATTATTAGTACTATTTAAATACTTTTAAATGACATTTCATATTAATTAACAAATCTTATATATAAAATTCTTCTGTCGCAGTGTTTGTGGTAAAATTCCGCCGAAACGGCTCGACCGATTCTCATGAAATTTTGTAGGTCTGAGAATCGGACAACATTTATTTTTTTTTTTGATATGGCCACTGGGAGGGGTACCCCCCATACAAAGTGAACTTTTAAAATCAGATATCTGGAGTACTATGATAGCCATAAGTGCCACGCCCACTTGAGATATCAAAAAAAAATACCTGTTGTACGTTTCTGAGACCTACCCAATATCCACACAAAATTTCATGAGAATCAGTCAAGCCGTTTCGGAGGAGTTCAATTACAGAGACCGCGACACGAGAATTTTATATATAAGAAGTTAAACTCCTCATTTTTTGTTTTTTTTTTATTTTTTTATTTAGTGCAATTTGACTGCAATTCAGAATGTATGTATGTTTTATCATAGGAAATTTTTTATTTACGGTGCGATTTTACTGAAACTAAGAATGTACATATATGTATGTTAGATGATGCCAAAAAATTTTTTGTTGGACCCGGTAGATGGCGCTGGCGTTCGAAAAGTAATGAGTTGTCAAATTTATTTAAATTTTATAAGTTCCAAAATTCACAAACGTTTTTATATATAAGATATTCTAACTAAAAAGGAAGGAAAAATTGCATTGGCTATTGCTTTGTCCGGAATAGCCGCAACATTATTGCATGGTGGTCGTACAGCTCATTCAGCACTCAAATCACCGTTAAAAAAACATTCCGGTGTGGCAAAAGTTCTGCAAAAATGCAATATTATTATTTGGGATGAATATAAATAACATGGCTTACAAACATTCCTTAGAAGCACTACATACAACTTTAAAAGATTTGAAAGGCAATGAAAGACTTTTTGGTGGAGCTCTCATTTTATTATCCATGATCCAACGGCTGACCAGTTTTCAAAACAACTACTTGGTTAAGTGAAAGAACTATTTAAACCGCAAAAAATTTCGATGTCGATAATATTAATGTTATTATTCAGGATGTTAGATGATGCCAAACATTTTTTGTTGGACCCGGTAGATGGCGCTGGCGCTCAAAAAATAATGAGTTGTCAAATTTATTTAAATTTTATAAGTTACAAAATTCACAAAAGTTTTTATATATAAACATTCTAACCAAAATGTAAGGAAAAATTGCATTGGCTATTGCTTCGTCCGGAATAGCCGCAACATTATTGCATGGTGGTCGTACAGCTCATTCAGCTCTCAAATCATCGTCTGTAATATCAAAAAACATTCCGGTATGGCAAAAGTTCTGCAAAAATGCAGTATTATTATTTGGGATGAATGTACCATGGTTCACAAACATTCCTTAGAAGCATTACATCGAACTTTAAAAGATTTGAAAGGCAATGAAAGACTTTTTGGAGCTCTTATTTTATTATCTGGAGATCTTCGTCAAACATTGCCAGTCATACAAAAACCAACCTATGCTGACAAAATAAATGCCTGCTGAAAATCATCAACATTATGGAGTAGCGTTCAAACTATAAAATTAACAACAAACATGCGAGTACGATTACAAAATGATCAAATGGCTGACCAATTTTCAAAACAACTACTCGATCTTGGTAAAGGTAAAATCAATATTAACCCAACCAACCAACCAACAAGATTTTTGTCAATTTATATCGTCACGCGATGAACTAATTGAAAATGTATTCCCCGGCATTCAAAATCAATATCGTAAATATGATTGCACACAGAAAAAAAAATTACAAACGGAATTGTTCTAAAGTTTAACAATTGTATCTTCGATTGTATTTATATAAATTTTATAGCCATATTTCATTTTCTATTGTGATAAAATATTTACTGTTAAGACGATAGAATTGTAATTGTCATGGACTCAAAATTCGGATATTTGCAATTTGGTTGGCAATAAATTTGGTAGCCACAACGAATCAGTTTTCTGTGTGTGGTTAGGTGAAAGAGCTACTTTAGCCGCAACAATGTCGATGTTGATAACATGTTGTTATTCAGGACTTGATTGATTCCGAAACGTGTTCTTTCAAATCTATGGATAGTTTTATTAAAGAAAATGAAGCAGTCAATTCTCCAACAGAATTTTTTGAATTCACTTGATGTGCCCGGTCTACCGCCACATTTATTAAAATTAAAAGTTGGTTCTCCAATAATTTTGCTACGTAACCTCAACGCTCCGAGAATATGTAATGGAACCAAGTTAATTGTTGAGAGAATAATGCCCAATGTTATTGAGGCCACAATTCTCAAAGGAAAGTTTTAAGGAAAACATGTTTTGCTGCCAAGAATTCCTATGATTCCTACCGACGCACCGATAATATTCAAAAGATTACAATTTCCGATCAGATTGGGCTTTGCCATGACCATTAATAAATCTCAAGAACAATCATTGCAAATATGTGGTTTGGACCTCGAAAACAGTTGTTTTCCCATGAGCAACTATATGTGGCATGTCCCTGTGTCGGAAAGCCAGCAAATGTTTTCATTTACTGCCAGAATAATGAATCTAAAAATATTGTTCATTCTTTTTAGAATTACAATAATAGAAATATATTGGTCATTATTATATGTATGTTGCAATAAATATTTATTTTCATTTTCATAAATAAAACATGGATTTTCTTTAACAGTTTTCAATTAATATTAAAAAATGCAAAAACGTTTTTTTTTATATAGGTATGTATATACAGATTCTAACTAAAATAAAAAATTCATTGAGGGCAAAACAACGTTTGCCGGATCCAGCTAGTATTATTATATATTCTGATTAAAATTTAACATTTTTAATAAAATTTACAGTTTTCTTTCCAAAAAGATTTATATTAATTTCGTTCTTGACATCATTCGGCATCATATTGTAAAGATTTAATCCTTTGTAAAATAAAGATTTTTGTATTGCTGTTGTATCTGCTCTCTGTAGTCTAAAGTCTAAGGCATTCCTAAGGTTATAGGTTTGAACATCTCCAACATATCTAATTTGTTCGATCAAGTAATCTGGTGCTCTTCCCATCTTCATTTTTTGGATAAAGAATATTGTATTAAGTTGCAGCCTTTGTTGGATGTTTAGCCATTTCAGTGCGTCTAACATATAAGTTAACACTGTTGTTAATTAAAATAACTTAAATACGGAAACGCACTAAATAAATAACCTACTTATGAAAATACCTTTTTTCTTTTTCTTAACCAACTTTTGTATTAAAATAACCTAAATACGAAAATGCACTTGTAAAAGAATTATAAATAAAACTTAAAAGTTGCATTATTAACATTATTTGATAATACCAAAACGAGGAAGTAGAAAATATAATTTAACAATTGTGTAAGCAAAATTTTGTAAACAAACTTATGACTATGCCAATATAAATAAACGATTAATTTAAGTTATGAATCAGTCAATAATCACTTGTCATAAAATATTAATATTAATATTAAACAAATAAACTAAATTTTTGGTATAATAAAAAAATTGGTGTTGTGTTTTTATTTTTAATTAAAACGACACTTAACTGGCGCCCGAGCTAATTTAAAAGCGTGTATCCTGAAAAAAAAGTTGTCGCCAGACAAATAAACGCATAAATCGTCCTCAAGTAGTACGTTGTGTGCTGGTGTTCAATAGGAAAATAAAACTATCCTTCATCGCAAAAACGCCCTTAAGTAGTGCAGCGATAGAAAATAAACAAAAACAGTGAGAAATAAATACTCTTAATAAGTGACTGAAATAAGAGGTGGATCTAATAAAACGAATAATAAGTGGATCAAATAGAAATAAAACAAATAATAAGTGGACTAAATAAGAATAAAAATAAAAGTACTTATTATAAGAACAGAAGCTTTGACAGGCTTAAAAAACAAACTAGAAGTGATAGAAAGCGGCCCCCCAGTAGCGTGCTGCAAAAAGGACGGCATTACGTGCCAGCCAGCTATCCAAAGGAAAGAGAACAAAACAGCAGGATGCAGCTAATATTATTGTAAGTTAAGATATTGTAATAGCTGTAAATTTGATAAATAAATCTAAAGATACAACAATTTCTTATAGAACATAGTTTCATAAATTGTTATAATAACACGAAATACATAAATAACGGAAATAATTGTAATAGAAAAATATATATTCCTTTAATCAAAATAAAAATTCTCAATTTATCGTGCTACTCTAATTAAAACCTACTAATCCTATAATTAAATAAATCAATATGTCAAACCCAGAAAACCTTATACGTCCCTCAGTATTAAACGCAGCAAACTCGGATCAGGTGCACAGAGCACTAAATATTAATGATTTAAATAATATAATTACTGAAACAACCTCTAGGCTTTTACAGCAAGAATTGCCCGGATTAATTCAATCCGTATTACACCCAAATGCTAATATAGCTTCCGATCAAGAAATTGAGGCACAATATCGTGGTAACTTTGCAGATTTCGATAAGATACCTGATATTGTCAAAAGCTTGCGCGAATTTAGTGGTAATCAATCTGAGTTTAACTCATGGCGTAAGAGTGTAGAACGAATCTTACAAATTTATGAACCTTCTAAAGGTACAACGAGATACTACGGTATTCTCAGTGTAATAAGAAACAAGATCGTGGGTAATGCTGATATTGCTCTCGAATCCTATAATACTCCTCTGGACTGGAAATCCATTATTAAGTGTCTTTCTCTGCATTATTCTGATAAGAGGGACTAGCTACTCTCGAGTACCAAATGATTTCATTAGTTCAAGGGAAATTGTCTATTCAAGGGTTTTATCAAGTGGTTTACAAACACTTATCAATAATTCTTAATAAACTTGGAAGCTTAGAAGCTTCTAACGAATCTTTAAATTTGCTAACGGAATCATACCGCAATAGAGCTCTTCACACATTTATCAGAGGTTTAAACGGCGATTTACCGAAACTTCTTGGTATGAGAGAACCAGCGGATCTACCTCAGGTTCTCCACCTTTGTCTGAAATTGGAAAATCAAAGTTTCCGAGCAAACTATTCTCATAGTTTCATTTATAAAAAGTTACTCCTCCACTTCCACCTCGCAACTACTCCCGTAACTATAATCGCAACCTATTAACCTAACACCTTGTTTCAACCAACATAATTTCCACCCACAATTAGCTCATATACCCCACGCACAACAAAAACCTTTTATGTTCCCGAACCCCGATAATCGCATATCACTAAACAACTATCCTACACAGCCACAAACTAATACAAATAATTACTACCAATTTGATCCTCCAAGACCTATCCCTCCTAAACCTCAGAATTTACCACAACCTATGGATATAGATAGTAGTTTGCATTCGAAACGTATTAATTATATTAACAGACCACAGCAACAGAACATTAACAAAAGACCACCGCCATCAATTGGGAACTCCAATTATAGACCTAAAATACAAAGAAATTTTCACATTGACAACACTTTAGAAACCTATAATGATGTTGTCGAAGGTTCTTTCAGCACTGAACAACTCAGCGAAATGTCGTATAGTGAAGACAATATTAACGAGCTCAGCGATATCCATTTTTTTAGAATGACGAGCTCTTCGCTCCCTTATTTTGAATGTAGAGCAAAGAGCGGCAAAATACTAAAATTTCTAGTTGATACTGGCTCGAGTAGGAATTATATTCAGCCATACATTGTAAAAAAAACCATACCAAATAAAGAAATATTTTTTGCAAAATCAATAGCAGGTAACATTGAAATAAAAGAACATACGTTTGTAAGACTTTTCAATATGGAAAAGGAAATAAAATTCTACATTCTCCCAACATTAAAATCTTTCGACGGCATTCTTGGAAACGATTCATTAAAGGAACTCAATGCAATAATTTATACGCGTAACAGTTTTATGCAAATAGGAAATAATATAAAAATAAGACTTAGGCAACATTTTACCCAGGGAATAAATACAATAGCGATTCGTGACAATCATATGTCCTTACAACAAAAAGAGGAAATGAAGAGGATAGTTAGCGAATACCCTGAATTGTTTATTGAGCCTAACCAAAAACTGACATGTACAACCAGAGTAGTTGGCGAAATTCGCACTTCCACAGAAACTCCAGTTTATTCAAAACAATATCCTTATCCAATTGCATTAAGATCCGAAGTTGAAAAACAGATAAAAAACTTACTTGATGATGGTATCATCCAACCTTCACGTTCACCATACAATTCACTAGTTTGGGTTGTCGGAAAAAAAAACAGACTCACTTGGCAACAAACAATACAGGCTTGTAATAGACTATAGGAAACTAAATTCATTAACAATTACCGACAGATATCCAATACCTGAAATAAATGATGTTCTTTCACAGCTAGGAGACAGCAAATACTTTACGGTCCTAGATTTAAAAAGTGGTTTCCACCAAATCCCCTTAAAAAAATCTGATTTTGAAAAAACTGCATTTTCCATCGCGAATGGCAAATACGAATTTGTACGCCTTCCCTTTGGTTTAAAAAATGCTCCGGCTATATTTCAACGAGCCTTAGATGATGTTTTGCATGATCATATTGGAAAGATATGCTACGTATACATCGACGATATTGTTGTATTCAGTAAGACAGAAAAAGAACATTTCGAACAAATTCGTACTATATTTGCAACACTTCAAGCAGCAAACCTAAAAATACAACTGGATAAATGTGACTTCTTAAAAAATGAAGTAGAATTCTTAGGATTTGTAATCTCAGCAAACGGTATAAAGACTAATAAGAAAAAAATTCAAGCTATTCTAGATTTTCCATTACGAAAAACCATAAAAGAACTACGATCTTTTCTGGGATTATCTGGTTACTACCGCAGATTTGTGAAGGATTATGCTAAAGTAGCAAAACCCCTAACGCAAATATTAAGAGGGGAAGAAGGTCGTCTTTCAAAAAATAGATCATCTCAAAGAAAAATAACACTAAATGACGAAGCAGTCAATGCTTTCGGAAAGCTAAAAACCACTCTGGTTTCCCAGGATATCATACTAGCTTATCCAGACTATAGCAAAGAATTAGAACTCACAACAGATGCTTCAAATTTCGCACTAGGCGCAGTTCTGTCTCAAAACAACAAACCAATTGCGTTCATATCTCGAACGCTAAATAAAACAGAAGAGCATTATGCCACGAATGAGAAAGAAATGCTCGCAATAATTTGGGCCTTAAACTCTCTTCGAAATTATCTATACGGTTCTGCAAAAATAAAAATTTTTACTGATCACCAGCCGCTTACCAATGCTCTAAGTAATAGGAGTAACAATAGTAAAATGAAGCGTTGGAAAGCAATATTGGAAGAGTATAACTATGAACTTTATTACAAACCAGGAAAAACCAAT
Source organism: Cordilura impudica (assembly GCA_963682025.1). Taxonomy (NCBI): domain Eukaryota; kingdom Metazoa; phylum Arthropoda; class Insecta; order Diptera; family Scathophagidae; genus Cordilura; species Cordilura impudica. The sequence goes on along the minus strand of OY821518.1, from coordinate 123,373,432 downwards.
GTAGTGGCAGATGCCCTGTCAAGAATTCCCACCATAACACAGTTAAATACGCTTTCAGTAGCAACACATAGCGACGATAGTTCAGGACAGAACCTCATATTAAGTGTCGATACACCAATAAACTGCTTTAAAAATCAAATCATTCTGTACACACATCCTAATATAAATTCGAAATTATTTTTCCCCATTACCACCGTCACCATATATTTGAACCGGAATCTTATTGAAGTAAACCGATTGCATTTTAAATTTGAGCGCATAGCCTTATTTTGTAGTTTTTTCAGCCTCATTATTTGTTGGTCTGAACAGCATGTAAATAATATGGTTGACCCATACTCAAAATGAGGTTTTATGGTAGTGTTATAGATATTTATTGCGGTTAATATTGTCACCCTGTTTCTTAAACGTTTAAAAAACCTGATTTTCTTGCCAATTTGCTTACATATGTATTCGACATGATCTTTAAAGTTTAAATCTTTGTCAATCAAGAAACCCAAATATTTTATATTATTCACTTTTTCTATTATTACATTATTTATTTTGAATGTTATGTTTGTGTTCATATTGATTTCCATTAATTTAGTTTTTTTTTTCGTTAAGTTTTAATTTATTCATTTTTAGCCATTTATTAATATTATCTTCATCATTCTTTAAATTTTCATGACATATTTCCTCCGTTGCTGCTTCTGTGAAAATCAAAGTATCGTCCGCATATAGTACAGCTTCGCATTTCTCTAATGTATTTTTAATATCGTTTATATATATAACAAATAGTAGTGCTCCTAAAATTGAACCTTGTGGTACTCCAAAATCATTTTCTATTGCATTGGATATTTCATTATTAACATTTGTTAATTGTCTACGATTTGTTAAATATGACTGAAACCAAGTTAGCTCTGTATCTGCAATACCATATTTAGCTAATTTCTTCAGTAGGATGTCCCTATCTATCGTTTCAAAAGCTCTTTTAAAATCAAGGGAAATCGCTAATATTTTATTTTTTTTCTTTTTACATTTCCATCTGTTTCCATCTGACATAATTTACTGCAGTTTCACATGAATAATTTCTTCTAAAGCCTGATTGATATTTTGATAATAACCTCAGGAAAGCTTATTGCATTTTTGCAACATGTCAATGCAGAGTATGGGGACATCTTACTATTTACAGAAGTAAGATGGTTAAGTCGATGAAAGAGCCTAGAACGTCTGTTAGGCCTCTGGGAGGAAATAGCTACATTTCTGCAGTCTGAAGCCTCCCTGAAAGATGCAGATTTACTATCTTTTCTTGTAGACATAACGCTTCAAATAAATAATTTAAATCTAGTTCTTCAAGGAAAAAAAGAAAAATATTTGTGATTTGTTTTATTCCGTTTCTGAATTTACTAGAAAATTGACTATTTTAAGAGATCAAATTGCGTCAAATAATTTGTCTAACTTTTCAAAATTTTCTCAAAATTTACTAATCAGCATAAATTGAAATTATTTAGTGAGAAAATAAATAAATTAATAGACAATTTCAGTTTGAGATTTAAAGACTTATTTGCCTTGGAGTGGGTTATAAACATTTTCAATAGCCCACTAACATGTTCCTGTTGAAAATATTCCGCCAAGTATAAAATTTGAGATCCTGAAAATGAGGGAAGACTTACACTAGTACACTAGTAGAAACGGGCATTTCGTTTTGAAATAACATTTGTCCCAATAAATATAAAGGCAGCAGAAACATAATACTTCATTTATTTTCAATGTTTTCCACGACTTATATTTGTGAGTCAACATTTTCAGTAATGTCTCAAATCAAAAGCAAAAGCCGAAATAAATTAACTGATAATCATTTAGAAACATTGTTGAAAATTAAATGTTATGACAAAGAAATTGACATTGAAAAATTGGTCGAATTTCACAATTCAAATACGAATGTCAAATAAATTATGTCGATATTTATTTTGTTTACGTTCTCACTAAATAATTTTAATTAAAAGAAACAAAAAATGTTAGGAAAATTTCAACGACTTGATAAACTAAATTATGCAAAGCAGTTGAATCTGCTATAAATTAAACATTTTCTATAAATTACATACGTCGCACAGTGGCGCCATTTGAGTTTTTTCGTTGCAAAAATCATATCTTTTATACCGAATAACATAATTGAACGTTTAAACAGCATATGATAGATAACTGTTCAGCCTATGAAATGAACGTTTGGAAAGGGTGCTACGCTTTGTAGGGGCCTACTTATGGGTTATCAAAATTAAAATTTGTAGAAGAATAAATTTTATGGTAACTAAAAAAATTATTTTTATATTTTTAGATTGTTTTTATTTTTTTTTTCTTTAGGGTTTTATGTTTTAAATTATTAACCAACAAATTAAAAAAAAATTACTTCTTTTTTAAATTTATTTTTTAAATTTTCTCTAAAATATTCATCACAATTCGTAAGAGAAGGTATATCTAAAAGACTAATCATTTCTAAACTATAATTATTTTCTAACTCTATTCGTGACTTCACATGCCTCAGGGAAAAAATAAGTGGATTGGGAGATGCTGCCAACATGTTGAAGAGGTCCTCATTTTGCCTTAACCTTGATGCTTTGAATGTGTTCTGCAATCCATATTTTTTATAAAATTTGTTAAGAGACTCCTGTGCTTCTTCAGAAAGCTCTCCAATTGGCAAAGACTGGTACTCAATTATATCTTTGCCATGCGTCAATATTTTATGGACGGTCGGGGTCAACTTCTTCTGTGGATACATTTCTGCTAAAAGAGATGCAGTTTTCGAAGCATATTCTCCATATTTTGTAGAATTTACATTTTCTTTGCAGTTTAAAACATTCAAGATCGTTCCCAATCACGATTTGATTGTCAATTCCAGTGATTCTAGTTACTGCCCACATCATTTTCAAAAAATCTCCTAGATGTGTTTCCATCGTTTGAATTACCGTATCCGTGCTTGGGACAGTCCAACTTGTTTAAAAATAGCATCCTGTATTTGCTTCTTTCTGATCTTTCCCTTATCCTTTATTGATGTATTTTCATCGAAGTTTTTCTCCTCTTGTGGTAGGGTATACGCCTGTTTTAGCAAGAACTTCAAACACCTTATCCTTGCGTCCAATGGTGACATTCCATATTCGTAATTCTCTTCGTTTGTAGAATCGTTTAAATTACCGAAGTTCTTCTGACACTTTTTGCAAATCGGGCATGACAATGTTGAGGTTGTTCCTGTCAGTTCGTTTATGACTTTTCAGCTTTGTAGGCTTAATCTTGCTTATTTGTTCTTCAATGTCCTTCACCGTGGTCCTTATGAGTTCTGCCGATTCCCTTGCAAACTGAAACATTATTGGTCGGCAATAATGCACTGATGACGGACGTGGATTTTTCCAGTGTAGGGAAACATCAGATTTTAGCCGCAAAGGAACAACAGATGCCATAAACATATTTCCTTCCGATATTGTAGCGTCATCGGAAGATATCCTTTGCTTATAAACGCTTTGTCCGAATGATCCATCACAGCCCCATTTGCTGATCAATGTCAGTTTCTCAGGAAGAATTTTCACCTTATTTTCAGGAAGACTCTCCAACCATCGTTTTGCTGTATAGACCATGAGATCCTGCAGATTGGCTTTCACAGAGACTTTCGTAAGCTCCGTATGCAGTGGTCGTGAATTTATTTTGGCTTGCGTAATATGCTTGTATCCTGGTAAAACGCCAGCCCCGTGTCGTATCAAGGATACCCGTAGTATCTCATATTTTTCTTTGGAAAGTTGTAAGTCCATAAACAAGGCCAAGGCTTCTTCGAAACCATACTTTTTAATGTGTGCGTTTGTGGGTGTGGGAATGCTTTCCTTAATCCTTTTTAGTCGCAGTATGCTTGCATCAGCAACAGATTTTGTAATCTGCGTCCTAACTCTTTCACTATCCTTTGTATTTTTAATAAACAGCGCGTCCGATAAATGCTTCGTGGTCAAGTCATTGGTGGCATCGGCAAGTTTCCTCTTTCTTGTGAAAATTGAACACTCCTCAATACTTTTTTTTGGCCTTCCTTTTGCTCCTCTGGTTGATGTGGTCGGTTTATCTACTGCCAATATATCCAGGATGGTGTCTTCATTAAGCCAGTCCTCGTATTTGGAGTTGAAGTTCTGAATAGTTCGATTAGATTTCACCCATTTTGCCTTAATATTTGCATATATCAGATAAAAATTATTTTTTATAATTTCGCTTCTCTCAATATTTCCGTATAAGCTATCAAGTTCTTCTAAATCAGCTTCCGTGAAAAACTTTGGTGTGGTTGACCTTATAAACAGTTCAAATAATTTTAAATTGTTCAACGCCATGTTTTTAGTACTTAAATTGTTTAACGCCATGGTTTCAGCACTTGTTGCGCCAACTTTCAGTCGTAGACTAATCCAGGCATTATGCTTATTTTGCAATATATAGGCTTATGCTACCATGCCTAAAAATTTACCTGTTCCCTGCAAACATATGGATTTAGGCTGAATTATGCAATTTTGGTATTATGCTCGTGTCTAAATAAGATTTGTGCCTACCTGGAGGGACCATAAGTCAATATTGTTCTTGACGATTTGTACTCCAAAGTAATTTTTAAGTGAGGTGCGTACCTGTGAATTTCAATGAGTAGTTTTTTGTGCATCCTGTGTCTGTAACAGAATATTGGGAGTAGACTTTGGCAGAGGCTCACAGGTAGACAACCGATTTAAAAGGCAATTTTCAAACTATTCGATCAAACTAATGTCAGTCAAAACATGTAAGGGATGCACGCCATACAATTTCTGCAACCATGTCTTTTTAACCTTTTTTACCTCTAGAAGCCAAACGGGCACGTACGGGCAGATAAAACCTTTTGAATTATGTAAAGAAATAATCAAAGAACACGTTTTGCAAATATAGAAAAATATAGATTTTTTTTATTTTCTGTCAAAGTTGAAAAATAGTGAAAAACGGATAGTTTTTAAATAGTGATTTACCAGGAGAAACACAAAGCAAACAGTTAATTTCTTTTTTATCATTATACATTTAATAAACACATCAATCAATACAAACAAAAAATAAGGCGATTCGTTAGCTATTTTTCGTGATATTACAACTGAAATCGCAACAAATGGTTTTTTTTGAAAACCGAAAGTCGGTCAACTTTGAACGGTTATATCTTCTAAACTAAAAATGTAAGAGTAGCATATTTGAAATCGCTGAGAAGTTTCCTATAACATGCGTTTATTCAAAACTTCGTCGGCGCACATGAAAATTTTTATTTTTGCAACCTCGTTTGCTCTACGGGCGCCACTGTGCGTCGCCTCCATTTAACAACAATATAGCTGTCTTTTATGATTTTTTTTTTTTAATTTTAAAAAATTTCCAGTTACTGCAGGCTCGTAAGTTTTTTAGTTTTTGGTAACATACCACTTAATAACCTTTGAAATTTCTTATCTTTTTAAGTTTCGATATTTTTTTTTTTTTGTTTTTTAAAGAAATATTTGATATACTTATACTTATTTGATTTAATAAACTTCAAACTCATGGATAAAAAAGATTAAATGTTCTTCACATTTTGGTTTACATTTTCAGAATGTAAGATTTTAAATTTTAAAACAACAAAATATATTTAAAATTTTATCATATTCTTCGTGAACTCAATTATTTTCCCTTTTAGTCATTCATATAAACATTCATACAAAATCTACACAAACCAATTTAATATCGGCATTGTGTTACGTCCATAGATTTCGATCAGTGTAGTACAACTAACACGTGCTCATAAACACTATTACTAACTCAGTTCTCTCGATGGCCACCACTGATTTAAATTTACACAATATTAGTCACTAGATCGTGTGGGTTGCTTAAAATGTCACTAGGGACTTTGTTTTGAAATAGTTGAATACTTTTAGTTTATGCTTAGCAGCACATCCGCATTGTTGCGATCGATATGTCCGTGCTGGTTTTATTACTTGATTGTATATCAGCAATTTATTTTCAATTGAAACTTTTGAGAGTCTTCCAATAAGCAACTTAATTTTTTTTATTACACCCTATACCACTATGTGGTTTGGGTATAATGACTTTGTGCTGCTGTTTGTAACAACCAAAAATATTTGACCTACACCCATTTTTAATTATACCGATCGAATCAGAATCACTATTTGATTCGATTTAACGATGTCCGTCCGTCCGTCCGTCCGTCTGTGTGTCCATGTAAAGCTTGTAATCAAACTGCAGGTCGCAAATATGAATATATTTTGATGAAATTTGGCATTTAATCGTCTATCGGCCATGGGATGAAAGCTGTTAAAATTGGTGAGAAGCGGTCCATGTTCAGACCTAGCCCCCATACAAATGACCCCTATGAAATCGACATAAATTGCCATAAGATCCAAATTGTCTGATAGATCTTACTCAAATTGGGTTTGTATGCGTTTATTACATCCATTAATGAGTAGTCTAAAAATGATCCCTGGGACAACTCTTGGTCATAGGCCCCATATAGAGCTGCTTCCCGATCTTCACTTAAATATATCAAAAAAGAAAAATATTGTGCTGATTCTTCTCAAATTTTGTTTGTATATATTTTTGCAAAATGCAAGAGACTTTTCCAAATATGGTCAGGATCGGTCCATTTTTTGGGCCTAGTCCCCATATAGCTATAGCATCCCATATGAACTATAGCATAGCATCCCATATGAACTTTTTCATATCTGCAGCCGAAAAAATTAAAAAAATCCCACTCAAATTTGGTTTATGCTTATTTTCTATATCCAGTTAGTTGGGCCTAAGAGATAGGGTCTCTAAACGCATGGTATAGGGTATCGTATAGTCGGTCCAGACCGACTATAATGTTCCTACTTGTTTTATATATATTTCTGTGTGTTTGTTTCTAATACGCTTCTTCCAATTAAGTCTTGCACCCAATGTCATGCCCAGATACTTTGCACAGTTTTCATGTGGAATATTAGAGCTGGAGATTTTTATTGGTTTATAAATTATGTTTTTGGTTGTGAAGTCAACGTGAATCGATTTGCTTTCATTTAGTTTTATTCTCCAAGTTTCGGTCCAGCAAACTATCTTATCAACGGCTGCTTGAAAATTTCTAGTCGATTCTATTTCATCGTTTCCTGCTGACAAAATACAAGTATCAGCGAAGGTAACTATTTTACGGTTAATTGGCAATGGAATATCCGCTGTATATAACACATACAATATTGGACCAAGAACACTACCTTGTGGCACTTCTGCTCGAAATTTTTTAAATTTGAGTATGTTTCACCCTGCTTGTATCGGATGGGTAGTTGGTAATTATTCGGTGCACTTGGTCAATAGATGAGTGCTTTTCCCGGAAACCAAATCTTCGCTGGCTATCGAACATCGACTATCGAATGTCAAATTCGTATTATGAGCTGCAGCACGGTCGAAAATTTCGTTGTACAACGAATTTTCAATCGAACACAATTTTGCTTTCGATGCTGGATGGCAGTTTTTAGAACTTATTGAAAATATAAGTTGTAAATTATTTTAATTTTATGAGATTGATCTGCCTTGTGTGCATTGCCGCAGGAGTTCATATGTAGTAGGCAGCAATTCCATAAACGCCTCCTTGTAGTCGAAATTTTCTATAGATCAGTAAACAAACTGTACCCTTGTTGAAACCTCGCATACTTACGTAGTGGAATCCATTTCCAAAATGTTGGAAGCATCTCTCATGACGACGCATTCATCTTCATCAGACGATCATAGAACCATAATTCAATGTTAATAAATAATTATTTTTTTCTTTAATAAATTTGTAAACAAACAATGTTTATTTATAGTGCCGGCTATTGTGAATAATCCAATTGAGTGATATTCACAATAGCGCTATTTTATCGAATGTGCGCCATAATACCAAATGAAAATTCGTTCGATCAGTTAATTCGACCACAATCGAAAATCGAAAGTTGCTCATAATAGGTACCTTAAATTTATTCCCATCGATACTAATCATTACAATATTTTAGTTTTATTATGTTGCTATGGTCTATGGCAACATAATTTTCAATAAGGCCGAATAATTGTTCAACATATTTTAGTTTTATTAATACTAAAGCTACCAATAACCTTAGGCCCCTCAGTTTGTATATTTCGGGCTTGTAGGTTAGTTTACAATAAATAGTTTATTTTCAAAAAATGATTACAATGCCACTAGAGCTAGCTTTGAAATTTCAATTAATTAAGAAATAATAAGCAGCTTGTCAATGGAAGAACCGATCGAAATTGATTAAAACTTTAGAGAGAGCTCTTTTGAAATTGAGTTTAGAAAAAGCACGAAAAAATGACTGCTATATTGGTTCATGTATATGAAATGAACTAATAAATATAACGATGTTGGTTTTTGTCTATATTAGCTGATGAAGTGGCTGACATCAGGGGAGAAAACATTGAACTTTGTGCGTTAGATTTTTTGACAAAAGTTTTATTCAAATTAAAGGATATTTTTTAAACTTTGTCGATATAAATGGAACAACAGGGAAAGAAATTTCAAAAAATTTTCTGGAGATAATCAAAAACCTAGGCCTTGATTTGAATGTGTTGAAGGGTCAAACATATCTGCCCGGCAAGACAAAAATTAATTAAAAATAAAGTTTTAAAAAAAAATACATTTTAAAAATAGATGACTTAATGTAAGTATTGGGTCAGAAAATGTGAAAGCAACCAAAAAAAGAAATTTTGGTTTCACCACCCATGAATTAATTTAGTATAATTAAAAATCAAGGGATTTTTAAATTCTTTCTTTAAACTCACACTCTCTGTCTGTCTGCCTGTCTGTCTGTCGTGGGTCAACCACATTCCCCCTTATCAAATTGATCTGAAATTTGACCCATAGTCTTGTTGTGAAAAAAGATTAATTTTGGGGCAGTCACGTGTGTAGTCACGCACAGTCACAAAGTTATCTAAATGTCATTTTCCCTCATCGAATCCATCTGAAACTTGGTCCATACACTTGCTGTGAAAAAAAGATTAACTTTGACTTAGTCACGCACAGTCACGCATAGTCACGAATAGACTTAAAACTGATTTCGCCTCATCCAATCATACTGAAACTTGGTCGGTATACTTGCTGTAAAAAAATATTAACTTCGACATAGTCACACACAGTCACGCATAGTCCCGCACAGTCACGGAGTTATTTAAAACACATTTCCACTTATCGGATCGATCTGAAACTTGGTCGATAGACTTGCTGTGAAAAAAGATTGACTTTGACATAGTCATGCACTGTCAAGCATAGTCTCACACAGTCACGGATAATTAAATCCTCACTTCCCCTCATCCGATCAATCTGCAATTTTATCCATAGACTTGCTGTGGCCAAAGATTAAATTTAAGATAGTCACATACATTCACGCACTGTCACGAAGATATTCAAAACTCATACACATAAGAAAAGAAAGAGTTTTAATAAAAACTTTGTTTTTATGGGTTAGATTATTTTGTATTTAAGAAAATATGAGGAGAAAGCAAAATACAAATTTCTTGTATATTTTCGTTATCAATACAATATTGGGCATAATGTGGTGCTACGACCGATTTCATTACCCCCATTATATGCATGCATACATTTGTCTTTACAGTATTCTAAAATTTAAAAAAATAAATAAATCCATGATTTGCAAATGCCTTTCCCTAAAATTTCGAAAAAAAAAATTAAATTATCAATTTCAATTAGGGATTTGAGCGGCCTGGGTGATTTATAAAATATTAGATATGCCACTTTTTCAAGTCATAATAATCTTTTCTCCAAATCAATCTTTGCAATCTTTTAACTCTTTTTATCTTGAAAATAAATTAACTTATTAAAATTGACTTTAAATAAATAAATAATTCGTTTCTGTAATAATTGTAATAAAATTTTAACCTTTTGTTTACATATTAGGTCATTTATTTTTATCCTTTAATTTCTTGGTAATTACCAATGTGATAATGATAAAAAATATGTTTCCTTCTTTTCTGGCTCTCGCTAAATATATACTTAATATGGTTTTTCACTATGGTTGTAACCTTTGTGGACAGAATTTGGAAAGTTGTATCAGGAGGTTTCTACCATGGTCAATTAACTTGGAATCAGCACTGAACTTCCCAGAAGAGTAGGAACGCAAAAGTATTGCTCAAATATAAAAACAGAGAGGCCAAAGGAATATAGCACTGCAACATTATTTATACCATATTTAAATGAAATAATTTCTATTCTAAAAGGTGGATTTAGCAGTCGGATAAATTTTATAAAATCTTTATATAACGTAGTTCAAATCACGTTATAAACTTCTCTTGCAATGATTTTGAAAAATTTAAAATTTTTAGCAACAATGCACAGTGGGGCCAAATGCATGAAAAGTGGCGATTAATTCATAGAAGTCATAATTTAAAAAAAAAATATTTTTTATTAATGGATATTTATAAATACATAAAAAACCAACATTAAAAAAAAAAAAAAGAGTGAAAAAACACATTTTTTAACCCTTTATGGGTCATTTTGTGTTCTGTAAAAAATACTCTTTTTTCACATTTTTTGCTGTAAATTTGGAACGGTGCGCTATAAATTATTCAATTAAATTGCAAATTAAAGCATACTAAATGTACTGTAAGAAAAATAAGTAATATTTTTAAAAATAATAAGGAATAAATATTTTATATGTATTTTTATTAGAAAATTTTTAAATTAAAATCATACCTTTTTTCTCGAAATTTTAAAATTTTGCTCAAAAATGAAACATTTGAGAATCTAATTGTTTTTTTATTGATAAATAACCATAAACACACTATTTAAAAAAAATATAATTAAATTCGGTTATTCTATTTTTTTTTTTTTTTTTTGAAAACAACAATTTTTTATTATAATCATTATTACATTCAATGTTAGTATTTACTTCACATTCAATTTCATAATCATAAATTAATTCGTTACAATAATCTTAATCTTCATCTCCATCTTCATCTTCATCTTCATCTTCATCTTCATCTTCATCTTCATCTTCATCTTCATCTTCATCTTCATCTTCATCTTCATCTCCATCTTCATCTCCATCTTCATCTCCATCTTCATCATTGCTATTTTGATTGCTGGGAAGTACAAGCAACTCCAATGCAGATTTTGGCATTAGCTCTTTTTTCTTTTTAGAACTATTGTTCATGCTTGTTATAAACGGATCTGAACTTAAGAGAAATCTATTAAAGATATCTTCCATTGTTTTTTCTCGACTGCATTTACGGGCAAAATTCTCCCTATAACTTTTAAAATCTTTATTTCTGGCTTCCTGAGACTCTTCGGTTAGCTGACCAATTGGCAATGGCGATAATGATATAATTTCAGGCCCATGAATAAAATATTTGTGAAGAGTAGGAGGCATATAGTACCATGGATATTTTTTCACAAATAGCCTGGCAGTGTTATTAGCGAAGTTTGTAAATTTTTCAATGTTGACCTCAATACCACTAGAAACTACAATTAATATTGTGTGCATATTTTTGATCAACTCTAAATCAATATTAGTAATTTCAGCAGATACTTCTGCATTCTTAAAAAAACGTCTTGCAGTATTCCCGTCATTAGAGTTACCAAAACCAGGTTTTGGTTGATCAATGATCAATCCCGTTCTCTTTTTAAATTCGCGTTGAATACGACTTTTAGTTTCAGCAATAATTGTTTTTTCTTCGTCACTTCTTGCCTGCCATTTTTGAATTGGAAGTTTATATGCCAAGTGAATAAGACATTCAAAAAATCTTATCCAGCCATGTAGGACAGACAAACCGAACTCCATGAAGTCTACGTTGGAATCTCTAGAAATCATTTGTTCAATATTGTTGAACTCCTTGCTGGTAGCGCCACATATGTAGCACTTTTGTGTGGACTTTGTGTCTGTAATCGCGTTACACACTTTACCGTCAATCATAACGAGAATTAGTTTGTGGTTCACTTTAATCTTTCTTTCTCCAACTGATATCACTGTATCGATAAGAGCATTTTTTTCTGTCTCCACTCTTTCTCTTTCTGTTTTAATACTGTTGACCGTTTCTTTCATAAATTCAATTTTTAATGGCCTGCAAAACCTAGTTGAAGACGGTCGAGGATTATGCCAAATGATTTTGTTTTTACAAACTAATTTTAATGGTACAATTGACGTAATAAATACAGAAGAATCAGATGCATTACTGTCATGAAAGGCTTGTTTGTAAGAACTATGCCCTGAACTTCCGTCAAAGCCCCACTTAGTGTATAAAGTAATTTTTTCGATTTCTTCGTTGTCTAACGAATTTAAGTCTGCATTTTTAACCGACAAAAGGCGTTCAGTGGTATGATCCAATATTCCTTGTAGGCTAACTTGCGCTGATGTTTCAGAAATTTTCATTTGTTCTCCCTTTGGGTAACATTTTTTCTTAGCTCTTTGGACCAATTTATATGATGGAAATTTTTCAGGTGCAACCTTTCTAATAACATTATATTGGTGGCGACTTAGCTTCGCTTCTACCAAAACGGACAGAGCTTCATCCGGAGTTAACTGCTGTGGTGGTACCTGTTCTATACTTTTTCGGTATTTTTGGGCTTTTGTTGGAGATGATATTATTTCCTTAACAATTTTCGACTCATCTATTTTTCCAACAGCTCTCAAGGTCATTTGTGTGGCGTAAGCCAAAACAGGCAAAGAAATTTGATCTCTTATGTCTTTACATTTCTTAACTTTTGTTTTTTCTTTGCACTCTTCAAATGAGAGATCATTGCGACCTCTTTTTTGTTGTGGTTCTGGTGGTGGACTGAATGAGATTGAGGCATCCAGCCAATTCTTATTATTTTTTACAAAAATTTCATTCTTTCTATGACATTTTTGCCACCTAATCTCATAGCTAGAGCAAAAATTATGAAACCTTGTCATAAAATCTACCATATCCGAAGGGTCGACACGTTTTATTACTTCCCATCTCAAAAGTTTAAACTTATCCTGAAGTGATTTAGGTTCTGCACTCCTCATAAAATTATGCAACTCATGACGAGGAATGAAAATTGTTTTGGGACATGTTCCTAAAATTAATAAGATTTCTATTCGTTTAAAATTTGCAAAAAGTAATTCCTTTAACCCTGTACCGAATAATTTACACTTTCACAACACTTTAAATATGTAACATCACATCACAAAACATTGACAGCTAAAACAATAAATAAACGTGTCAGTACCGAATCAATAATACCCTACGGATGGATAGAAATTATTAAAAATGTATTATCATTACATTAGTAGATTGATATCACCAGCTTAAAACAAAATTAAAACTTTACTCGTATGATGCATGTATATGACCAACAGTTATTATGTAGGACTCAAATAAATGACAATAATAAATAGGGATGGGAGCGTGACCTCCTTCAATTTTTCAAAATAGTGCACTTGTGCCATATACAATTTTCTAATAATTTAAAATTAACAAATGTTTAAGTAAAATTCATTGAAATATCATAAACACATGTAAAATAATTTAATTAGTTTTATTCATAGTAAATAAACCCAACATACGCAATCACGTGAGCATGCGTGAATTAAAGTTACTCACGCCCCCATCTCTAATTAACAACACATTTTTTAGCTACAATAACAACTACTATAACGAAAATAATGACAAAACAAAGTAAAAACAACTTGATGTTTTGTTTTGTTTTTTGTTTTTTTTCATATTTGTGGATTTTTAGCATCTTGAGTTATTTCACAAAAACAAGCATAACTCAAAAATCGCAAAAAATCGCAAAAAAATATTTTGGGGTTTATTAGCTGAGATCTGATATTATAACACTATATAGACGATTTTATGCAAGCTCACGAACAAAGTTGTTGAAACTCCATATATAAATCAAAAATAGCCCATTTTTGGGCTAATTTTATTTTATTAACATTTAATATTTTTAAAACATTCATTTAAACAAAAAAACATGTACTATATAGTAAACTACCTGAAGTTGACGGTTCCATTATAAAAATTTAACTTTTAGAAGTATTAATAGAGAAAATTATCAATTGAAATATCAAAATTTTCACTTTTTTTCAATATGCACAAAAAAAAAATAACAATTATTCAACTTTAAGTGCTCACTTCAACTAAAGCAAACAACTTAAAAGTATAATTTTTGCAATTAGTGATGCAGAATTTTATCCACTTTCACCCGGTACCAAACACGATCATGAATTTTAAAGTTCATATTTTGAATTAATCGCCACTTTTCATTCATTTGGCCCCAATGTGCAATGGTTTGAACGAGCAAATTTAAAATAATTTTGGCTGAACTATCTCTTTGTATTCAGTGTTGGAAAAATAATGAAAAAAACCTTCTAACTCATAGATACTATTGGAATGTGCGATGAAACTCTTTTTCCAAATATAGTTATTTTGCTAAAAGTTTTAATTGTCATTCATATCACAACATAAAAAAATACCTTCATAATACCACATACGAGGAAACATTTTCTTCTCTAGTTTAATATCAATATATCGTAAAGAAGTAGTAATTGATAAAATTACTGAAATGTTTTTAACTTCAAATAAGAAATTATATTTTTAAATTATTCTCAAGTAAGAGTGTTGAATTCCAATTAACCGCACAACGCATTGCAGAAAAAGTTCATTTATCAGTCGTACGTGGAATAAACTCCCTGAACAATCCAACAAAATTTATGTCAAATATCCACAAACACTACTCCCTCTTTCCTGCTTCCCATAACCTATTTTCCTGAGATCAACAAAATGCACTGTATTTGTAGTAGAGTTGTTAAAAATAAAAATAAAACAGTGCTTTTTATAAGAATCAAGAACAATATAAACTAGCAGATTCCAGCCCTCGAAATTCGTAATTCTAGTAAATTTTATTCTTCCAATAAATAACCCTGAAATATGCTAATCAGTTATAGCCAACTCACAAATCAACACAAAAAACAAACTCATTTTTATTACAAACACATTAACAAATTTAATAAAGACACACATAGCACTGTACAACTTTATATATGTGTTAGTATCAACTTTAAATGCAATTTATTCTAAACTAGCTGTTTTTGCCCGGTCTTGCCCGGGATCCAATGGGCTTTGACTTGAAAAATGGTTCACTATGCTTACCAGGCGCTGAGTACTAAGTCCCCGATGAAGCATTCCTCAAAAAAATTAACTTAATCCCAAAAAATTTGTATGGGATTGGGGAATTTGTTTATGGTGAAAATATTCCGTTTTTTGGGGGAACAAATTCATGTTTTATTTACAGCAAAAATACTTCAAAAATAAGCTGCGAAACCGCCTTAAGTTTTTTTTTTTTTTGAATTTTACTTATTTTGTAAATATCAAATATAATGGAATCGTTTGCAAATTAAAGGAATCAGAACTTTTAAAAATTGAATAGCTTTATTCAATAAGCGATCACCATTGAGCAGAGACGTCAAAGAAAAACGGAAAATGAATGCGACGTTTAAAATTGTGAAGCAATGTTGCTTTTAGCAACTGCTTATAGTATTTGTGTGGCCTATTTTGATCAACAGGTAATTATTTCACATACGTAGATGTAGATAACATTTATCATAAGACTTTTCACTGAGCTCTGTCCCGCGAGCGAGTCCCGCCCGCGTCCGCGCGTTTGGCAGCTACACCCGTGCTGCCGCGCTGTTGTCGTCAACTTATTTTAATCGCCAAAATATATATTTCAGTTCATTGCAATATTTTAGCTGAGCTGTGTTCGCGAGCGCGTCCACGCGCCGCTTCCGCGCGTTTGGCAGCCATACCAGTGCTGCTGCGCAGTTGTTGTCAATCTATTTTAATTGCCAAATATTATTTTTCAGATCATCCGATGTATTAGCGCAGCTGTGTTCCGCGAGCGCATCGCGTCACGTCCGCGCGCCGCTTTCGCGTATCGAAATTATGCTATTGAAAAGAATACAGATTTTAAATACGTTAATGAGAGCAGTATGGAGATTTTGTTCATTTCTTTTGGGGACCTTTATTTAAAAATTTGGGGAATTTGTTCATTTTTTGGGGAATTTGTGCATTGGGGGCTAAGTGTTGAGCGCATGCTTACCACCACAACTTAGCATGGATTATTTTGAGTGTATTATGACTAAAAGTTACGATTTTTAGTTATTCTAGAGCTTGGGGATATACAGCAATTCTGGTTTTTCCTTCTGGTGCATATATGAAAAGCTTGTGCTGGCTCCCAACTCTGGAGCAGGCGACAAATAATTGTCTATGAGAAAAACAGGGAGATTCTAAGTTGATACCTGCTCCCGTAAGAGATGGTCCTCTTACGTACGTTATGTTAGGAACAACTTTTTGTACCATCTCTTGCAATGAAAAACCAACTTACAAAAGTCTTCTGGTAGGTACTGGATATTACAGTCGTTTCAAGAGGTTCACATTCCCTGGAGTTAGCTTGTCTTATCCGTTGGGCCTGAATACATTGTTGAGTCGTTTCCGGAGTTTCACATTCCCTCGACTAAGCTTGGCTTAGGTGCTGGATTTCTAGACGCACTGGAGTAGATTCAGGCATTTCCGCTTCTCTTACAAAGCTTGTCTTGATCTTTGGGCTTCAAGAAGTTATTGGGTTTGCTCAGGTGTTTCAGCATTTCTCGACTCAGATTGTCTAACTCGTTGAGACTCGATAAGAATTTGGGTCTGATCAGGGTCTCTAGAGTTCTGTTTTGTTTAAGCCTTTTTGCATTTGAGGTAGTACGGCCTATATGCTATGCTTTCATGTGCAAGGCACAATTGCAAATAGTTATTTTTCCACCTTTACAACTCATTTATATAGTGAAAAAGATGAAATGGAAATATTTGTAGTAGGTTGCTTTCCAATGTAGCCAAATGGCAAGATGGAAATAAATGTAATATTTTGATTTCAATTGTATTTAAAAATGCGAGATGCAAATATTTATAATCGGAATAATCCTGCAGCAGTAGTCAACCTATGAAATAAATCTGCACTAATTTTGGGGTGTTGCAACTCATATAGTAAAAAAGAAAAGATGGGAAAATTTGTAATAGGTTAATTTTAAATCTTAATTTCATAATGGTGTAAACTCAAAAGTAGTAAGTAAAGAGATTTATGTACAAAATTTTTGGGAAGTCCATTGAAAAATTAAAATATGTGAACAAACACTAAAAGCGTATATAGAAAATTAAAAAAAGTGGGCGTGGCCGATAAAAGTATATGACGACCTTACCTGGGATCTGAGCATAATGTGCAGTAAATTCGAGCGAAACTCATAAAAAATTAAAAAGTGGTCGCAAAAGTAGGCGTGGCCGATAAGAAGCATATGGTGACTTTCCCTGTGGCACAGAGGAGTCGCGTGTACCAAATTTCAGAGGAAATCTTTAACAAATAAAAATTTGTATAGCGAACAAATATGAATAAAACAGAAAAGGAATTTTACATAAAAAGTGGGCGTAAGAGTAGGCGTGGCCAGTAGAAAGTATATGGCGACCTTTCCAGTGGTATAGAGATCGTGTGTACAAAATTTCAAGGAAATCCGTTGAAAAATAAAAATTTGTATAGCGGTCAAACAAACAAACAAATAAACAAACAAACAGAAAATGAATTTTGTATATATAGATAAGGGAAAAAATTTAAAAATATGTAAATCTGCAAAGCGGCTAAAAGAAATACCTTTCAATTAATATACGTTTGGCCAAAAGCGGGATAAAACGGTAGAACAAAACATCAGTCACAAGAAATCGCCTAGCCTATTAATATTGTAGATATTTTTTTTCTAATTATATATATCATCTTCACAAGGATTTGGAGGTAAAAAAATCACAGCAGAACTTAATTATTAGAGAAGAACTATGAGTTCTTAAAAATACTTATTGCCAGCAATTTGCATACTCTCTGCGTGCGTTAATTTATCACGCGCACACTAAGCTAAATAATTGGCGAAAAAATTTAAATATTTTGATAGTTGTGGTATTATAAAAAGCATTGGTCATTAAGTCAATGCTCATTTTGTAAGTGTCTGTGTGTGTGGTTGTGTGTAAGAAAATTATAGTCGGTCTAGACCGACTATACGATACCCTATACCATGGTCAAAAGACCTATATCTCCGGTCCAACTAATTGGATATAGAAAATAAGCATAAACTAAATTTGAGTGGCATTGTTAATAATTTTTTTGGCTGCAGATATGAAAAAGTTCATATCGGGTGCTATATTTACATGGGGACTAGGGCCAAAACTGGACCGATCCTGACCAAAACGTATACAAACCAAATATTTTAGATTTTTGATAGATTTACGTGAAGATCGGGAAGCAGCTTCATACGGCGCCTATGACTAAGTATTATGCTACAGGCACTGACTAATTATTAATGGATATAATAAACACATACAAACCCAATTTGACTGAGATCTATATGATAATTTGGATCTTATGGAAATTTATGTCGATTTCATAGAGGTCATTTGTATGGGGTCTAGGTGTGAACATGAACCGAATTTCACCAATTTCAACAACGTTCATCCTATGACAGATAAAATCCTATGTACCAAATTTTATCAAGATATATTCATATTTGCGACCTGTTTGTTTGATTACAAACTTTATATGGACACACAGACGGAAGGACGGACGGACGGGCGAATGGACATCGCTAAATCGACTCAGAAAGTGATTCTGAGTTGATCGGTATAATAAAAGATGGGTCTAGGTCAAATATTTTTGATACTTACAAACAGCAGCACAAAGTCATTACACCCAAACCACATATTGGTATAGGGTATAAATATTATCACTGCTTAAGATTATTTCTCCACCAATTTAAGTCTTTTTAAAATGACGTTTTTTGTGAATAACTTTACTGGAAAGAAACTTTTGATCACAAATTTAGTTCTGAACTAAGATACCGTTTTAGTTATTTTAGCTTAAATATTTAATGGGAAAATATAAACGACAACGTATTATCAAAATTAATCCCTAAAATCATTCCAATATACAATTTTGCTTTTTTTTCATACAAGTTTTAAAAAAGCGCAATTTGGAGTCTTAATAACTCTTATTTTGTTAAGATAAATTTCGAATATATTTTTTACACAACTGACAAAAATATTTTTAAAATATTTTATTTCTATACTTCTTTTTACAATTTCATTAACTGATTAAATGATACCATGTTCCTTTGTAATAATATTATCATATTTTTTTTCTTATCTCACAGAAATTGAATGGTACAGTTTTTAATATTTTGTAACGAAATTTGTTTCAAATTGATTGTTCTTACATAATTCTTATAGTCTACTCATCTTATAATGACTATTCTTTGGTTGCAAATTCGTTCAGTAAATTAAAATACAAATGCAATATCATGATTTTCATTATCGTTTGCAATACACAGCTTGTATTTTGCTTTCTACCTTTAATATAAAGGCTGAAGTATGCCATTGGTCAACAATAAGCGGATGTGGATAAAATTGCAAACATAAATAAACACAATAATTAACAAATATATTTACACATAAACAAATTTACAATCGATTAAGGCGCAGACATTCGTATATACCAAATATGGAGTGTGTACGTAAAGATTAAATAAACTGAAATGGTCAGATATATAGGAGTGTGTGTGTATTAATCTTTATCAAAATCAGGCACTCATACGAATACAAACATTATATAATTTTCTGTGTAAGATAATGTTTTGTGTCCCATTGACTTAAGCTCTATCTTTTTTAGTGGTCGCAAAGGTATAATTAAGGGAAGGGAGACACATACCTATTGCTCGAATTTCACTCTTACGTGAATAGATGCCAAAATATTAAATGCAAAATTGAAAGCCTTTCGGAGTTCACTTTCAGGCCCATTCCCCGCCGCCACTATAAATAAAGCTTTATTTTATTTTTTCTTACATTTGGTTACAATTTACCAAACCATAACTTTAGACATAAAACACATTCGAATATTTAAATATAGTTTAGTTCATCACTAATCCGATGCTAAACTAAATTTGTACTTCACAGTAATGAAAAAACAAATTTTAATTATTTTTCTTAATAATAAAAGTCTTTTTAATAACTGAAAAATATAACAAGGAACTTAAATTTAAACAAACTTAACGTTTTTATTTATTTAAAATAAACAAAATTTGTACTTCACAGGTATAGCAGAGAAAAAAGAAAAAGAAAAATGTAATTGTTTTACATATTTTTAGTTTAATGAAAAATGTGACTGTATTACAAATGAAGATCAACAGATTTACAATTCACAGTGTTAATATCGTTTTTAAATCTCGCTTGCACATCATTGGTTTCTCCTGCCATCACGATGGCGCTATCGGTAGCTAATCGCACAATATTGTCCGGAGGAATATCGTTGTTTTTAACCCTGGATGGTTACTGTTCGTCGAATCGACGAAGCTCATTTACTCTTTATCATATAAACCAAAAAAAGGGGCCAAATTCGTATCGAATTTTAAGATTGAAAAACAATTTTTATTTTTATATTTTATTTTTTTTATTTTTTTTTTTTAATAAAATGTTTAACTAACAAAAATTTTTCTTTATTTTTTACTTTAAAAATCGTTCAGCTAGAAATGTTTTAAAAAAATTGTTCGTCGATTCGACGAAGAGTAACTTTAATGTACTAAAATGAAGAGTAACCTTCCAAGGTTAAGAAAATCTTTTATTGCGTCGTACAGAGATTTGGCATCCGAACTCACAACCTCTATACTACTTAAGAATCTGTCGTAAACTCTTTATTTGAAATTTTAAAAAATCACAGGGATAAACATTAATAATGGCCAATTAACTTAAGTTTGTTACATGAAAACCAACAAGTGTAACACTGTTTAAAAAAAGAAACACATGCGCATTACAGCAAAAATATTTACGGTATATACAAATGTATAATTTAATTATTGAATCAATGGTGATCAGTTGCGAATTAGTCAAAAAAAATTAGATCTACCGTTTTGAATCGTCGTAAATTAATTTGCAATTTCTGTGAAAGTGTGATTTTTATTAAACTTTAAAGATATTGGATTAAAAATATTTTTCAGCTATAACATTAAACGTTTTCCAGAAAACAATAAATGTATTGACAGAAAAAGTGAATCAGGTCAGATAGTACATACTTTGAAGGACTACAAAGTTCAAGCTTAGCTAAAAGCCGAAAAAGTAGGCCATAGTGCTGAATCTCATCGCCAGTTGGCTATAAAAAAATATAATTGTGATGAAAATATACGGTAAAAAATATTTTGGATTTAAAGAAAATAATGATTGCATACCACTATGTGCTCAGAGTATAATGAGTTTCTGCTAATTTTTATAGATACCAAAATTAATCTAGTCTTTATTACACATTCCTGAGTCGATATAATTGTGTCTGTCCATCCGTCCGGCCTCTGTCCGTCTTTATATCTATGTAAATTTTATTCAACCTACAGGTCACAAATATGAATATAATTTAATGAAATGTTGTACATAAGCATTTATCGGCTATAGGCTGAACGCAATTGGAATTGGTGAAAATCGGTGCATGTATAGACCCCTTATAAAGCTGCTTTCCGATATTCACTTATATCTATAAAAAAAAAAACAAGTAAGAAAATTATTGTCGTTCTAGACCGACTATACGATACCCTATACCATTCGTTCAGGTCCAACTAATTACATATAAAAAACAAGTAAGAAAATTATAGTCGGTCTAGACCGACTATATGATACCCTATACCATGCGTTTAAAGACCCTATCTCTTAGGCCCAACTAACTGGACATAGAAAATAAGCAAAAACCAAATTTGAGTGGGATTTTTATTAATTTTTTTGGCTGCAGATATGAAAAAGTTCATATCGGATGCTATATCTATATAGGGACTTGGTCCAAAAATGGACCGATCCTGATCATGTTTGGTAAAGTCTCTTGTATTTTGCAAAAATATATACAAACAAAATTTGAGAAGAATCAGTGCAATATTTTTGTTTTTTAATAGATTTAAGTGAAGATCGGGAAGCAACTCTATATGGGGTCAAAGGGATCAAATTTGGACTACTCATTAATGAATGTAATGAACGCATACAAACCCAATTTGAGTAAGATCTATATGACAATTTGGATCTTATGGCAATTTATGTCGATTTCATATGGGTAATTTGTATGGGGGCTAGGTCTGAACATGGACCGATTCTCACCAATTTCAATAGCGTTCATCCCATGGCCGATAAAAGCTTACGTACCAAATTTCATCAAAATATATTCATATTTGCGACCTGCAGTTTGATTACAAGCTTTACATGGACACACAGACGGACGGACGGACGGACATTGTTAAATCAACTCAGAAAGTGATTCTGATTCGATCGGTATAATTAAAGATGGGTCTAGGTCAAATATTTTTGATTGTTACAAACAGCAGCACAAAGTCATTATACCCAAACCACATAGTGGTATAGGGTATAACAAGTAAGAAAATTATAGTCGGTCTAGGCCGACTATACAATACCCTATACCATGCATTTAGGGACCCTATCTCTTAGGACCAACTAACTGAATATAGAAAATAAGCATAAACAAATTTGAGTGGGATTTTTATTAATTTTTCTGGCTGCAGATATGAAAAGTTCATATCGGATGCTATATATATATGGGGACTACGTCCAAGAATGGACCTATCCTGATCATGTTTGGTAAAGTCCCTTGGTTTTTTGCAAAAATATATACAAACAAAATTTGAGAAGAATCAGTGCAATATTTTTGTTTTTTCATAGATATAAGTGAAGATCGGGAAGCAGCCCTATATAGGGCCTATGACTAAGAGTTGTCCCATAGGAATCATGTTTGGGCTACTCTTTAATGGATATAATAAATACATGCAAACACGATTTGACTAAGATCTATACGACAGTTTGGATCTTATGAAAATTTATGTCGATTTCATAGGGGTCATTTGTATGGGGGCTAGATCTGAACATGGACCGATTCTTAGCAATTTCAACAGCGTTCATCCTATAGCCAAATTTCATCAAAAGACATTCATATTTGCGACCTGCAGTTTGGTTACAAGGTTTACATGGACACACAGACGGACGGACATCGTTAAATCGAATCAGATAGTGATTCTGATTCGATCGGTATAATAAAAGATGGGTCTAGGTCACACATTTTTGGTAGTTACAAACAGCAGCACAAAGTCATTATACCCAAACAACATAGTGGTACAGGGTATAATAAACATAAACCAAATTTGAGTGGCATTGTTATTAATTATACCCTATAACACTATGTGGTTTGGGTATAATGACTTTGTGCTGCTCTTTGTAACAACCAAAAATATTTGACCTAGACCCATCTTTAATTACACCGATCGAATCAGAATCACTTTTTGAGTTGATTTAACAATGTCCGTCCGTCCGTCTGTGTGTCCATGTAAACTTTGTAATCAAACTGCAGGTCGCAAATATGAATATATTTTGATGAAAATTGGTATATAAGCTTTTATTGGCCATGGGATGAACGCCATTGAAATTGGTGAGAATCGGTCCATGTTCAGACCTAACCCCCCATAAAAATTACCCCTATGAAATCGACATAAATTGCCATAAGATCCAAATTGTCATATAGATCTTACTCAAATTGGGTTTGTATGCGTTCATTATATCCATTAATGAGTAGTCCAAAAATGATCCCTTTGGCCCCATATAGACTGCTTCCCGATCTTCACTTAAATCTATTAAAAACAAAAATATTGCACTGATTCTTCTCAAATTTTGTTTGTATATATTTTTGCAAAATACAAGAGACTTTACCAAACATGATCAGGATTGGTCCATTTTTGGACCTAGTCCCCATATAGATATAGCATCCGATATGAACTTTTTCATATCTGCAGCCAAACAAATTAATAAAAATCCCACTCAAATTTGGTTTTTGCTTATTTTCTATGTCCAGTTAGTTGGGCCTAAGAGATAGGATTTCTAAACGCATGGTATAGGGTATCGTATAGTCGGTCTAGACCGACTATAATTTTCTTACTTGTTTTTTTGGCTGCAGATATGAAAAAGTTCATATCGGGTGCCATATATATATGGCGACTAGGTCGACAAATGGACAGACCCTGACCATATTTGGCAAAATCACTTATATTTTAAAAAAAATATATACAAACCAAATTTGAGAAAAATCTGTGTAATATTTTGGGTTTTTGAAAGATTTTAGTGAAGATCGGGTAGCAGCTCTTTATGGGGCCTATGAATAAGAATTGTCCTATAGAAATTATTTTCGGACTACTGATTAATGGATATAATAAACACATACGAACCCAATTTGACAGAGATCTATATGATAATTTGGATCTTATGGCAATTTATGTCGATTTCATAGGGGTCATTTGTATGGGGACTAGGTCTGGACCATTCATTCTATGGCAAGTAAAAGCTTATGTACCAAATTTCATCAAAATATGTTCATATTTGCGACCCACTTTTTTACCCACTTTTTTAAAAAATTATTACGGGTCTAGCTCAACCTATTACTATATGACTTGTAACAACCCAAAGTTATTGCACATTTAGAATTACTGTAGTATTACTCCGATGAGGCTATATCATATAGATATTTCCATCTCGCATTTTTAGTGTAGTTATACAAATGAAGGAAAACGAAATATTAAATTTATTTCCATCTCACCTTTTGGCTACATTGGAAAACCATCTATTAAAAATTTTCCAATTTAATCTTTTTCACTATATAAATGAGTTGTAAAGGTGGAAAAAGAACTATTTTCTATTGCGACTAGCACATGAAATCATAAAGCGCACACATACACGAAACATTTTTAATAAATTTAGTTCTTTAAATTGAACCATGCCTCCTAGAAAGCATAGTTATATAGGCCATACTACTTCAAATTCAAAAAGGCTTAGGCTAAACAGAACTCTAGAGACCCCCCGATCAGACCCAAATTCTTATCGAGTCTGAACGAGTTAGACAATCTGAGTGGACAAATGCTGAAACACCTGAGCAAACCCAACAACGTCTTGAAGCCCAAAGATCACGACAAGCTTTGTTAGGAAGAGCAGAAATGTCTGAATCTACTCAAGTGCATCTAGAAGTTCAGCGGCTAAGAAATCCTGAGTCGAGGAAATGTAAAATTCCTAAAACAACTCAACAACATCTTGAGGACCAACGGATAAGACATGATGAGTCCAGGGAATCTGAGACTCTGAAACCACTCAACAAAGTCTTGAGGCCTAACGGATAAGACAAGCTTATTGCATGGAACGTGAAGCTCCTGAAACGACTCAGTAGCGTCTTGACGCTTAACGGATAAGGCAAGCTGACTCCAGGTAATATGAAGCTCCTGAAACGACTCTAATAAACCTACCAGAAAACTTTTGCAACTTGGTACCTTCATTGCAAGCAATGCTAGAAAAAATTTTCCTTACGTTATATACATAAGAGGACATTCTTTTCGCGTATGCACCAGGAGGAAAAACCAGAAACGTTGTATATCCCAAAGTTCTAGTATAACTAAAATTCATAATTTTTAGACATCATACACTAAAACTAATCCATGCATAAACATAGTTAGCTGTAATGGTAAGCAGGCGCTGGGTGCTTAGTCCCCAATGAAGAAATTCCCAAAAAAAATTAACTCATTCGTGGCCAAATTTGATAGGGTCACTTATTTTTTGCAAAACCATATACAAACCAAATTTGAGAACAATCTGTGCAATATTTTTATACCTGACACCCCTTGTCTCATTATATTTAATGTTCTCTTCCTTTCCCTTATTGTTATACCCTATACCACTATGTGGTTTGGGTATAATGACTTTGTGCTGCTGTTAGTAACAACCAAAAATATTTGACCTACACTCATCTTTAATTATACCGATCGAATCAGTATCACTATCTGATTCGATTTAACGATGTCCGTCCGTCCGTCCGTACGTCTGTGTGTCCATGTAAAGTTTGTAATCAAACTGCAGGTCGCAAATATGAATATGTTTTGACGAAATTTGGCATTTGATCTTTTATCGGCCATGGGATGAATTATTTTGAAATTGGTGAGAATCGATCCATGTTCAGACCTAGCCCCCATACAAATGAACCCTATGAAATCAACATATATTGCCATAAGATCCAAATTATCATACAAATCTTAGTCAAATTGGGTTTATATGTATATATTACATCCATTAATCAGTAGTCCAAAAATGATCCCTATTGGACAACTCTTGGTCATAGGCCCCATATAGAGCTGCTTCCCGATCTTCACTTAAATCTATCAAAAAACAAAAATATTGCTCTGATTCTTCTCAAGTTTTGTTTGTATATATTTTTGCAAAATACAGGAGACTTTACCAAACATGGTCAGGATCGATCCATTTTTGGGCCCACTCTCCATATAGATGTAGCATCCGATATGAACTTTTTCATATCTGCAGCCGAAAAAATTAAAAAAAATCCCACTCAAATTTGGTTTATGCTTATTTTCTATATCCAGTTAGTTGGGCCTGAGAGATAGGGTCTCTAAATGCGTGGTATAGGGTATCGTATAGTCGGTCTAGACCGACTATAATTTTCTTTCTTGTTTTTTTTTTTTTTTTGATAGATTTAAATGAAGATCGGGAAGCAGCTTTATATGCGCTGTATATGCAGCTGTAGGGTTTATTTTATGATTAGTGATTATTGGGTGTAGTAAACATAAACAAACCCAATTTGACCCAGATCTATAAGATAATTTGGATTATATGACAATTTAAGTCGATTTCATAGATGCCATTGTATGAGGACTATGTCTGAATATGCACCGCTTTTTGCCAATTTCAATTTTAGTTTTAAATCACTCCGTGACTGTGCGTAACTATGTCGAAGTTAATCTTTCTTTACAGTAAGTCTATCGGGTTTTAAGTCTACATGGGTTTTAAATCTCTCCGTGACTGTGCGTAACCATGCGTGACTGTGCTTGATTAAGACAAAGTTAATCTCTTTTCACAGCAAGAATTTGGACCAAATTTCAGATTGATCGGATGAGGGAAATGACATTTAGATCACTCCGTGACTGTGCGTGATTATGCGTGACTACGCGTGACTACCCCTAAATTAACCTGTTGTCACAACCAGAGTATTGGCCAAGTTTCAAATCTATTGGATAAGGGTGAATGGGGATGACCCACGACAGACAGACAGAGAGTATGAGTTAAAAGAAACAGTTTAAAAAGAAAAATAAAATTTTTGTTAGTAAATTTCCGAT
This sequence comes from Cordilura impudica, assembly GCA_963682025.1. NCBI lineage: Eukaryota > Metazoa > Arthropoda > Insecta > Diptera > Scathophagidae > Cordilura > Cordilura impudica. The sequence continues at coordinate 123,346,190 of OY821518.1, read as the reverse complement.
CTTAGTGATTCTAAAATTTAATAAAAATTACTATCTAACCTGTCTAAAAACTTTACCACCACTCCATATATATTATTATCTCATATTACAATCTCACTCAAATTTGGTTTAAGTCAAATTTATATATTCAATAATCACCTTAAACAATATATTTATGATCTGACCACTTCCTGAAACTAATGCATCGTGTAGTCGACTAATATTCACAAAAACGAACTTAATTGTATTCATATTCAATACTGGATTTTCACATATATTTATATACAAATATAAACAACAAATGATTTAGATTTCGCTTAGATAAGAGATTTTCCTGTATTTAAGTAAAATATGGCGAGATAGAAACAAGAAAATAGGACAAAACAAACTAATATTTATATAGCTGAACAGGAAAATAATTTCCTTTAATTTCCTGCAGGATATCTTAGTTAATTGATTTGTTGTTATTGGTTTGACAGTCATGAAATGCTGAAACAAAATAAGATGTTGTAAAATGTTTTATCATTTTTATCATGTGAATTTGGCATATGCTGTTATGTATAACAATTTATAGGTGCACAGGCTTTAATGATTTTAAATACGTTAAAAGATTATTGCAAATTGAAGCAGTGAATAACGTAATTTCTGCTGTACTCTTCTTCTGTACAAAATATGCTTTCTTCTATTTGATATGTACCGATTTGTTATTAAAGGTTTAAAAGCATAGTTTTCTGATAAACAAACCAATGATAAATAGAAAATTGGTTGTAAACATTTAAATTTTTAAATTAATTTCAATATAATTCGGCGATTTTGACAATCTTAAAAAAATTTTTTTAGTGTGTATATACAGAAAGAAAATTATATTAGCACATATACATTTTTGTGGTTATACGATTCGCGAGGCAAGTAATTCATTTAACCCAGACTCTTCCCCTCAATCGAGATTGAAAAAAAATATATTTAAAAGTGTTTATTACAGTAAGTGTATTTATGTATTTAAAATAAGAAATGTTGTTTTAAAAAATCCAACGTAGAACGATGTTTTTTGTTAGCTTCCAGTGATTTTTGCACAACAATATCCCTGATATTTTTGAGAACAATGAAATACTCGAGTGAGTTAGTGTTGTTCTCAGTGCAATCGATTACTTTATCGAAAATTGTAACGGCTTCAGCTGCCTTAATTGTACATATCTGTTTCATTATGCTTGTCCTCATCAGAATCCACAACAACCTGATCAACGTGATCTTCAACGTCGTCAACATCTTCAGCGCAATAGTCAGCTATTGTTGTTTATTGTGTTAGTTCAGTGATACTTAGATTTACCTTAAAGAAAAATAAAACAAGTAAGAAAATTATAGTCGATCTAGACCGACTATACGATACCCTATACCATGCGTTTAGAGACCCTATCTCTCAGGCCCAACTAACTGGATATAGAAAATAAGCATAAACAAAATTTGAGTGGGATTTTTATTAATTTTTTCGGCTGCAGATATGAAAAAGTTCATATCGGATGCTATGTCTATATGGGGACTAGGCCCAAAAATGGACCGATCCTGACCATGTTTGGTAAAGTCTCTTGTATTTTGCAAAAATATATACAAACAAAATTTGAGAAGAATCAGTGCAATATTCTTGTTTTTTGATAGATTTAAGTGAAGATCGGGAAGCAGCTCTATATGGGGCCTATGAGTAAGAGTTATCCAATGCGGATCATCTTTGGACTACTGATTAATGGATGTAATATATACATACAAATCCAATTTGACTAAGATTTGTATGATAATTTGGGGTAATAGGGGTAATTTGTATGGGGCTAGGTCTGAACATGGACCGATTCTCACCAATTTCCATAGCGTTCATCCCATGGCCGATAAAAGATCAAATACCAAATTTCGTCAAAACATATTCATATTTGCGACCTGCAGTTTGATTACAAACTTAACATGGACACACAGACGGACGGACGGACGGACAGACATCGTTAAATCGAATCAGATAGTGATTCGGATTCGATCGGTATAATTAAAGATGGGTGTAGGTCAAATATTTTTGGTTGTTATAAACAGCAGCACAAAGTCATTATACCCAAAGCACATAGTGGTATAGGGTATAATAAAACGCAATTAAGCAGACTACACACATAACTAAAAATAACAAAAATAATGTGTGTGTGCTTCTTTACATAGGGAAATGCAGTTTCAGTCAAATTGTACAGTGCATCGAATTCAGAATGTTGTAAAACCATCTGCAGTCTCAATACACTGAGAAGACCATCATCATCGGTACTCTCATCATCTGGCTTCTCATAATTTAGTAAAAGATGCCAGTACCCTATTATAATATTGATGTCGACTTTTTGCCATGCTTGGGTCATAAGACAATGGGATCTTTCAAAGTAAGCTTTCTTAAAAAATCGACTATGTTGTCTTTAACAATAGCTGATTTTAATAAATTTGTTCTATAGTGCAACTATGTTAAGCTTATAACATTCTGGTTTATCGGCTACAAAAGATGCATTGCATTTGATTGCATATATAAAACGAAAATGGAACCACATTCTGTTTTTAATAACTCCTCTTTTGGATGACAAGGCGCATTATATAAAACCAAAATGGCTTAGACTGATAGACCCTCCTATTTAGGAATGTTGCAACCTAAAGTACATCAGTAAATTCAGTTGATTTCTTTACATATGTGTTTATGTTAAAACTCATCTGTGGTACAAATGATTTGAGTTTCTATAGTCCAAGGAAAGCTGAAAATACTGAAATGATCTTGGCTTTTTGGCTTGGCCTATCACTAATGGCTTTAATTTGTGTTCACCTGTTGCATTAGTGCACACTAAAACTGTGATTCGCGCCTTTTCATTTTTCTTTTTAAAGCTTTTTTTTCGTTGGAGCTCACGTACGTTTTTTCTGCTAGTAATTTCCAATATAAGCTAGTTTCGTCGGAATTGTTAATCTGATTTTCGTCCAACTGTGAACGTTTTTAATTGTCAAAATTTTGTTTTAAACGTTGGCACTACTTGTTGGTCAGAAGACAGTTTCTCACCGCAAATTTTCAATAACCTAATTCCGAATCTGGTCTTGAATCCATTGAGCCAACCACAACTTGCATTAAAGCTACAACTTTCTTTTCCATACATTGTCTCATGCAGTTTTTTACCAGAAATTGGAATGTGTCGGCTTCTTTGGGTAACGAACCAATTATATAGCTTATCATCCATACCAAAAAACCCACCCTTCTTCATAGATTTTTGTTTTGTACGGCACGTTGTTATACCCTATACCACTATGTGGTTTGGGTATAATGACTTTGTGCTGCTGTTTGTAACAACCAAAAATATTTGACCTAGACCCATCTTTAATTATACCGATCGAATCAGAATCACTTTCTGAGTTGATTTAACGATGTCCGTCCGTCCGTCCGTCCGTCCGTCCGTCCGTCCGTCCGCCTGTGTGTCCATGTAAAGCTTGTAATCAAACTACAGGTCGCAAATATGAATATATTTTGATGAAATTTGGTATATAAGCTTTTATCGGCCATGGGATGAACGCTATTGAATCGGTCCATGATCAGACCTAGCCCCCATACAACTTACCCATATGAAATCGACATAAATTGCCATAAGATCCAAATTGTCATATAGATCTTACTCAAATTGGGTTTGTATGCGTTCATTACATCCACTAATGAGTAGTCTAAAAATGGTCCCTTTGACCCCATATAGAGCTGCTTCCCGATCTTCACTTAAATCTATTAAAAAACAAAAATATTGCACTGATTCTTCTCAAATTTTGTTTGTATATATTTTTGCAAAATACAAGAGATTACCAAACATGATCAGGATCAGTCCATTTTTGGACCTAGTCCCTTTATAGATATAGCATACGGTATGAACTTTTTCATATCTGCAGCCAAAAAAATTAATAAAAATCCCAATGAAATTTGGTTTTTGCTTATTTTCAATGTCCAGTTAGTTGGGCCTAACAGATAGGGTTTCTAAATGCATGGTATAGAGTATCGTATAGTCGGTCTAGACCGACTATAATTTTCTTACTTGTTTTAAAATGTTTTTTTTTAACCATTTTTAATGCGTGATATGGTTGATTTGGTCACACCGTGTTGATCTGCCAATGACTTTAATGTAAAGCCTTTGTCGAGCTTCTCTATAATTTCGCTTTCATTTCGCTGGGACATATTTGTCCCATTTTTATTTTTTCTTATATTTTCCACATTTTTGAAACGATTTTTTTAAAGCTGACTTGAGTCGACGGAGCATAGCTTTATCTTTCAGACCATACTAAAAAAAAAAATGGCAAATGTATTCTCAGGACATAATACGGTGACCCCAAAGTCTGAAAATTGAGTTTTTTTATGATATTTCGATGTCATTAATTCGGACATTATTAAGGCGAACGCATTAAGATTTTGATATAACATGAATCAGTATTTATGGTTTTCAGAAACTCCAAAATATTTGGAATCGATTTATTATTCAGCAAAATTCAGTACGGGTAAAAAATGTGTTTTAAAGTTTTATATTTTTATTAAATTTATAATATTGACTGATAATTAAACTATAAATAAAACGACTTAGAAAAAGATTAATTCTAAATATCTCAAAAATATAAAACCAGTTATAGTACTCTTCGAAGCAATTACAGTTTTTTGTGAAACAAAAAGGTTTTATGTAAAAAGAACCGTTATCCTTTCCATTTTTAGTACAAACTAAAAAAGTAGCAATCGATTCTCTGTGATTTTTATTTAAATTTAATATAATTTTCAACAAATACAAACCCAAAGCAACAGTTATTTATGAAAAAATTAAAAACACAAATCACTGACTTGCTTTGAGCGGAGTAAGTTAGTTGCTATTTTTGACCGTTGACGACCAATCTGATATATATGGCCCATGGATTTTTCTCCTTGATGGAATTAAAAAAAAATATTTTTGACTACTCTTTTGTTTAGAAATGTTGGGTCGTTAAGTACGAATCCACAAAAAAAAAAAAAAAAAAAATAAATAAAAATTTTCCAGCAGTTTGGGTTTGGTCGTGAAAGGGTAAATACCTGCAAAATCACACAAAAAACAGCAAAGTTCCCTCCACACAGTACACATCACATCAAAGGTTTCCTTCTATTGAGTACTCAATGAAAGAATTTTTTATTTGTCCCCTCCATCGAGTAGTTCTCTGTATTCTGGGTTCTCTCTTTCCCGAATCTACTGTATTTAGGTATATGAACTTTTTTAATGTTAGGAATGAGATAAAAAAATTCTACGTGTATAAAATGTAATAATAAAGAATATAATAAAATCACTGCATCTAGAGTTAAATTTTTATTATTTAATTGAACTTATAATAAGGCTTACAAAAAAATATCTTTCTTGGTTTTCTACGTATAAACCTATGAACCTTTTCTGGAAGCCGGGAATTTATAGTGATTTGTGTCACTCTTTTTGAACAGATTGTCCATCTTTGTTTAAAATCTACCATATTTTTTGCATCACATTTTTTGTGGTCTTCAAATCTTCTTTCACAAGAACCCAATGTCTATCCTCTTGTCTAAGCGTCTGACAGCTTATAGGATTTGCTTACCTTCTTACAAAAACCATGTTATTGTTCCTGTAACACTCAAGAGCTTTTTTACTGTAGTGACTGTAGACGAGTTCAAGCCTATAACCAATCTCCTCGTGGTGCACTTGGGCAACTCTAAGCAAAGCTAGTTAATTCTAGTGATTATTCCCAGCGGCTAACGGTTAGGGCCTTAAGGTCTACAATGCCACCCTTTTGGAGGGATAACTGGTAGTAGCATGAACTGATTACGATACGCAGCCTCACCAAAAGCTATAAATTGGTACTACGGGTAAGTCATGATTAGTCCAATGCAGGTGAGTCGTAGAGTCTCCTGAGGGGTGATTCGAACAAGAACAGATACTACTGACTGGGAGGTATTCAAGCCTCCCAGATAAAAAGGTAGACAAGAGTGTGGGACAAGAGTCGAACTCTATTTTAGATGCTATCGGACCTGATGTGCAGTGGAGGTAGCTATGAATAGTCTAGTCGATAGCAGTGTTTGGTAGTTTCTGGGTGAGTTGCAGAGGAGTTCAGGAATGTCTGAGTCAACTAGGCTGGTAGAACGATGAGTTCGGAACGTTGTCGATATCAGCCTTATCACCTAATGGGACGATCAGTAAGAATGAGTTTAGTAAGCAGTTCTCTGACCAGATTACATTATGGATGAATTGAATACAAGAGCGTTGGTTGGGTTGAGGAACATGAGTCGAACTTGAATTCGGAGGCCTATTGTTGTACAATAGCAGGAAAAAGGATTGTGTAGAAATAAGTGTTGCATGTTGGTACAAGGAGTATCGGACGTTGTGTGTGTTCTTGTTAGAATTATCAATGCTTGAATATCTAAGATGAATCTTCAAAACGTCTTTATGATAACGGCCCCCTCGTGGAAGTTTCGCAGCTCGACGTGTTATTGCGTTCAACTGGGTGCTACGACCCATGGAGTAGCAGATAGGCGCAACCTCTCAACAAGAGGTGATGTCTTGCCAAAAACATGTCTATAAATTGTTACCATCTTATGGCGGTGCATTAGGGGATACATAATATCCTCTCGGTGTTAGGACCACTGTGCGATTAGGTCGTTAAGCCAGGAACGAACGTTAAACATCAGAGACTTTGCAGTGACACGATGCCATATCGGACCAGAAATGTATGGACAAATTGCGTTGACATATGAAGGAGTATTTGTTGCAAACACTTTAATACAAATTTTAGTATTTATAGAGCGCATTGTAACAAATGACTTACATCCTTTTCGCAATTGCATTTTATTTTATTTTTGGGAATTTCTTCTGCTTTTGGGTCCTAAACTTATCTTAAAGATTTCCCCCGGCCTTAGCAATACACAAATTATAGTAGTACCTACGCTTCATCGTCCATTATGCAGCAGGAGTTTTTTATGAAACATGATTTAAATTTCTGTGACGTCTTTGACCTCTAAATTTCTCAAACTGTACTGGTCTGTGACTGATTGCGATTTGTATGTTTTCATACCTGCATGGCACTAACTTCTCATACCAAATAACTCCAAATTATGGTGTTCTCTTGGAAAGTTAAGTAAAAACTTATGGACTTTGATAAATTACGCATTATGCATGTAAGATGCTTTTTAAAGTAACTAATTTTTTTAATACTTAGAAACAATGAAATGTTTAAAAATATTTTTAAAAGATTGTCTTAAAAACTAATTAGAAGAATACTTAATTCCTCACAAAATTTTGATAGCAAATAATTTATTTAAATGAAAAAAAAAGCTACGGATTAGAACCGTAATAATGGTTTTGGTTTGGTGAAAAAGGATTTATATAAAATAACTTTTTCGCAGAAACTTATCTGTTTTAAGGCATTTTTCCTTTGTACAAGCTTTTCAAATGTAACGGGACATATTCTGAGAGCTGTAGTTCTAATTAAAAGAATTAAAAATTGTTTTAGCAAGACCAGATGTTGAGCATTTGAAACTGCTATTGCTTAGGATCATTATTGGGGTTAACTGAACTAGAAATTTCAAATATTAGATCTGTTGGGGTAAGTGGTATACGATATGATCCATTAATATTACGTTAAATATGTGGTATTAATAATACATTTTCATTAAAAGTTTTGGGGATTTAATATGACAGCTATAGATATGTTATGCTATCAACATTTTCATAAACAATTTTTTACTGACGTATATATTGTGGCCGTACCAGAAATTTTTTGTAGAATTTTTTTATTGAAGTGGGCTACAGTTTTCTTTATACCCTGCAGAGAGTACATAAAATCCTTTCATTCCATTTATAATAACTAGAACATAAATTTGGACCCCATAAAATGGATATATTCTTGATCGAATTTAATATTGATGTCCGTCTGTCCGTTAATAGAAATCACCAACACGCCCTCAATGGATGATTTGTGTTGCTCATTTTTAGTGAATAATCATCAAAGTATATGATATTTTCGTGATTTTCTTGTTATTGTTGTTCTTATTAATTTTGTTTCTTGTGCTGTTGTTTTGGTCGTTGTGTTTGATCATTTTCTCTACGCCTGAAATTAAATTTTTAACGTTGTCGCAAAATAAACAAAGATAAATTGGCAATATGATATAAGAAGTAATAATAAGAAAAGGACATTTTCCTAAACAAATATCTAGTCATTTGTGAAAAATTTAATAACTAATTATAGATTTTAATCAAAATAGAAATTAATCAGATTTTTATATCTATATAATATTTTTGGTGGGCGTGGCACCTCCCACACAAACTAAATTTTTAATATCATATACATATATTGAGTACTATGATAGATGTCAGATGTCACCTATTATTAATGTGAGTAGTCGGATGCAAAATGGGCAGTATCGGACCAATAGGCGTGGCTCCTGCCATACAAATTAAATTTAAAATGCCATATATCTGGAGTACTGTAATAGTGAGAGTCTTGGGACTTTGTGTGAGCCCATAAGTAATTCATTTGATTAGTTAGACAAAAAATGGGCGTGATCGGAGCTGTGGGCGTGGTACCACCCATACAAAGTAAATATATGATACCATATAAATGGTGTGCTAAAAAAGGCAGCTTTGACGCTTTGCACGAACCTATCAGATCTTAGTATGAGTAGTAGAACAAAAAATTGGCGGGTTCACACCAATGGGCGTGCACTCCCCATGAAAAGTAACTATGTAATGTCATATATCTGGAGTTCTGTAAAAAGGAGAGAGCTTTGTGGCTTTGAGTGAGCCCATAGGTTCTTTGTGTGATTAGTTAGACAAAAATGGACGTGATCGGAGCAGTGGGCGTAGAACCGCCCATGCAAAGAAGATATGTAATATCATATATGTGTACTATATAAGGGAAAGACCCGACATTTTGCATGAGTCCATCAGATATTAATGTGAGTAGTCCAATAAAAATTGGGCGGGATGGGATTAGTGGGCGTGGCACCTCCTATGTAAAAAATATGAAGCACTACGAAAGCGACAGTCTTTTGAAAAGTTCATTAGTTATCAATGTGATTTGTCGTGGAAAATATATCGCCAAAATCAAAAATCGCCAACCCAAAAATTGCGAAAAATTAAAATCGCCCAAAAACAAAAATTTTCAGAACCAAAATGGGCAAAATCAAAAATCGCTAAAAAAAGAAAAATTGCCAAATAATATTCTAAGTTCAAGGCCTATAGTTAAATGTTGCCAGATCTAATATGGATAATACATCTTCTTCTCATGGGCAGCTGATAATTGTTGTACCGAATGAAAAAACAAAAAACATTGTATATCAGTATCAGCAAGCATTGAAATAAAAAGAAACTATTCTTATAATCTATAACATAATAAAAAGGTACTATTTGTTTGTTTGTTTGTTTGTTTGTAGGAGGTAATCTCCGTAACTACTCATCTGATCTTCCTGAAATTTTCACATGGTCTTACTGTGGATATGGCAGTGCTACAGGCTTTAATTTTTTTAAATTATTTTTAGTGGGCGTGGCACCTCACATACAAAGTAAATTTTTATATCATATATATTAAGTACTATGATAGAGAAAGCTTTGCAAATCAGTCTCAGGTCAGACAAAGTAGTCAGTAGTCAGACAAAATAATGGGCGGGATTAGACAAATGAGCGTGGTACCCCCACGCAAACTTAATATTAAATGTGATACATCTGAATTACTGTATTAGTGAGAGCCTTGGGACTTTGCGTGAGACCTTTCATAACTATTAGGAAGGGGGGGAGGGGAGGGTGTAGCGAAGCACACCGGTTTACATCTAGTTATAAATAAATTTATTGAATTCAGGATATTTGTTATCTAGAAAAACTCATAGAATAGAAAATTTAAGTAGTTTAAATATATTTCTTATTAAACACGTTTAACCCTAAAAAGCACAACGGAGACTGTCAGTCTCTATTTGAAATAAAATTGCTGATAACTTTTTAGATATTTATTACACTTTTTCAAAAATTTGTTGTGTTTGCCAATTTTCAATCCATAAGTATAATGTGTGTTTTTTTGTTTGTAGGAGGTAATCTCCGTAACTACTCATCTGATCTTCCTCAAATTTTCACAGAGTCTTACTGCGGATATGGGAAGTGTTATAGGTTATTATTTTTTTAATATTTTTAGAGGGCGTGGCACCTACCACACAAAGTATATTTTTAATATCATATATATTGAGTACTATGATAGGCGGAGCTTTGCAAATTTGTGTGACGTCACCTATTGTTAATATTAGTAGCTACGCCTGAAATGGGCGGAATCGGATAAGTGGGCGTGGTACCTCCCATATAAGTATTAATTCAATATTACATATCTTGAGTACTGTGATAGAGAGAGCTTTTCAAATTTGTCTGATGTCACCTATTATTAATTTGAGTAGTTGGCCAAAAAGGGGCAGTATCGGACCAATAGGCGTGGCACCTGCCATACTAAGTAAATATAAAATGCCATATATCTGGAGTACTGTAATAGTGAGCGTCTTGGGAGTCTTTGTGTGAGCCCATAAGTTATTCATGTGATTAGTTAGACAAAAAATGGAGCAGTGGGCGTGGCACCGCCAGTACAAAGTAAATATATGATATCATTTAACTGGTGTGCTAAAAAAGGGAAGCTTTGACACTTTGCACGAGCTCATCAGATTTTAGTATGAATAGTCGGACAAAAATTGGCGGGTTCACACCAATTGGCATGGCACTCACCATGCAAAGTAACTATTTAATGTCGTATATCTGGAGTAATGTAAAAGAAAGAGCTTTGTGGCTTTGCGTGAGCCCATAATATCATATAACTGGTGTACTATAAAAGGGAAAGACTCGACATTTTGCATGAGTCCATCAGATATTAATGTGAGTAATCTAATAAAAAGCGTGGCACCTCCTTTATAAAAAATATGAGGTACTACGAATGCGACAGTCTTTTGACAAGTACATTAGCAATCAATGTGATTTGTCGTGGAAAATATATCGCCAAACCAAAAATCGCCAAAACCAAAAATCGCGAAAAATAAAAATCGGCCAAAAAACAAAAACATTGAAAATCACAAACTGGAAAAATCACAAATCACTCAAAAGAAAAATTGCCAAATGATATTTTAAGTTCAAGGCCAATAGTTATGTGTTGCCACATCTAATTTTGAAAATCCGTGTTCTTCTCACGGGCAGCTACATGTACCTTGCTCCAGGGTAGGAACGTCGAAAAATCTGATAATTTTTGTACCCAACGAAAAATCAAAAAACATTGTGTATCAGCAAGTATCGAAATAAAAAAATCTATACTAATAATCTATACTAGCATAAAAAAGAGGTAATGTGTATTTGATTGTTTATTTGCAAATTTGTCCCAGGTCATCTATTATTAACTTGAGTAGTCAGGCAAAAAAATGGGCGGGATTGTACAATGCGCGTGGTAGCCCCATAAAAACTTAATATTAAATGTGATATATCTGAATAACTGTAATAGCGAGAGCCTTGGGTCTTTGAGTGAGCCCTTCCATTACGATTCGAGGGGGGAGGGGTAGCGAGGCACGCCAGGTTACATCTAGTTTTTATATACAATTAGAAAACATTTAGAAAAGCAAAAGAATGTCCAACGTCCCATTGAGTAAGATACAACTAGAAGAGGTTTTAGAGAATTGGATCGACATCAGATTCTGAAATCGAGCTCGTGATGCCGGTGTCAGATGAATAAGATGATATGCCTGTAAATAACATGAAATATACGATAAAGATGGAACTGAGTGGATGGCCAAACCATTATGGAAAATCCCGCGCAAAATCTTGCAATATCATAAAAGGGAAACTTGATACAGTTGTTCTTCCACCAGGAAAGTCAAGGGATAACGTCTGGAGTGGCTTCAAAATGTTTATTGATGAGATCGTCTATGAACGAACAAAGAAGCAGTAACAATATATGGTCAATCAAAAAGGCGGTAAACGGAAATGGAAACGAATGAGCTGCAGGCATTTTTTGGGTTACTTATTACAACTTATTATATGAAATCAAATGCTCAAAACTACCGAATATTTTGGGGGATAAATTATACGGCATTGCAGTTTTCAAAGAAACAACGGGAAATTATTATATACCTGAAAATAAATATTGTTGTAGATGAACAGCTTATCGTGCTGTGTGCACGATATTTTTGGACAAATCGCAACGTAGCTATGGACAATTACGTTGCAAGAAAAGAACTGGCCGAAAGTCTTTTGTATAATGGTTTAACTTTACTTGTAGTCTGTGGAAAAAAGGAATTTATTCCACCCGAACATCAGCAAAACAAAAACCGGGAAACATGCATAACTTTGGTTTTCAAAAAAATATTACTATTGCATCGCATGTACACAAGCCAGGGACTACGATGACAAGGTGACAGAAAAAAAAGATAAGATTATGTCGGGAAATAAATAAATATTATGGCTTAACCAAAGGAGGTGTTGACACATTTGATTAACTTATTCATGAGTACATGATAAAGAGCAAAACTAACCGTTGGCTATTAGTTTTTTTTATGAATATGTTAGATGCCGCTGGTAAAGGTGCATATGTACTGTGGATTAAAAAATTTCCCTATTGGAACCAAGAGAAACCCAACCTACGAAATTTATTCCTGCGAGAATTGGACCAATCTATAGTGTAACCTTACATAAGAAAGAGGCAAAACAATAAAAACTTACACATAAGAAAAGAGATGAAGAAAACACAACTGACCAAATTAAGTACACTGAAAGAAAAACTTTTCAAATCATATGGATTCTTTTTTAACAACCACTGGTTTGAAAATAAAACCACAGTAGATATCCCCATGGAATGTAAATGGATACTTTCTTTAGGGAAAAAATTTGCGTTACCTGTCGACAAACGGAATTTTTCACCTATAAATTTAATTGCGGATATTGAGCAGTGTATACAAACGATGCACGATGATGAAGATAGAGAAAAGGACATAGCAAGAACTAAATTTGCTAATAATATAACGTTCTTCAAAAGAAACTTTAGAAACACGCCAAAAGAAAAATTTATTTTGACTATCTTTGAAAAAACAAAGAAATTTCTTAGACAAAATCATGATATAATCATCATACCAGCAGATAAGGGAAATAAAACCGTAGCGATGTACAAAAACGAGTACAAAGAAAAAATGGAACACCTATTAGAGGACCGCAACACTTATCGGACATTGAGAACCGATCCGACACAAAAACTTCAAAAAATCAACAATAATTTCATATCTGAATTAGAGAAAAAAGGTTATATAGATAAAAATCAAAAACGTAATTTAATTTGCTCCGCTGCTGTAGCACCTAGGATTTATGGATTACCAAAAATTCATAAACCACAAATCCCCTTAAGACCTATTGTCTCATCAGTACAAATACCATGTTATCAGCTCTCAAAACACATAGGTCAAACTCTTAAACACGTAATTTCTACGGAGTATAATATTAAAAATTCACTACAACTTAAAGAACAGCTAGCTAATATAGAACTGAATGACAGGGATATATTGATTTCATTCGACGTTGTTTCTTTATTCACGAACATTCCAATCAATACTGCCATGAAAAATATAATGAAAAAATGGTGCACAATTCACAAATTTACCAACATACCAAACCAGACAATAACTATTTTGTATACGAGAACAAAATATACAACCAAATTTTCGGTATGCCGATGGGCAATCCCCTGTCTCCCACTATAGCAGATATAGTTCTAGATAATCTACTTGACGACACAATAAAAGAATTGAAAGCCGAGAATATCCATATAAAATACATAGCAAAATATGTAGATGATATTTTAGCTATTATTAGTATAGACGACCTGGATAAAATTCATAGAACCCTGAACAATCAGCACCCCAAAATCAAATTTACCCTCGAAATAGAAGTTAACAAACAAATTGCGTATCTAGACACAAAAATACTTAGAAATGATAATAAAATCAAAATGGACTGGCACTCCAAGGAAACGGCCTCTGGCAGGATTATGAATTTCAACGCAACCCAACCCAAAAGCCAAATTATCAATACTGCAAAAAATTTTATTGAAAGAGTTCTGCGGATAAGTGATGAAGAATTTTACACTAAAAACACACGGAAAATCTACACTATACTCACCGAAAATAGTTTTCCAGTGAAACTTATAAGTAACCTAATAGAAGAAATTAATAAACGATTCAAAAATAACAAAGTTAGCAATACTGAAAACATAAATGATAAACGTTTTTACAGTGTACAATATATCCCAAGATTAACCGACAACAGAAACATAAGAACAGCAATAAAACAAAATAACATCAGTTTTGCGTATAAAGCTAACAAAACATTAAACACAATATTCACAAACGTCAAAACTCCAATTGACCAACAACAACAAAATAATATTGTGTATGAAATATCATGTAAAGGCAGTAATGATCAACAATGTAATCAAATTTACATAGGAACGACAAAGAGAGCACTAACTACAAGAATGGGAGAGCATAGAATGGATATCGCGAAAGGCAAAGAATCGACAGCACTTGCACAACATGTACTTTCAACAGGCCACACAGCTGATCTCGAACAAGTGAGGATAATAGATAAAGAAAGAATAGAAAGAAAACGATTTACTAAAGAAAGCTTACACATCCAAAAGCAAATAAACAGAACCATGAACTTGAAGGAAGATATTAACAACATCAACGCTAGCTACATGGTTGCAATAAAATAGACTGTGATTTTAAATTAAGAGGTGTTTTTTATTATTTTCGTGTTTTATATGTTCAATGTTATATGTTAAATGTAATATATGTTGTATATAAATGTAATATTGAAAATTGTAAGTTTTAATGTTTTTGGTAAAATATTTGTGTAATAATATGATGTTTTTTATAATTAAATAGACAAAATCCCCAGAAGAAATCGACAAAAAATCGAAGAAACGTCGGGAAAAATTGTAATGAAATTGAAGTTTTAATTACAAAAAGGAAAAAAATTTTAGGTCTTACTAGCTAAATAAAAATAAATGAAACAACATAAAATTGACCAAACAACCATCTAAATAAAAACTTACAATAATCTTCCCAAAGTGCAATAAAAATCTATCTTGAAGCTTTGACTACTGAAAGTTCTTCTACCA
Source organism: Cordilura impudica (assembly GCA_963682025.1). Taxonomy (NCBI): domain Eukaryota; kingdom Metazoa; phylum Arthropoda; class Insecta; order Diptera; family Scathophagidae; genus Cordilura; species Cordilura impudica. Next base: position 123,331,031 of record OY821518.1, on the reverse strand, counting down.
GACATTCAAGTTCCACTTCAGACAAAAGCATCCGAAAAAGGAAACGGTGTTATTTGTACATATGCAAAATCCAAAATGGAGAAGCAATGCTGCGATAATTGCAAAAAAAAAAAAAAATTGTGTGCAATGAACACTCAAAAAAAAAAAAAATTGTTCGTCATGCCAAAATTAATAAAAATTATTCTGTTGAATTAGTTAAATTAGTAGCTATGTTTATATTACTCCTTTGAATTATATTTTTTATTTGAGTCTAGTTACGATCAAAATGTATTTTTACATAGAAATATGTCATAGAAACTATGAGCCACTGTTGTTCGCTAACGCTTATAAAAAAGTTGTGATTTTTAGGGTTAAAGGTTGTTCCTTAATATTTGTCAGATTCTTAGAATCACTGTTTATCTAACAAATAAAAAATGATTTCCATAGAGTTCACGAAAAATTCACTGCATCTGGCTGCCCTTGGTTTTTAACATTTTACACATATATTCTCTCTCGTGTTATTGTGTGAAATACATGCAATTGAGGGGCTAAGAGCACAGGCAGTTCAAGTGACTTATGTTTAACAATGAGAAAAAAGAGGTTGAAGTTAAATTGCTATCTGGAATATTAATTTTGAATCAATATGAATCCTAAATCATATTTTAAGCTAACAATTTAAAAATATATAATCTTTTACATATACAATACCAAAAAATTACCTTCGAAGTAATGAAAGTCGTAATTATACCCCTTGCGCTTAAACTTTGTTTTAAATTTTCTAGGGTACATAAAGTGATATGGGTTTCTCCTGATGGGATAAATGAGAACCAGATCGAACACATTACTGTTAGCAGAAAATGGCCAAATTCACTTCTAGATGTGCGTAATAAAAGAGGAGCCGATGTTGCAAGTGACCACAATATGGAATTCGCATAAAAATTGCCACAATTAAAAGAACACACAAATGTCCCAAAGAAGATATAACGCAGATAAACTCAAAAATTCAACAGTAGCAAAGTTCTTCACGTTAGCATTGAGAATATTGCTTCAACACAACAATAATAGAGATCGTTGCTGGGAGGAAAAAAAATATTAACACAAGCTGCAGGCAGTCACCTGGGATATAAGAACAATTCACGTAAAGAGAGGATTAGTGATAAAACCTGGAGACTGATGCTGGAGAGAAAATATACTAAAGCCTCAATTAGTAATAGCAGAACGCGGTCATCCAAAGGATTGCGCCAACAGTTGCATAATCGCCTCAACCGAGAAGTCAAGCGGAGTGCCTGACGTGACAAACGAAACTGGATTACCAATATCGCTAAAGAGGTGCAGGCTGCTGCCGATACATATCGTATGGGAGTTCTCTATCATGCGGCAAACAAAATAACTAACAGTTCAAAACATACTGTTAAACTAGTTACATCCAAACAACAACAACTGAAACTTTGGGAAGCATTCTATACAGCTATGTTGTCTTCGTCCCTACCCACACAGCAGTCAGCTGTGAAACACACTCGACGAACACAAATATCTCCAGGGATTGCCCCAATATTACTGAAACTTGTGAAGCAATAAAATCAGTGAAAAACAACAAATCACCTCATATAGACAATATCTCACCAGAGCTGTTAAAAATGCACGCAACAATGAGTGTCCATTTACTCACGCCAATTATAAACCAATTCCGGCGCATGAAACTCCTCCCAGACAAAACTGCTGAAGGTGTCATCATAAATTTATCAAAAAAAGAGATCTAACATCCCTTAAAAATTGGAGAAGTATTACGCGTTTGAGTATGATCGACAAGGTGATTGCGTACATAATAAATAATAGAATTTCAACATCCCTTCTTCCCGAGCTTAGGAAGGAACAAGCCGGTTTCCGTGTCCAAAAATACTGTGTCGATCATATTAATAGTCTAAAAGTGCCTGTAGAATGGAGATCGCCTTTGTAAAGGTTTAACTGCCAAGTTCAAGTTCATAAAAGGTCTATATCAAAACGCTACGTGTCGTATTCTTCACGAAAAAGAACTTAGCAACAAAATAAATATTAACACCGGTGTACGGGAAGGGTGTGTATTATCTCATCTGCTTTTTAACTGCGTTCCTAATGTAGTAATGGATAAGGCAACACCTCAAAGAAGGGGAATCACTTGGGGTCTCCAAGGTAAACTGGAGGACCTTGACTACGCTGATGACATTTGCCTACTTACTCACACCTTTTTAGACATGCATTCCAAGTTATCACTAGACCAAGAAATTGCATCACATGTTGGCTTAAAAATAAATATCAGGAAAACTAAAATAATGCGAATAAATGTAAATAATGAACAAACATTAACCGTTTAGAACCAATCGCTTGACGAAGAAGATTTATTCTGTTATCTGGGAAGCATATTGGATAAAATTGGAGGTTCCAAAGCTGACATATCCAGCTGCATGAACAAAACCCGGAAAGCGTTCGGCCAACTTAAATCAGTGTGGAACTCATCATACATACCAAGTAGAACGAAGCTAAATATATTTAATTCGAATATAAACTCCACACTGTTGTATGGATGTGAGACGTTGAATGCAGCACCACGTGACATACATTCCATACAAGTTTTTATAAATAAATGGCTGAGAATGATTCTTCACATATTCTGTCCTATGACAATCTCAAATTATCGTCTCTCCCAACGACATTGCTAAACAAGCCATAGACTGGAACCAGCAGGGCAATCGTCGTATTGGAAGACCATCACGCACCTGGAGATGGGAAATTAATAATTAAATATCTCATTTACAACTACGGTGGAAGGAAATTAAACATCGTGCCTCAGATCGAATTTATTGGAATAATCTTGTGACGGCCCTATGCTCCTTGCAGGAGTAAGAGGAGCAAATATATATATTAAGCTGACAGCGGTTTGTATGAAAAAAGAATTTTTGATCGAATTTTGAGGTGTGTGGGTCGGATTATTGTGACACTGAACCTGAAACTTTAATGCGCAAAATTTGAGCGAAATCGGGCAATGCTTTCTGGAAGCGCATTTAGTTCAAAATTCAAATATGCATTTATATTTAAAAATTATCAAAAAAAAAAGTAATTTTTCACAAAAATTTTGATATTAATAATTGCGTTACAACTGATCTAATTAATAAACGATAATTTAGAGTAAATTATCTTTCAAAAAAACAACAAAATCTATTATCGGTTGAAAAACGGCCAAGATATATCAACTACCCCTGGCAATAAATGCGCCGCCGACCACTTGATTAAGAAAATCGAGCTCTCATTTTTAAAGACATTGAAGTAACTTAAAACAATAAAATTAAGGCAATCTCCTGAACCCTAAATGATCATATGTAAAGTACTTTGCACCTTGGCTATTGTTATGCCATTCTAAATTAATGTCAAAACGGTACGTATTTTGTAGCACTATTTCAAAATCTCCAATTTTACTTTTTCAAAAATTTTGTTCAAGAAATTTTCCGAAATCAACGATTGGACTTTAAGGTCTTATTAACAAAATACATATGATTAAAAACGCCAAATATTGTAGGTATCGTTTTCTTAATTTGGTGAGGGCAGCGTTTTAATTTCAGAGGATTCAAAGAAAATTGTGATTTTTCATACTTCTTCAACTGTTAGGCCTACATCTTTGTGACATTTTCATATTTCAAATATCTTTTATCAAATTATTATACCACTTGGTACAAGTTCTCAATCTTGTAAATTAAGGATAAATTGAAAACTATAAACTGTTCCTCTTTAATGTCAAAAATCAAATTTAAGGAGATTTACATATTTTTAAAACAAAATATCGAAATAATATATATTTGTGGAAAGATTTCGATAAAACTTGTTGATAATATTTTAATAACTCTAGAAAATAATATTCTGAACCAATTTTCTGAAATTAAAGCTACGGTACTCTTGATGTGAAATTGACTCTTTATGAAAATCTATAAATATTTTCTTCATCAGAATTTTTTTTAAAAAAATCAAATTTAACAAAATTCCTGAAATTTATTCGTTATTTTATGAAAATAAGTAGATTAGTTAGTTTTTATATTTAACACAGTATAAACAAATTTGTATATCGAGGGCTTATATTCAAAAAGTGCTATCTGCATCAATAATTAATTTAGAAACAGTGTGTAAAACAAATTTATTAATAAGATCGACTATTGGAAACCATGTATGATATCAAAATAAATATTATATTTGACAGTTATATCAGAGAACAGTTTGAAATTACAAATTAACATTGCTGTCAAATGTAGATAGCACTTTTTGAATATAAGCCCTCGATATATCTTTATATGAATATAATAATTCTGAAAAAAAAAAATTAAAACACATTTTGATTACCCCACAGGTTAATTTAAGAAAATAAGTCCAGAATATTATTTTTTGGACTTATTAAAATATTATCAACAAGTTTTATCGAACTGTTTCCACAAATATCGCACCTTAAATACAAAAGTGACACAACTCAAAATTTTCAAATATTCAGGAGAGGCAAAAAACTGTATACGTAAAAATTATTGTATTATTTAAAAAATTTATTTTTATTATGAAAAATGTAAATTTTGAGGAAAGTTTTGCTATACTTTTTTTTTAATATATACTAGAGGGCCTCTGCTGCTCCGCAGCATTATATTATATTATATTAATTTTTATAATATAATACCAAAATTTGCCAAGAGAAGTTAACGTACAGTAATGCCAAAATATGCCAAGAGAAGTTAACGTACAGTAAAATTAAAGTTGATTCTCCACGCATAAATTTCATCAAACCCAACGAATTTAAGCAGTTAATAGCTCAAAAGAAGGAGCTTGATCCACTGAGTGTTCTTAGACCTACGTCAACAGCCTACGTTAATTAGAACTCTAGTTATAGAGGTTTGAGAGAAGAAAATTATTGAAAAAAATCCTTGAATGCAAAGTTTATTCATAAATTCTTTTAATATATAAGATTGTGTTTGTGGAAATAATATATAATTTTGAGTAATGACTTTGACTGAAATTTTTTCATTTGACTAGTGGTATTATCTCAAGTTGTGCCCCAGATATACCGCCATTTTTGATGTTAAAGAAGATAGTTATGAGAAATAAATTTTTGTAATAGCTAGAAATGTGTACTGTGAATTAATTTATGGAAAAAGTCAATTTTGAAAAATTTTGAGATGTGTCACTTTTGTATTTAAGGTGCGATATATGAATACTATTTCGATATTTTGTTTTAAAAATATGCAAATCTCCTTAAATTTGACTTTTGACATTACAAGTTTGATTACTTATATCAAGTAGTATAATATTTTGATAAAATATATTAAAAATATGAAAACCTAAAAGTTGAAAAAGTATGAAAAATCACATTTTTCTTCAAGTCCGCTGAAATTAAAACGCTGCCCCTCCAAATTAAGAACAGGATGCCTTCAATATTTGGCATTTTTAATCACATATATTTTGTTAATAAGACCTTAAGGTCAAACCGTTGATTTCTGTAAATTTCTTGAATAAAATTTTTGAAAAGGTAAACATATTTTGAAATAGTGCTAAAAAATTCGTTCCGTTATAACAATATATTAGAACGACATAACAATAGACGAGATGCAAAATACTTTAGTTAAGATCATTCTGGGATCAGGAGAATGCAAAAATGTTATTTCAATGTCTTTCAAAATGTGAGCTCGATTTTCTTAATCAAGTGGTCTGCGGAGCATTTATTGCCTGGGGAACTTCATATAACTTTACTGTTACCGATAATAAATTTTGTTGTTTTATTAAGAAGATAATTTACTCTTGATTATGGTTAATTAATTAATTTTATTGAAACGCAATTATTAAAATCTAAATTTTTGTGAAAAATTATTTTTTTGATAATTTTTAAATATAAATGCATATTTGAACTTTGAAGTCAATGCGCGTCCAGAAAGCATTGTCCGATTTGGTTCAAAATTTGTGCAATAAAATTTTAGATCCAGTGTTACAATAATCCGATGTCTTGAAATTCAAAAAAAAACATGTCTGTCACCATAATATATGTACATATATAAGAACTAATTTCTTGACAGCCACGTGAAGCTTGCCTTTCACTCCAGATATATGTATTGATGTCTCCCGTTGATTAATTGTGGGCAGAAATGTTGTAGGTCCGAAGTTGATGGGCATGATATACTTGAGTGTAAATCAGTACAGAAGTTGGCAAGATTTTTTGCAAGTAGAAACACATTGCCACTTGGGTGTTAGAACTATAATTTTTTTTACAAAGTCTTTGACTAAGTGCAATAGGGTACTTAAAAAAAGGTGCTACAATAAGTCGCCAGATTTTAGCTCAGAACTTCTCTGAATTCACCCACTTAGTCCATGTGAATAATGAATTTTACCCTTTGTTGTTAAGACAGCTTTAATGTACTTATAAATTTCTGGATTAACTTTGAATTTTAGTTTCTGTTCTGATGAAATAATAATTTACTGTCTCTTTTGCTTATAACTGGAACATTTCTAATTTGAGGAAGTTTAACTAGTATCACAAGTTTCAGCTTTTGTTTTTCAATACGTTTATATAATGTCAGTCAGTTTAATTTCCGCTATTTGGATCGAAAAGTACGAAGCTTTTAAGTGCTTGGTATTACATGTTATATAGTTCAGACTGCAATTTAGTGTCGTAATTGCTGCTTGTGAGATATGATATTCTTATCCCACACCAATTATTTACAACTTTACAACTTTGAGTACGTTTAATAAGACTCAGGGTATATAATTTTGTAATATTTGCTAAGTACTGAAGCTGGTGACATATTCACATATTTCCATATTTGATACAGAGACTGTCAAGTCTAAGCTTTTAGATAGCCTCAAAATATATTGGTGCCGATTGCAGACATATGACATTATCCAACAGTGATATTAGTAGTTGTATACAATAAACTTTTCAAACTTTATTCAAATCATATCATTGCGAACTTTGAAACAGAGTTTGAGAACTATATATAAAATAGTGTTCTTAATATTATTCGATTATATTTAATAGGGTCATTATTGGTTGCATGCCATGCATACTGATGCTCTCTCCTCCATACTACATCTAGGGTTATACAGATCTAGCTATAGGTCCTATTGGCTTGAATATGATCTACTGGAACATCGTTAGCTCTTTAAATTAATTGCTTATATTGAAGGTGCCATGGCTCTCAAACAATTCCACCCAAATTTACGATCACACAACATGCTATGTAAAATGCGAAAATATGATTAATATTACCACAGGTAAATAATTTTGTAGTATTAATTTATATGGTGTCATGGCCCTTTGTCCCATGAGAAACTGCTAATTGTAAGAAAATCGCTTTAGTCGCTTTGGCCTTAAGCTTACACAAATACACAAATAAAGTGGCATGCAAAAGCTTTTAGAATATTACACAGCGATTTATGTACAAATATCTATGATTGCTTTCATTGAAGTAAATGTAATAGAATTAAATTTAAATATGTTTAAATATGCATTTTTTCTAATTTTAAAAATTTATGTTTTAAATACTTTGGAAAAATTACGAACAAAGTTGCACATCTTGTTTAAATATTAAATGACAATGTAGGAATTTATGAAATAAATAGGCACTGTCATATATTATAAATAGTTAATTTGTTATTAAAGAAATAAAAATATTTTAGGTTTCGTTTTCAAAAAAACAGATAGCTTAGGGTACACAGCAGAGAGATACGCAACAAAAAGTGATCGGTGCCCGTCCAATGGCTGATTATTAGTACCATATGGTTAAAAATTTTTCAGCAGACAGAGAATTTTTTAATCGAAAACATTTAAAATTAAACAACAAAAAATTAATCTTTCAACTATAACTAAAGTTTTTTACTTGCACAATAATTCAGTTACTAAAAAAACTACGACCTATGAAGTCTGTAGGAACTTATGCTAATTTGAAATTCATTAAATTTGATTTATTCTTTACGAGTTTGTGTAATATTTTTTATAAGTTTTTTTCTTTAAAATTTATTGGGAAAATTCATTAGATGTGCTGGAAGATTGTTCAATATTGTTGGTAGAGTAACCTGTAGAGTGCTTTTGCCATAATTATTTTGATACCTTTCAACTTTGTATCTTACATCAGTTCTACATGTCGTATTACACAGTGCAACACATGATTTTGGGACTCCATTCTGACAATTGCACCTGAAGGTAGCCCCAAAGATAAGAACTTCAGAATTTTTATGCTCAAGGAGGATTTTTATCACTTTTTGTGTATTTTTACACGATTAAAACTCGGTAACCATACGGAATATCTCTTTTATGTCTGAAACGAAGTTATAGATATTGAATAGGAGAAAAATAAAGTGGAACAAACTGCATAATTTTAGAACTCAACCAACAAACCTCCGCAAGAAATGCATCTAATTTCGAAGGAGTCTTAGAAAAGAACCGTGTGCAGCGAGATGATATACAGACACGAGTGGACAATGTAAAAGCGCTTGCTTAAACATTTATATTTTTTTATTATAATTTGTTTTCTAATTATAGCTTGAATTGCGTGAAAAGTATTATTCTTCGTGATGTTATACTTTTTATTACACCGCCCTCTACATTTGGATAAATGCTACAAATACACTTGCTATGTATCGATCAATTGACATTCACATGTTTTCTTTTGTCTTTAACACGTTTGTAGAAATGGGAATAAAAACGTTAGCTTCCCTATTGCGCCAAGTCATGGCTTGTGAAAACCGAGGTTTCGTTTAACCAAAATGCGAAAGTCTCGTTCAATTTATTGCCAAGCATTCATTGGTGGACTTCGTTAAAAAAATTAAAATAAAATTAAATAGTTCAAGAGTTTAAATTTAATTATTTTTCCTTAAATTAAGAGAGAATTTGAATCTATTAATTAAAAAGAAAAAACTAAATGTAATACAATCATCAAATTTAATTTATGAATGTATTTAGTGACTTTTATTGAAAAAGTGAGTCTTTTACATTTTATATAAAATAAAGATTCTACAGCAATCCAATTTTATTTCTTTATATGTAAAGAAATATCATATTCTTTTTTTCACAGATTTGTGTGCTCAGCTAAATAATTGTCAACTGTGGTACCTTACACCACATTACATTTTGGCCAATTGGCCCTAATAAAAGTTTGCTTTTTTATAAAAAAAAAGAAGACAATTTCAAAAGTAAGTTATGTTCGACTCACTGAGTTAAAACTTTTATCCCAATTTATGTACCAAAATATTCTATAGCCATCAGACTGAAAAAGCTTTAAAATATAAATATTACTGGAATTCAAGTCGCATTGGGGTCCATTACAATACATATCTACCCCCTGGTGCCAACTCTAAATGGTAATATTATATTAATTACTCTTTTTGTATACCATTTCTTATTAAAAATTTGCTTTAAACAGATTTGGCACCTTGTACATAATTATCTCAGAATAGCAGAGCAAAAACTCTTACATCAATAACATCAACAAAAAACCTATATTTTCTCCCTATATGTGCTTACTTATGATCTTGTACATTAGAGAACAAAAGTAGTTAAAATACATGCAAGTGATTTAGTGCTTTTAAAAAAACTGTCGGTTGTGGAAGTAACTTTAAATTCTGAAAAAACGGTGTTACTAGAATAAATTAATTTTAGTACTTAAATTATTAAATAATACAAAACCTAATAAGAAAGAAAATAATAAGCTAGCTGAACAAACAAAAAAAAAAAAAAAAAAAAAACAAAAAAGGAAAAAAGTGAAAAGAATTTAACACCAAAATTAAATATGAAGTCATTTGTGAGTTTTTTCCCCTTTTAACAAACCAAAAATACGGGTCTTTATAAAGATTAGATTGAAAACGAAAATTGTGATCTAAACCATTAATTATGCTTAAATATTGTAATTGAAATAGTATAATTCTTAATCCATTTACGTAATTATTACAGGTATAGGTTTTACTAGTGTTAATCAGTATTCAATTTGCAAAAGAAAAAAAAACCCGTTGTTCATATTTTTAGTTATTAAACGAGTTCATATTTTGCATGTCTCACTAAAACAAAAAAATCATGTGAGTCCGATCACAGGGAAGATGTGTAAATATCTAGTAATTAAAGATTTTTTTATGTCATTTTTTAAAATCAAACAGAAAGCGTAATCTATGTATCACTTATAGCAAAAACTGTTTCAGCTAATTCAACAACCGCTTGCTGTAAAACGTTAAAAATATCCTAATATAAACGTATATAAGTGATACATAGATGACGCTTTTAAAAAAGTGGCATAAAAAAACAATTTTATATCATAATTTTTTCACCAATACAATCATAAGTCACACAGCGTTATCTGCTTCATCTCACATCGATATGAGTTACGCTGTTTTTGTGATTATATTGTGAAATAGAAATTTACCCCCCTGCCCGTATAGATGTTTACACATCAAAAAAAAGAAACAACAAAATCTATTTAATACGAATTTACATGTTGTATTAAATCAATTCAAGATCAATACTGTTAATTAACAGCGTTAGCTGTAAAGCTGTAAAGGTATTTTTGTAAAAGTATTTTAGCAAAACCATATACATAATTTCATATTATACATACATGTTGACAACTTTTTGTTCGCAACATCTCTCTTGAGTAAGAGATATTAATTTGTCTCTAAACGAAAAAAAAACCCACAACATCAATTACAGCTTACAACCTGCATCGAGAGTACTTTCGGCGGAGAAGCAGCTTCATCATTCAGCAATGTAAGTGGTCTTTTTTTAATATTAATATTCATTTTCTTAAATTTTTTTATCTTGGTTTACATTTCTAAATTCTTATAAAATTAAATTTTCGAACTAGAGTTCAAATGAGTTCAAATATTTATTAGTAAGGGGTGACCAGTTGAATTTATTTTTGGTCCAATGCTATCTAAAATTTTCATATATTCATTTAACAAAAACCATAAATTGAGGCAAGTGTAACTCGTAACGAATTACTCCTTGTTTATAAGATTTTTTTTTATTTAATTAAAACTTAAAAAAATTATATTCTTATTACCAATCTTTAACTGGTTACTGAAAATATGGAAATTGTAAGGTTTTTTTTTCTTTGAGCTTCGAAAAACATATAGTTTTAGAAAAGAATTTCTGCTAAATTAATACGTAATTCTTTTCTTTATTTGATTGTTTATTTATTATCAGTTTAATATATCATTATTTTTTTTTATATAACAATATTTAATTTTTTTATTGATTCGCATTAATGAATTTTGTTCTAAGATAACCTTAAATTCATTTCATCGTAACTATAATGCTATTATTAAATGAATTTCTGAATTGTAATAAAGCCACAATGGATCAGTGCTAAATTAAAAATATCCTGTTTGATTAAAATCTAAGGTTATAAGGTGGTTGTGTAAGGATAGGGATCATGGTTATTAACATATTTTTTTTGGATTTAATTTTTTTCATGATCAGGAATGGGAGGGCTGTATACCGGTACAACTACACCTTGATACCGCGTTTTGTTAATATGGGCAATTCTGTTAATATGGGCATTTTTCTTCTAACTACTGTTCCTTTATTTAGAACTTTCTATATACTTCTATCTTTGCTATTCTGTCAAAATTGAGCTCTCTTAACGCACGCATTTAAAATATTTATAATGCTGAATTGTGGTATTGTGGCGAAGTTTTTATTTTGAACCCCCCCCTATCGACGAGCAATTAGGCTGGAGTTTGTGCGTGCCCAACTTCAATAGTCATCCCATTTTGACATCGACCATTTTTAAATACATCGTTATATGCTACAACAAGTTGCTGTATTATTTTTAAAAAATCAATGCAACCATGACGTTAAAATTACATTTCATGCATTTCCACCTTGATACCTTTTCGGCACAATTACCTTGGGGATCGGACAAACAAGGAGAGAGGTTCCACCAGGTGACCATGCGTATGGAAAAGCGATTCGGACAAACAAGGAGAGAGGTTCCACCAGGTGACCATGCGTATGGAAAAGCGATTCAAAGGCAAAAAATTAGATGCATTGTTTGCGGAGGTTTGTTGGTGGGGTTCTAAAATTATGCAGTTTGAAGATGAAAGATGACACTGAAATTAGTTGACACACTGAAGAAAACATGCCCTTGAATATTATGTCTAACTCGGATGAACATCAGAATCAGACCATGAATATGAAAAACCTACTGCGATGGGAAGTGATCAAGCCTGGGGTTTCACAAAATAAAATTGTTTTAAAATTACATGCAATATGATTTTTTTCCAAAAGTTAAAGGGTCAATATTTCATGGCCTTAAGGCCAAGTAACAAAATTATAGTCGGTCTACACCGACTATACGATACCCTATATCATACGTTTAGAAACCCAATCCCTTTTGTGCAACTAATTATATATTTGTATGGGGACTAGGTCTGAACATGAACCGATTTTCACCAATTTCAACACCGTTCATCCTATCGCCGATGGAAGCTTATATACTAAACTTCATCAAAATATATTCATATTTTCGATCTGTAGTTTTATTAAAGGCTTTACATGAACACACAGATGGATGGACGGACATCGCTAAATCGACTCAGAAAGTGATTCTGAATCGATCGGTTAGTAAAATAAAGTATAGGTCAAATATTTTTGGTAGTTACAAACATTAACACAAAGTCGTTATAACCGGACCACATAGTGGTATAGGGTATCATTTTCGATCATGAAACTTTTTTCTTTAGTAACTATAACCCTCATGTTTAAGCTCGAAATTGCATCTAACTTATTAAGAAAAATATCACAATAAGTAAAAGGAAAATAGGTTAGTACAAATTTTATTATATTATTTAAATACCAGATGTAATCCGGCATGCTTCGCTACTCCCTTCCTCCGCATCATATTGAAAGGGCTCATGAAAAGTCCCAAGGCTCTCACTGTTACAGTTCTCCAGATATATGACATTTAGTAGTTACTTTTTATGGGGACTCCACGCTCGATACCGACTTTTCTTTATCCGATTGTCCCAAACTTCACATTTATTAATTTTATATTGAATGGTAACAAGCTGGACCCCGCCTATACCCAAAATCGCAATTTGAAAAATGTCCATATAACCTAGGACCACTCTTATATACATATGTGATCTAATGATAAAAAAAAAATTGTGTCAATCCATTCTTCATCCAATGATATCAGTAGTCTCCCTCCTTCTTAAGCGTTGGTGGATACGATTGTTGATTAGGCTAAGTGCTAGAGGGTTCGGGTGAGAATCTAGCTTTTGCAAATATTTTGCACTATATCTAGTGATTTCGCACTTTACTAGAGAAACCTTTAAGTCTCTGTGCAAATGTGAGTTTCTCACGTACCATTTTGCGCCTGTAATTATTTTCAAAATCTTGTTTTGTCTGCTGTGTATTCTTTCTGTGTTTGAAGCTGAGGCTGTTCCTCATAACTGTATACCATAGCACGAAAAGGGTTTGCAAATCGAGTTATAAATGAAGAGCTTACAATCGAGACTTAACTTTGAGTTCCTGCTAATTAGCCATGTGAATTTGACTAATTTCAATTTTATTTGTGTCAATTTAGCGTCTATATGGCTTTTCCAGGTAGATCGGTGATAAAGATGTGGTCCGAGATATTTAACACAGGAATGTTGAGGTATAGGCTGGTTCCTAATTCGAATTGGAAGACAAGTCTTCCGTCTTAGGGTTAAAGTTAAGTTGATATACTTTTTTTCATTTATTTCATTTATTTCATGATATTTTATACTTTATATATGATTCCTGTGTAATCAAAGAAAATGCCTCTATAACTTATCGTGACTTCCACACTATTAATTACAATACATCTGTTGGCAGCAGATTTACCGTTTTTATGATGTTAATGACCATTTGTTTTTCATTCCGGACAATGTTAAAAATTTATTTGATTTATGTGTTCCTATAAAAACCAAATTTAGGAAAGCAAACCAACATCCATGGTTTAATCAGAAAATAAAACTATTAATAGATAAACGTAATGACAGTTGCAAAAAATTCAAAACACCAGAACTTCAACTTATATTCAAATCTGCTAGGAAAGATGTTGTAAAAAGAATCCAGTTGGCGAAATCCTTATTTTGTCAAAGAAAATTTTCATCAGCTGTTGACAGTCGATCCAAATGAAAAGAAATTCGAAAGAATTGTATAGGACACTAGATGCAACCCGGTGTGCTTCGCTACACCCTCCCCCTCCCCCCCCCTTCCGAATCGTTATGAAAGGGCTCACGCTAAGTCCCAAGGCTCTCACTAATACAGTAATTCTGATATATCACATTTAATATTAAGTTTGTGTGGGGGTACCACGCGCATTTGCCTAGTCCCGCCCATTTTTTTGTCTGACTACTCACGTTAATAATAGATGACCAGGACAAATTTGCAAAGCTTTCTCTATCATAGTGCTTAATATATATGATATTAAAAATTTACTTTGTATGGGAGGTGCCACGCCCACTAAAAATATTTAAAAAAATTAAAGCCTGTAGCACTCCTATATCCGCAGTAAGACTGTGTGAAAATTTCAGGAAGATCAGATGAGTAGTTACGGAGATTACCTCCTACAAACAAATATTACTTCTTTATTATGTTAGTATAGATTTTGTATAGATTTTTTTATTTCAATGCTTGCTGATGCTGATGTACAATGTTTTTTGTTTTTTTATTCGGTACAACAATTATCAGATTTTTCGGTGTTCCTACCCTGGAGCAAGGTACATGTAGCTGCCCATGAGAAGAAGATGGATTATCCATATTAGACCTGGCAACACTTAACTATTCGCCTTGAACTTAGAATATCATTTGGCAATTTTTCTTTTTAGCGATTTTTGATTTTGCCCATTTTTGATTTTGAAGATTTTTGTTTGTTGGGCGATTTTAATTTTTCGCGATTTTTGGGTTTGGCGATTTTTGATTTTGGCGCTATATTTTCCGTGACAAATCACATTGATAACTAATGAACTTGTCAAAAGACTGTCGCTTTCGTAGTGCTTCATATTTTTTACATAGGAGGTGCCACGCCCACTAATCCCATCCCGCCCAATTTTTATTGGACTACTCACATTAATATATAATGAACTCATGCAATATGTCGAGTCTTTCCCTTTTATAGTACACCAGTTATATGATATTAGATATCTACTTTGCATGGGCGGTGCTACGCCCACTGCTCCGATCACGACCATTTTTTTGTTCGGCTAATCACACAAAGAACCTATGGGCTCACGCAAAGCCACAAAGCTCTCTCTTTTACAGTACTCCAGATATACGACATTAAATAGTTACTTTGCATGGGGAGTGCCACGCCCATTGGTGTGAACCCGCCAATTTTTTGTTCGACTACTCATACTAAGATCTGATAGGCTCGTGCAAAGTGTCAAAGCTTCCTTTTTAGCACACCAGTTATATGATAACATATATTTACTTTGTATGGGCGGTGCCACGCCCACTGCTCCGATAACGCTCAGTTTTTGTCTAACTAATCAAATGAATTACTTATGGGCTCACACAAAGTCCCAAGACTCTCACTATTACAGTACTCCAGATATATGGCATTTTATATTTACTTTGTATGGCAGGTGCCACGCCTATTGATCCGATACCGCCCATTTTGCATCCGACTACTCACATTAATAATAGGTGACACCAGAAAAATTTTTAAAACTCTCTCTATCACAGTACTCGAGATATATAATATTGAACTATTACTTGTATGGGAGGTACCACGCCCACTTATCCGATCCCGCCCATTTCCGGCGTAGCTACTAATATTAACAATAGGTGACCTCACACAAATTTGCAAAGCTCTCCCTATCATAGTACTCAATATATGTATATGATATTAAAAATTTACTTTGTGTGGGAGGTGCCACGCCCACCAAAAATATTTAAAAAATTATAGCCTATAGCACTTCCCATATCCGCAGTAAGACTCTGTGAAAATTTCAGGAAGATCAGATGAGTAGTTACGGAGATTACCCCTTACAAACAAACAAACAAACAAACAAACAAACAAACAAACAAACACACATTACCTCTTTATAATATTAGTATAGATAAAAACACCTCACCTTGTAACGCCGATATAGATGTAAACTATATAAATGATAAGTGTGTAAATAATAATCTGCAATCGCCCGTATCCAACATTTATAATGATTATGCATTATTCCCATTGAAAATCGTTTTAGTTTCCGCTGTGTAACCCAAGGTAAAGTTCTAGAAATTATCTCAGCAATAAAATCGAATGCTGTTGGTTTAGATGAAATGAAACGTTTATTTATAAAAGCCCTAATCCCAAAGCTCTTGCCTTTTCTTACTCATCTATTCAACACTCTCTTTACAAAATCCGTATTTTCTGAAGGATGGAAACTCTCAAAAATTATCCCTATTCCTAAACAAAACAATGATTTCCGAACTATTGCAATTCTCCCCTTTTTATCTAAAGTAATGGAAAATCTCATGTGCAGACAAATGAATGATTATCTTGGTCAGAATAATATTTTGTCCTATTTGCAGTCTGGATTTGTGAGGGGAAGAAGCTGTATTCCAGCGCTAACAGACGTGATTGAAGATTTAAGAGCTGAACTTAATAACAGTATGGTTTCATTCTTAATACTACTGGATCATAGTAAGGCTTTCGACACAGTGGACCATTCCATATTAACGAAAAAGCTTGAAAAATTGTGTTACTTTTCTCAATCAGCGTGCAAGCTTGTCATTTCATATCTCACTGGGAGATCCCAAGTTCTAAGTTTGAATGGTAAAAATTCAAATGCATTTAATGTAAACAAGGGAGTTCCGCAATAGCCGTACTAGGACCTTTTTTATTCTGTTTATATATTAATGACTTACCAGATATAATAACTCACAGCAAGGTTCAAATATATGCCGATGACGTTCAAATTTATAACAATGCAGCTTTGAACAACATTCATTCATTTGTGAATAATATCAATTACGATTTAGCCAACATATACAACTGGGCTTCAGGCTATGGATTATGCATAAACCCTTTAAAGTCCAAATATATTTTTCTCTCAAGAAGTAAAATATCTTTAAATGATGATATTCAACTTTATATAAACAACGAAACTAAAAAGATTTAAAACTTTATCACAACGTCAGTTTTTCATTTACTCCACTAGTCTCTGGAACCCTCTCCCTAATCAAATTCAAATCATAAGCAACGCTAACAAGTTTAAAAATGAGCTGCTTAAATTCCTTTGTTAAATTCAATTTATCAACTTATTTCTTTTGTTTTTGATTAAATTCTTTATACATTTGTTACCTATAAATTTAATTTTTATATTCTTTTCTTTTTATGTTATTGTTAATTGTTAAATATGATTTATGTTCTCATTACTCACTAGCACTATAATTTATAAGATTTTTCTTAATGTTATTCGGGGTAACTCCAAAAGCATTTTATTACTGATCCCATCGATCCCCGATGCATTTTTGAGGTTTAAATCGACCTCTCGAATCTCTAAGCTCAGCGACACTGCTATATGCTGTGAAATAACAGGTTGCAACTCATCAATAGAACTAGGGGTTATATTTTGAGTAAAAACTTTTTTTAGATGTTCCACAAACAGATCTCCCTTCTCTTTGTCATTCCTAGCCCATCCCATCCGCTCTCCTTTCTTAGGGAAGGCTTACACAGAACAAGTCTTTTAAGATTTTTTGTAGTGCGCCATAAAGAATAATCAGTTTTTTCTGTTGGATCCAGTTTTTCAAGAATTCAATTTAGCGTTTCTTTGTGTTTCAAGCAGTTTGCGTAGATTATTCGTGCATTCTTTCAATTGTTGCTTAAGTTGAGGAGATCTGTGCAGTTGCCACTCACTTCGAATTCCTCTTTTTTCACCTAATAGCCTTTGAACATCTACAGAAGTAATTCTATATGGCCTGGTGTGACGAGAAGATTTAGTAGCAAGTTGAGCATCTAGTTTGAGATTTGGTTCGAAGTTAACAGTCGAGAGGTCAATATCATCTGGTGTTCTTAGCAAAAAGCTTTCTGTGCAATGGGTACTAAGAAACTTTTTGTATTTCAGCCAATCAATATTAATTAAAAGCGTTAAGTCACCAGATGGGGACAAAATTTTTTGGGGGTTCGAAATAGTAACATTAAGGGGTATGTGGTCAGACTTTTAGAACTTCTTAACGTAGAAAAGATTTTTTATGTGCTGTGACAGAAATGACAATTAAATTTTTTTTACAAATTAGGTATATTTGGACAAGGATTATCATTGCACATTCCAATGCTATGTAATGCGTTAGAAGATTTTTCTTCATTATCCCATTCAAAGCAGCTAATATAGAAAAAAAAAAAAACAGTGTCATTGACTTCTTTGGCAATGTTTTTTTGAATTTCTTTCCCAATTATATTTATTAGTTCATTTTGCATAAACGGACTTAATATTGCTTATTCTTTGCCCTATATTTCAAAATAGCTCTAAAATTTCCATCATATTCAGTCTGTTCTTCAACTAAAAAGGTGCTTGTTGTATATTAAATAACTACAATTTCAAAGCTACATATGTTTGTTACCAACTTTCGAAAATAAACTATTTATTGGACCTTTTTTGAATTAATGCGTATATTTTATAAAAAAAAGTAAAGATACACTTGAATTTTATATAAAAAACTTTGAAGAGATGGTTCAACTATAAATGTCTCAAAGCCAGACAAATATCATTTAATCTATTAAATATATTTCGAAAACCAAAAAATCAACAAGATAAGGAAAAGTATCACAGCGCCAAAAGATGTTGTAGAGTGTATGAGTCAGAAGGAAAAATATTATTTTGAACTCAATAACAAAATAAATATTACAAATGATGGCAAAAAATGGTGGCCGTTAGCAAAAGAGATACGAGGTGATAGTTTTAAAGTGGGCGCAGCTTTACCAGCAGATGATGTTAAACAATACTTTCAGAACCTATTGAACCATCCACTGGTATCAAATGAAATTCGATACCCTCTAAGGTGGCAGTATGATGAAAATCTTGACCGGTGCACAGTGGACCATTTGACGAGAAGGCGGTCAAAAATCTTTAACTTTTAATTGGATTGGAATTTTGATATGCGGTTTTTTTTTGTTTGGTAGGTGAGACCTTAGCCTTTAAGTTTTGCTATAAAACGTAATTTTCGACCGAAAATAAAAAAAGTTAGCCTTGATTTTCATATTCTAGAAGTTGTTTAGCTTCTTCGTCTAGTTCAAAAAAGGTAGTTTTCCATTTTTGACGAATGTTGGACATATATGGATCTGAAGTGCACAACAAAATAGTGATAAGGTCTTCATTAGTACAACATCTGGACTACAGATTCTTCCTCGCGAAAGAATCTGTAGTCTTTGTTCCTTTTTTCTTGCGCTTCTTCAGATAGATCTCCTATTGGTAGCATATTGTTTTGAATTATTTGTTCCCCATGGTACAAAATTTTATAAACTGTGGATGGCATATATCTCCAAGAGTATTTTTCATTATAAAGTAAAGCTGTTTTATTGGCGTACTCTCCAAATTTTTTTGCATATATCTTTCTGCTGCATGCTAGAACTTGTAATATGATTTTGAATCGTCTTATTAATTCATGATCTACACTTGTGATAGATGCTGCAGTTTCCGGATCGGAAAAAAATCTCCTTGCAGTATTTCCATCATTTGTGTTTCCTTCCCCTTGTTTTGGTTGGTCGATTACGAGGCCTAGCTGAAGATATTTTTGTTGAATTTGCTTTTTTTTTTCTTTCTTTTTTCTTAATTTTCTTTGTTTTTCTCACTGTTTCGCCTAACGGACCAAATTCCAAATCATAACCCAATTTAAGAATATGGTCCATGAAACGTATTCTAGCATGAAGAGGCAACATTCCAAATTTGTAGACTTCCTTAAAACTATCGTCTTCTGGTGGGGGTTGGCTTAATTGACTTGATGTCTTTTGGCATATAATGCAGCTTGACGTTGACTTTGTTCCAGTTAAAGCTTGTGCAACTTTTCCATCAATCATTGTGAGACACATTTTAAAATGTACTTCAATGTCTTGGTCATCAAATTTAAATATTACTGGTTCAAGTTCCTTAATTTGATCTTTAATTTTTTGAAGAAGGAATTTAATTTTTCCATATATCAATTTATGTTGCTCTACTAGTTGACGGCTCTAAGACGCTATACCTTTTTGTTAAGCGCAATGGAACGAAAGATACCATAAATAAATTAGCATCTGGTGAATTTTCGGCATTAAATTGCTTGTATTGTTTCTGACCAGAGGATCCATCACATCCCCGTTTAGAAAATAAAGTAATGCTGCCATTACCAATTTTTTTTAAATGATCAGTATCGAGCGTATTTAGCAATCGTTCTGCTGTATGTTCAATGAGATCTTGCAATTTTATTTCTGCTGATGTTGAAGTGCCACTAATAGCAGATTGTGTAGGCAAGCATTCTTTTTTGTGCGCCTTGGGCTCGCTTCTACTATTTTTTCAATTATTTCAATTTTATTTTTTTTTATTTTGGGTTGGTTGAATTTGGTGCAAAAATGAATCCTTAATAATTCTTTGAGAAATTTCTTCATTGATATTCTCCAGCTTGTGCCTTCGAGATCTTTCACTACATCCGTCAATTGGTTTTGCTGGTCGACCCTTTTTTCCACTTTCGTTGGCAGTTGTAGATGCACTCTCAAAAATAAGTTCCTTTATTAACCAGTCTTGGTAACGTTTGTACATCTTTACCTTGCTATGAGAGCATTCAATGTACCGTCTTTTCAAATTCGATGCAAAATTAGTAATTTTTCCTTTGTGCATTTCAATGTCTTCTAGGTTACAATTCTTAAAAAAGTCGTTGCTGAGTATGTGCAAAATTACATCGTCTACATCATTTCGTTGAAAATAAATATTTGCCAGATCTCTGTAACAGTACATAGCCATTGCACAAATTGTAATGAATAACAATTGTGGAAACATTATTATAAATACTCTTTCTTGCAATTATGTAACATAAATATTTTTATCTTTTATGACCACTTTTAGAAGCATAAAAAACCCACACCCTAACCCCATTATAAGGTGAAGCATACCTGCTCATATCTTAAAGGGCTATGTCGCAATAGTTTTTTTTTTACCATTTACAAATTTTTATCTTTTATTACCACTTTTAGAAGCATAAAAAACCCACACCCTAACCCTTTTTAAAAGGTGAAGCATACCTGCTCATATCTTAAAGGGCTATGTCGCAATAGTTTTTTTGTTACCATTTACCTGTTATTTAAATTGTTTCCCATTTTGTCAGGTATTTAAACTATATAACTC
Source organism: Cordilura impudica (assembly GCA_963682025.1). Classification (NCBI taxonomy): domain Eukaryota; kingdom Metazoa; phylum Arthropoda; class Insecta; order Diptera; family Scathophagidae; genus Cordilura; species Cordilura impudica. Next base: position 123,309,737 of record OY821518.1, on the reverse strand, counting down.
TATAATTCAGACTATTAATGTTTTTGAAAGATACCTATGTAAATGTACCTGTAACAATTAAGCGCATTATATCTCAACCATTTTTTATAAGTATATAAATACTCCTGACAACTCTTCCGACACGCAAAAAATACACCGCGGTGCACCGGTACGACCAACTTTTGTATTCATAACACTCAGACGGACGGACGGACATCGTTTAATCGACTCAGAAAGTGTTTTTGAGTCGATCCGTATAATAAAAGATGGATAAAGGTCCAATAATTTGGCAGTTACAAACATGACCTCAAACTTAACATATCCTAACCACATAGTGGACAACTTTTGCATTCATAAATTTTGAAGAAAATATCTAACTTTGGGTCAGAAAAATTGTTCTGGTGCACACGAACGGAAACTGGCGGGTATATAATATGGTACAAGAGTATAGGGGAGGGTTCGGACTATAGAAGAGTGTAAGATTTTTTCTGACTGATTTTGACTGGCAGGAGTTATGCTCTATTAAGTAGGAGATTTTCGGAAAATTTGGGCCTTTTTAAAAAAAAAATTTTTTTAATTTCGCAATGACTCAGTGATTTTACAGTTTTAACATTAATAGTACGGAAGGCACGAAATTATACAAAATTTATTTCACTTCAAAATCTTTTAAATCAAAAAAGTTACTGTCATTCAAAAATAAAAATTTGCAAAGAAATTTTTAATTTTTAGCAAAATACTGTGAAAGCCCATTTTCGAAGACCCTCTTCGCTGTGATGTGGTTGAGATAGAGTCGCAATTTTTTGGCTCCCGAGGTTTACTAGCATTTACTTTCAAATGAATAACATAACTTTAAAATCGGTAACAAAAAAAAAAAAAATGATTTTTGGCCGCCTTCTCAAAATATGGTCCACTGTGCGGTGTATTAGAGTAGAGGAAGTAAAACAGGTTTTGCATCAATTTAAAACAGGTAAAGCACCCAGAGTCGATAGAGTTCCATATGAAATGTTTAAGAATGCTGCAGCAGAACTTCTTATGGAACTGTCTAATACTTTTAATACTATTTTTGAATCGTAAATGATAGATGAAGAATATGCAAAAAGTGTTATATTTCCAATTCATAAAAAGGAAGATAGAAATGACCCTAACAACTATAGAGGGAAATCGTTTATGAATTGTTCGGAAAAAGTGCTAATGGGAATAATTCACGACAGACTAACGAATTGGATTGAAAATCACAATATTTTAAACGAATTTCAATCTGGATTCAGGCGACTATATTCAACCGTTGATAACATATACAACTTGGCTGCTGTAGTGCACTTGAAATTTATGAAAAAGAAAAAAATCTATGCATTCTTCGTAGACTTCAAAGCAGCGTTTGACAGAGTATCAAGGGGTTCCCTTATATATAAATTACATACGCTTGGAATTTCCACAAAAGTTGTAAATTTTACTAAAAACGTATATAGTAATACAAAATCAGCTGTTTCGACGGGAAGTGAGTTATCTGATTACTTTGAAACTTACACCGGAGTTAAAAAAGGGTGCCTACTTTCATCACTACTTTTTGCACTATACTTAAATGACCTCCACGACTATTTTGGGGGTGGTCTGATGATAGATGGAATTAATATACGTTTGTTACTTTATGCAGATGACATAGTACTGTTGTAAACAATTTGCAAAAATATTGTGAGCAATGGAATATGGTAGTAAATATGGGAAAGTCTGAAATGATGGTGTTTAGGAAAAGTGGTAGAGTCTCAGTCAATGAAAGAATTAAATACAAAGATCAATATGTCAAGATTGTTAATGAGTATTGTTACCTAGGAGTATCGCTTACACCGAAATTTAGCTTCAATAAACATCTGGAAAAAAGGAATAATTCTGCCAAGAACAGCATTAATGCCACCTGGGCAAGTTTCCTTAATAAACCAAATTTAACACTTGCATCTAAATGGAAACTTTTTCAATCTGTGTGTCGATCTATACAAACGTGTGCTGCTCATGTATGGGGATGTTGGTTGGTTGATGAAGTGGATAAATTACAACGGTATTTTATAAAAAGAATTCTTAAAAAATTATGCTTTAATTTTGGAAACGAATGCAGAAATCAACTATATTTATACATTGAATTTGCACATGGATTATATTTTTAAAAGTATTTACCAATATAAGGCAAACAGGCTGCCACATAAGTTATCGGTGCTGATCTTAAGAAACAAAATTTTTTGGGCTAGACAGATGAATGAATTGGGAAGAGAATATGATATACGGTTTGATGACATTTCGTCACAAGAGTGGCAGTACAGAGGAAGCATGTTGTTACAACGAATGAAGTCCAAAACAATTAGAAAATTATAGTCGGTCTAGACCGACTATACGATACCCTATACCATTCGTTTAGAGACCCTATCTCTCAGGCCCAACTAAATGGATATAGAAAATAAGCATAAACCAAATTTGAGTGGGATTTTTATTAATTTTTTCGCCTGCAGATATGAAAAAGTTCATATCGGATGCTATATCTATATGGGGACTAGGCCCAAAAATGGACCGATCCTGACCATATTTGGTAAAGTCTCTTGTATTTTGCAAAAATATATACAAACAAAATTTGAGAAGAATCAGTGCAATATTTTTTTTTTGATAGATTTAAGTGAAGATCGGGAAGCAGCTCTATAAGGGGCCTATGATTAAGAGCTGTCCAATAGGAATAATTTTTGGACTACTGATTAACGGATGTAATACATACATACAAACCTAACTTGACTAAGATTTGTATGATAATTTGGATCTTATGGCGATATATGTTGATTTCATAGGGGTCATTTGTATGGGGGCTAGGTCTGAGCATGGACCGATTCTCAACAATTTCAATAGCGTTTATTCCATGGACGATAAAAGATTAAATACCAAATTTCATCAAAATAGATTCATATTTGCGACCTGCAGTTTGAATACAAGCTTTACATGGACACACAGTCGGATGGACGGACGGACATCGTTAAATCGAATCAGATAGTGATTCTGATTCGATCGGTATAATTAAAGATGGGTGTAGGTCAAATATTTTTGGTTGTTACAAACAGCAGAACAACGTCATTATACCCAAACCACATATTGGTATAGGGTATAAATATACCGCAAATGAAGGAAAAAGCACTAAAAAGTAGTAAGCGCTTTTACAAACACCTTGACCACACTAAAGAAGTAAACTATATTGAAAACACCTTAACACAATAACAAATCACAATAATAATTAAAGCCAGATGCGATATCCTTCCACTGAAAGCAAACAATTTTAATTGCAAGGAAAGTTAAACATGTAGTTTAAGCAATACGGGCGAAGATGAAACGCTTCTGCATTTTGTGGCAAAATGTCCAGTACTCAGGTAGTGTAGAAACAGAAATTTAGATAAAACTTACTTTAATGAGAAAGAATTAATTAATAATAATAATTAATAATAATAATTAATAAGCTTTATAATTTTGTTACTAATGCTTTAAAGTATAAAAATCTTATTATAGAAGAATTTGTTTGAATAATTTTTAGCACAACTTGTAAATTTTTGATTTTATAACAGACGACTAGAGTCAATGTTATTATTTACTTGTTCTTTTTTATTTTTTATTTATATATTTTATACTGAATAAAAAATTACATACATATATATATTGAAGAGAATTTTAATAATTTGAGTTTTTCTATACAAATTCAAACCGAAACTCAAACCCAAAAATACAACTGAGGGTCTAAGACTAAAATATTGCATCGACAACCGACTACAATAAATTTAAATTTCATTTATTTTCATAATTCGAAATAAGTTTTGATGATCAATTATATTCCTTATAAAAATATATTAGAAAATATTTACTCTCAGTTTCAAGTGCTTATAAATTGCTCTAAAAGTTCAAAAGTAGTAAGGTCCAAAATGTTTACTTTTCTGGTTGGTTATACCTGAAGCAAGCCAATTTAGCCTAGAATTTGTGATACTTTTACGAAACTGTTCACAGTATTAAACCAATAATTTTGATAAAAACTTCACCCATTTTTTTTTTTTTTTTTAATATTTAATTGCCAATATTATGTGTGTTAAGGAATTAAAAGACCAATATATATCACATGGAATGCATGTTTTATTAAAAAGTATTTAAAAAATGTTTCGATGGCTATAGGTACACATTTTAATTTTATAATATAATTAAATTCCATTAACAATAAATTAAAAATCACTAAAATGGTTATTGGTCATTAACTTTCAAAAGTTATTTCATTTTTAAATTTATAAATTAATTTAAATATGTATTACGGTTATTGTATAACTAATTTTTAGCTGCACTATTATTCCTTTTTTTCGACCACAATTTTTTTTTTATTATTTTAACATTAACAGTTTTATATATCAGCTTCAACTAGCATACAAGTTGTGGGTAATTTTTGTGGATGGCTCAAAAAAAATGTTATGATAATCGTTGTATTTATCAACGTTATTCCAACAAATTAAAATTGTTAAAATAAACACTGGAAAATTATAACAAAATTAGGATGAAAACTGAGATTGAACGTGTTTTTTGATTTAATTTGAATTTTTGTTAAATTTTGTTTGAAAATTGATGGATTGATTGATTCATTACCCTTTCGATGGAGGCTTTTTTGGCTGAATATATTTTTCTTTTTATAAGTATTTAAAAAAAAACGTTAGATAACGGGCAGACAAATGTTGTGTTGGAACAAATTTTTTAAATCCACAATTTTATTAGAATTTTAAGGCAAATCGTGATGACATTTAAATAAACCATTATTCTACTGTAACATAGTTCTGTTCGTGAAAAGGTTTTATATCCGTCCCCTAAGAGCATTTTTTAATAGTTACACGTTTTCAGAAATGCGTTTATGAAAGTTATTCTGAGTCAATCGGTAGAATAAATGGTGGGTCAAGTATTTTTGGTAGGTATAAACATCACCTTGAGCTGAGGGAGGTATAGTGTATAACAAGTAAGAGTGTTAAATTCGGCTGTTTCGAATCTTTGATACCATCCACCTCGGTTTGAGTATTGATGATAAATGTAAACAAAATATTGGAAAAATATGCATGCATTTCATATATGCATGCGTTTCCTGTTATATGACATACATTCTCGTTTAATATAGTTTTTGCTAATTAAATAGCTCGCCCTAACCTCCATTGCAAAGGTAATGGTTGTGTAGGGTGGCTATATGCATTAAATCGTGTTTTTTTTTTTGGCTTTTAGCTCGCCAAATCTTCCTTCATTGCGGCCATATATGAAAAAAGCATTAATTCGTGAATGCACTGAAAAGCTTAATGAGGATCTCAATATAATATTTGAATGGACTTTACTCAAATCCAAAAAAATCAAAATGTTTAGTTAAAACTCAAAGAAATCAAACCATCCCTACAGATATTCTAGTATCATTAGGTAATCAAACTATTGAAATTGTGGAATCTGCTAGGAATCTGGGAATCATTTTTAATAAATCGCTCATGTGGAACAATCAGATTAATTCTGCATCTGGAGAAATATTTGTAATGCTAAGAACGTCGTACCCTATACAACATCTTACACCTTTAAACATTCGTGTGCTTCTCGCGAAAACTTTCATTATGCCGAAGTTATTATATGGTTGTGAAATATTTGCTTTTTGTGATGCAGAAAGTAAAATGAGATTATTAGTAGCCTACAATGCGATCCTACGTTATGTGTATGGTATAAAGAGATATGATGGAACTTCTCTATATTCTAAGTCTCTGTACGGAGTTGACCTCGTGGCCTTAATAAAAATAAGATCATTAATTCTACTTCACAAAGCAATATACACCAAAGAACCATCTTATTTATTTGAACGCCTTCAATTTGCACGATCCAATAGAGGAAATAATCTTATACAATTACGATAGCGAACATTAATCTCTAGTTCGCAATTTTTTATAAATACCATATGTCTGTGGAACTCGTTACCCAACAATTTACAAATAACAGACAACGCTTTACAATTTAAAAATGAATTGTTTAAAAATGATTTGGTCTCTAATTTTCAACTTTCTTAATTATTATTTCATTTGTGATTATATTATATATTCTATACTCTCCCATTATGTATTAATTTTTTACTTAAATTTTTATACTTTTGTAATTTAAAATTATATTTATTTTTATATTTTTCTTGTTTCTTAAAAGTATTGTAACTACTATCACAAATTGATTGTATCATTATAAGATCACATACTGTAATTAAAAATATTTATATCTTGTTGTATGTGATATCTACATTTAATAAATAAATAAATAAATGTAGGTCGGATGGAGTGACAAAATAATAACCGAAAAAAGCTCTCTCAACTTTTTTTTTCAAAAAAATATTGCCATATTTGGAAAACAAAAAATGCTATTTAATTTTTTTATTTTTATAAAAAAGTTTTTTAATAGAAGCAAAATATTTTCACTATTTTATGATTTTTATTTATGTATGATGACATTTTAACCTAAAAATTTAAGTTTTTATCGATTGAATAAACAACACAAAAATTGTTGTCGTTTAGATAACAACAACAGCTGACTTTAACAATAGCGAATATCGTTTAAAAATTTTACTGATAATTTTGCTTTTCTTTTTTTAACGATTCGACTATCGTTAAAAGAAGTTACTGAAAAGCTATTAATTTCTCCTGAATGCCAATATTTTTTTTAATGTAAACATTTTTTAAATGTAAAGATATTTGGTGTTTGTTTTGGAATTTCAATTTGTGTTTAACGAATAAAATTTATATATTAAAGATGGAATTGACGTCTTCTAAATTTAAAATTATTATTTGCGACGTTTTGATATGATTTTCTGAAATTCAATTAATATTTTCTAATTTATAATTGGAAATTTTAATTCCAGTTTTTAGAATTGATATTTTCTAAAATTTGAATGGAAAATTTAAAAAGTGCAATTTTGTATTTATGTGAATAATACTGCTTTAGTAATTATAAACGATTTTTAAAAATTAGATGTAATCGCAATCAGATATTTTGTAGGTAAAGCAGAATAGTAATTCTATAACTATGTTTTGAAAGCAAAAAAAACTCATTGATGAACTCGGTAACTCTATTTTGTAAAGACAACAAAAAGTTAATATGCCAAACTTAAGTTCATATTTGTAAAATAATAATGAAAAAACGTATGAAATAATAAAAGACCAGCCCGTGTATACTCTTAACATTGTTCTGTATAGAAATAACTATTGCAAAGCTAATTAGAACAAAAATTGTGGCGCCATCTACTGTGGCATAGTCACGCTGAGCAAAATGAAGTGACACTCTGTTAATGCAAAATAAATGTATTTTCCCCAAAACAAAATATTGCAGAATTTTATTTAAATAAAATAATATACCGATTTATTTCTAACATGCAGTTATTACGGATATACATATATAGAATATATGTATATTATTTGTATTATTTAATATGTGTATGTATGTATATGTAAATATTACACACAAAAAATACAACATCAAACGTTATCTTTGTGTTTTTCTCTTTAAATATATTAATATATAAAAATTTTTTTTGCTAAATTTACATTGTTTTTTTTTATTAACAACTAGGTACATATTTTAGCATTATTTGCTTTAGATGCTGGTGAATTTTTACTCCCTTTATATTAACTCGTAGTGTCTCTTGACGAAAAAATTTTGGATCGATTTTAACCCCTTTCCCGTGACCCAATCGATCTGCAACAGGCTCGTGGCAATGACAGAAATTATCTAGTAAATTTTTTTAGTGATGCCAAAACAATGGAAACTTTTAAATTTTTCTACCAGAGTTGATAAAAAAATGTACAAAGGGTTAGTTTTTATTATATTATTACCACAACGACCACAAAAACAACAAGTCCATCTATGACAACAATACAACATTTAGAATAACAACAAGAACAATATAGAAACATCATATTTTTAATTTTTTTTTTTACTTTTTCAGAGATTTCCCTGGACCTATTCCACCGGTTTTAATGATTTTTGAAATAGAAATCTTTCCGTGAATTTGCTGAATCATTCTCACTAAAAAGAATCACCGTACCTATCCTATTGACAACGTGATCGTGACAAGAACAACATAGAAAATTATATTTTTTCAAGACTTTTTTTTAGTTCTTTATTCAAATCTCGGGCTCTGATTGACCGATTTGGACGATTTCAAACAGCAAACTTCTCAGGATGTTAGTAAATCATTTTTTATGCCAACGAGCACCCTAACTGCCCGCTTGACGCCGTCATCGTGATTTCCACAGACGGACAGACGGACATCGCTATATCAACTCCGGTTGTTATAAGGATCACAAATATATATATTTTATGGGGTCCAAATTTTTTTTCTAATTATTACAAACGGAATGACAAACTTATATATACCCTCTGCATACTGGAGTGGAAACATCTATTTAAGTTTTTTATATGGTCAAGCGAAAAACTCCAAATCAAACTTTTCACATTTTAGTCAAACATTTTTCCAGTTTGAATCTGGTAGCGGTATATGGTTATTTAGTACAAAATTGGTCCGATCCAAACTATATCTAGTGAGGACACTTATGTGTTCCAAAAAGATATACAGAACAAATTTTAATAAAAACATATTGCATGTATGAGTGCAAAATAGAATAAAAATTAAACTATGGACAGTGCGATAAAAAATTAATTATTTGTCTATAATTGTTACAAAAACAAAAACTAAAATTCAGTTGCAAAAATTTTTTTTAAGTTTTGTTTAATTATTTAAAAAAAATTGTTCGAAAAATATGTTAACGTATTTAAGTTTTCATCACCGTGACCGCATTTTTCTACATATGTTCCAGCAGCCGAAAACGCCCTTTCTGTCTCAACACCTGCTGGTTCCATGGATTCTAAGTTTTTACCTCAAACTTTCACAACTTCAAAGTACGTTACTTCTCTGCTGATAATTTTTTTTTGTATATCTCCTACCGTTCTTTGTTGTTGTTCTTGTGGACTTACGAGATTTAGATATGATTTACCTTGTATTGATCGTCAAAGTTTTTCTTTCGTTAATAACACTATGAAAGAAAAGGGGAAAAAAATTGTTTTCCTTGAATAGCCACTCTATTTGATGATCTCTGTAGCCACATAACTGAAAAAATCATAATTATTTCCAATTCTGTGGTAAGATTTTTTTAAATTTCCTTTTTTTTTTTATAGAATTTGAGATTTTTGAAAAGGCTGCTCCTTGCATCTTGTAAATTTGGAACAACATATTAGATTTTGTTACGCAATACGTCAAGGAACTTTTAAGTACACCAGCTTTAAGTTTACTTAATAGTATTTTTTGATGCAGATATTAGTTTTGGAGTTATTGAGGCACTAGTGGAAATTATTATTTATTATACTATTAGGTATCTATAATATTAATAGGCTAGGCGATTTCTTGTGACCGATGTTTTGTTCTACCATTTTATCCCAATTTTTCTCAAACGTATATTATTTGAAAGGTATTTCTTTTTAGCCGTTTTGCAGATTTACAGATTTTTAAATTTTTTCCTTTATTTGGAGTAAATTGCATTTATGTGTGTTTTATTAAATGTGTTAATGTGTTTGTCAATGAGTTTGTTATCTTCATTCACAATAATAATAAACCATTAAAGTGTTGGCTGTTGGTTGTGAATTGGCCGAGTTGAAAAATAAAGCTGCCTAGAAATTGCAGTCGAATTTCGAGCACTGAAATCTGGTAGTATTAATTATTATATAATATTGTTTTATTAATTATAATTACTTCAGCCACATGATTATGTGCCGACTGAAAATTTTACAGTAGTCTATTAACAGATGACAAGAGTAGTGCTGATTTTTAATTAACTATGAGGGAAGGTCAAAAAGTAATGGTGTTTTCAAATCGCCCTTATATGTATACTCGTATATGGAAAACAAATTTTTACCGAAGTATATTGTTGGATAGCTCCTCAAAAGATGCATAGCATGGTAAAAGAAAATATATTATTGGTAATCAATTAAAAATTTATATGAGAAAATTATGTTTTTTGTAGCTTATACCGTATACCACTATATGGTCAGGGTATAATGAATTTGTGCTGTTGCTTATAACTACCATATTAATTTGGCCAAGACCCATCTTTTAATTTAGCCATCGAATCACTTTCTGTGTCGAGTTTGCGCTGTCCGCCCGTCCGTCTGTGTGTCCATGTAAACTTTTTAATCAAACTACAGGTCTCAAATATGAACTTTTTGTGATGAGATTAAGTACAGACGAGTTCCCATATAAATAATACCTTTGACATTGACTTAAATTGCCGTTGTATCCAAATTATTACATACATCTCGTTCAAATTGTGTTTGTGTAATGTTATTGCATCCATTTACCAGTAGTCAAAAAATAAATCCTATAGGACAATTTTTAGCCATATCAAGCTGATTCCCGTTCTTCACTTACATCTATCAAAAAAACAAAAATATTGCACAGATTTTTCTTAAATTTTGTTTGTATATATTTTTTTCAAAAAATAATTTACCTTACCATATATGATCAGGTTCGTCCATTTTTCGACATGGTCGCCATATAAATATAGCATCCGATGTGAAACTTTTTGATATTCGAAGGTAAAAAAATTAAAATATAGCATCAGATATGAAACTTTTCATATTCGAAGGTAAAAAAATTAATCAAAGTTTGATTTATGCTTATTTTTTTTATATCAAATTAGCTGAAGTATCGCATAGTCGGTCTGCACCGACTATTATTTTCTTACTTGTTTTTATATAGATAAGATTTATGTTCTCCACAAAACAAATATGTAAGAAAATTGTAGTCGGTTTAGACCGACTGTACGATACCCTAAACCATGCGCTTACATAAATGCACTAAGGTCCAATTAATTTCGATTCTGAGTCGATCGTATAGCGTCATAGGGTGCTGATCAATGAGCATCCCAAAAAAAAATTATTTTTCGATTTTCATGGGTGCCCAAGCATTTTTTGTGTTTTTTTTTTTCAGATTTTTCGGAAGAGGTTTAGAGGTCGCTAAAGTCGAATTTTACCCAAAAATCGGGATTCCCGGACAGTTTTTGAGTTTTACTTATTACTTGGCCCATAACCACGATTTTCTTTATTACAAAGTCGTGTAGAAATCGGTAATTCGGTAATTTTTTTGCTCATTTTTTCGTAAATTTTGCATAAATTTTGAAAGTAGTGCTTTGTAACTTTTAAAATTTCTATTAAAGTTAAAAAAACTACTGACGTGGTTTAAAGTGCGGATAAAACCTGAATCATTTAGAAAATAAATTATTGAATTTGCTCTTACCGTTCCAAAGTTATACCCTTTTTCTGCTTTGTACCCATTTTGTGAAATTCAAAATATTCTAAGGTGTTTTTGCCAGTTATGCATCGGATTTGTTTTAAAGTTAGTTTTTATTTTTTCTTTTCAAATATTAAATTTGTTTGATTCTGTTTCAATAAAAGTCAATATGGTTGATTTTGAAATTTTTTGCAACTTCCCCAAACTCTAGGCAGCTTACTTCTGATACCTAAAATAAATTAAAAAATTATTTTTTTTTGCTTTGCAATTATTTCTTAGAGCTTTTGCGATGTAGTTCTATGCCCTGCAATAAATTCTGAAAGTCTGTTTCAGAAGTTGTTACATTTATACAAGAATGAGCCATGGCCACGTCGCGTTCTGCGACATCATTTACCACGTGCAATTGCTGAACTTTATTCTTTGCTTCACTATGCCATTTTTTTGGATCTGTTTGTAAAAAATCAACATATATGTTGCAGGCTTCAAAAAAGGCTTAGCTGGCTTCGGATATTAAATCTTGAATTTGTTTATTTTTAAGCATATTTTCGGATAATACTGCTATCACTATTTCTTTCGAACCATTAAACGCAACGTTTTGGTGTCGATACGTTCATCAAAAAACGCTAAGGCAGCCAGCTTCGGGGATAAGTACCACTGGTGCCCCAGAAAAGTTTTCGTCGTGGCGCGTGCGATTGATTCGTTAAAGCTTTTATAGTTATCCAATTGCTTCAATAAACTTAAATCATTGAGAGAAGCGTATCTAGGGTACTGGCTGATGTACCAATTTTTGATGTATATTCTCAATATAAATGCAGTAAATTCAAGCAAGGCGTCAATTTTTGAAGCGTTTATGAACGATTGCAGCTGGTTTCGAAAAATGGATATTTTTAATGAGTATATAAATTTCATCATCCAGCGTGCCCGATTAATGGCTGCAGGAGGTTTTATTGCGGGATGGGGCTCAGATCTATCACCCAAAAATATAAGGCTCAGTTGAAGCAGTTCTTTGTAATCTTCTCTTGTTTGCATTTATTCAAGCTGCGCTTTTATAAAATTTTTTGCATCTTCGCGTATATATTTCGGCATTATTTTTTCAACAATTTTGTGGATGATGCAGTCGGAAAAATTGCCCTTGTCAATGGACTCCCAACTTTGCTGAAAAGTGGCGAAGACTTTGATTTGTGGTGATGTTGTCTGTTCTTCAATATCAAGTGCCTTAAAGGCTGATCCTGCAACAAGCTCCAACATATGATGACGGCATGCTAAAAAATATGAGGATGGAAGTGGTATTACTCCCAAAAGCTTGGTGTCGAAATTTCCGGTTGCACTAATTGAAAGCCGATCAATTATATTCTCTTTTTTTAAATCGGAATTATCTTTTCATCAAAATGCACTGTAATGAAATTGGACGCCTCAAACGATTTCTTGATAGACTTTGCGGCAATCATTCGCTGTTTCTGACGCTCCCTCCAAATTGAGCACTTTGAGCATGCAGCTTTTGGTCTGCTGTGTCCAGGGTCTGAGCAGGAATTCACTACAAGTGCGGCTTTGCGGCAACTAATTCCAGTTCTGTCCAGACCTGCACAAATCTGTTGTTTATTTGAGGAAGTAGCAAATTCTTTTTAGAGTTGCTTTATTGCTGGCTCATATTCTGAATCATTATCATCTTCATCATCATCGCTATTAACGGTGCTGCTTTCTACGTTTGCAGCAGATTCCAATTTTATTTTCCGGACCTGCTCTGAACTTTGAGATTTTGCGGAAGGTTGAATTATTGTGCTGAATATGCAACTTAAGTTGTACATGAAGTTTTTTTGTTTTTCAATTTGTTGTTTACTTTTCGAAGACTTATTCTTATGTAACGATAACCACTTTGAGTGCAATTTTATTACATAGCTTGAAACTTTTGATTCGTTTCCCACAAATCCTTGAAATTGTTTGCAATTTTTCTGGCGCTTTTTGATATCGTGTATTTTTTGATCAAATGTAATTTGAAAAATCGTTGCAGTATTTGCATTTTCGTTGGCGGTTCAGCAGGATCAAAGGCATCAATCATTTTGCCCACAAGCCACACACTTCTTGTCTTCAACAAAGTCTTCAACTATTTTTAAACGCTATTTTCACTTTTTTAAAATTACACACTTTATAACTTTCCACTATCGCTTGAAAAATAACAATGACAAACAAATGTTAAAAAACAAATTTATATATTAATTTTTTGTTTAATTTACCTGATGCAGCAATAAAGTTATTGAAAAATTTACAAAGATTTTCTTAAAATTATATAAAAAAAACTACCTGTCTCATTAAGAATGCCTTCTTCAGCCTTAAAGTGGGAAATCCCAATAACATTTGAAGTAGCAAATCAGTTGAATAAAATATACTTGGTCCATTCCACTTTTTAATTCTACGATGACTTGCACATACCTGAAGTGCTTCACTTGTTAAATTCTGTAATGATGTTAATTAAACCGAATGTGGTTACTACAGCAATAAAACCTCTTTTTTTTGGTACACTAATCAGTTAAAAATGAATTGTTACCTAAGACCATATCATAAAATTTATTGTTCACTTGTGTACCTTTCTAATTTTTTCCAGGAGGAACGCTAAAACAATATCTTAACAACATTACCAATCACCCCGTAAAAGTTGTTTCAGAGTCTATAAAGGACAAAGAAACATTTTTTGTATTTTATATATATAGATTTATAAATATTCGTGCGATTTGTTATAAATCTTAGAAAAACTTTTTGCATACAGAAAATGTTTTTACTTTTCTTTTTTTTTTAACTACTTTACGCAAAGCATGCTTGCAGAATAATTTTCCGATGCATATTTTTAATTTCACAAAATGGGTACAAAGCGTAAAAAGGGCAGTAAGTCACTAATTTTTTTTATATGACTCAGCCTTTATCCACATTTCAAACTGCATCATTAGTTTAACTTTGCTAGAAATTTTAAAAGTTACAAAGCATTACTTTCAAAATTTATGCAAAATTTACGAAGAAATGTCATTAAGGGGACCCAAATGAGCAAAAAAATTACCGAAACTTACGACTTCTATATAGAAAAGTAAAGCCTGAGCATTCATCTTTTAAAATATTGACTTTGTAACAAAGAAAATCGTGGCTATGGGCCAAGTAATAAGTAAATCTCAAAAACTGTCCGGGGATCCCGATTTTTGGGTAAAATTCGACTTTAGCGACCTCTAAACCTCTTCCGAAGTATCTGAAAAAAATCACAAAAATACTTTACCCTATGAGCTTTCAAAAAATGCTTGGGCACCCATTTTTTTTTTTTTTTAACACCCTAATGCTCATATCGCCTATATTTTGGTCTTAGAGTTGGTAAGGGGTTGCTCATGGAAAAATCGGCTAATTTTTGAACATCCATTAGATATTGAAAAAAGCCAAAAAAAAAAACTTTTCCAATTCAAATTCGATTGACTTATATAATTCCATTAGAGAACCATTCTTATTTTTTTTAATGTAGTACAAAAATGAAGAATATTTGTGTATGAATTTTAGTTTGCTAGAAAATTATTGATCATGTCATACCAAGTTAGTGCATGCGAGTAGTTACTATGGAGCAAATATAAAAAAAACCGTTATTAGTTAGTTAGTTAGTTAGTTAATTGTTCTTTGTTATAAATTCAATTTTGCATTACAAGTGTTTGAGGAATGTGAACAAAATTAGAACAAAATTATATTATTTAGCTATATTTAAATAATGTCTTATGTTACATAACAATTAATAATTAAAAATTAAACATAACGAGATATTTCTTTAAAGTATTTTTTAGAATCATTGAGAATGTTGATTAATTTAATTTCTGTTAGGGTAGTCTTTTTGAGGTATTGGTACCTCATGTGGCAAAGAGTTGGACAATTGCCTATAAAATGATAGTATTTTCTATTTCATTAAAATTATATGATGAACATATATGTGATCTGTGCTGTGTTAGTTCTATTAGGTCACTTCTTGAATAAAAGATATATCTTATGTTATTTATCTTATTTATTTCAAGATAAGTTTGTTGCTCTTTAAAATTTAATTTGGAGTAAAAACGATATGTTGTTGCTGCCTTCACTATATATCAAATAACGTTTTTATAACGTCCATCGAGAACTAAATAACGTTAGTAGAGAAGAGACTGAAAATGTATGGAGTTCTGTTAAAAACACATTAAAATCAATAGCAGTCAATACACTGGGAAACAGCGAAAGAGTTCAAAGAAAAGAATGGATGGCAATGGAAATATTAGAACTAATGAAAGAACGTAGCAAATACAAAAACTCAAATTATGAGGTATATTATCAATTAAATAGGGAGATTCAAACGGCAATACGGATAGAAAAGAACGAACACCTGAATAGACAATGCCAGGAGATCGAAAGATTACAATATTTGCATGACGACTTTAATCTCCACAAAAAACTAAAAGAAGCCGCAGGGATATACCGCAAATCAACCACAGTTGTACTACACAACAACAACAACGAAGCTGTTTTCGATATTACAGAAAAGAAGACTATATGGACTGAATATATTAGACAAATGTTTACTGATAGAACCCGATCAAATTATGAAGTGCAGATGTAACAACCACTAACGGGATCTTTTATCACCAAAACGGAGGTGGAATCTGCAGTAAGGTCTATAAGAGACAAAAAAGCCTGTGGTCCTGATGAAATTCCTTCTGAAATACTGAAGTTGATAGACGACGACCATATCCAACTATTAATAGATTTGTTTAACTACATCTATGATACGGGTCAATACCCACAAGATTGGCTTAGATCAACATTTATAACCATTCCTAAGAAAAAACACCCAAAATATTGTAATGATTATAGGCTTATCAGCCTAATGAGCCATGCCCTAAAAATATTCCTCAGAATAATTCGCTCCAGAATTTACGAAGAATGCGAGAAGGCAATGGGCGCATCTCAGTTTGGCTTTAAAGAAGGAATGGGCACCCGCGAAGCACTATTTTCTATACAGATATTGGTCCAGAAATGCAGAAATGTACAGAAGGATGTTTTCTTGTGCTTTATTGATTACGAAAAAGCTTTCGACACAGTGCGACATGATAAAACAAGTAAGAAAATTATAGTCGGTCTATACCGACTATACGATACCCTATACCATGCATTTAGAAACCCTATCTCTTAGGCCCAACTAACTGGACATTGAAAATAAGCAAAAACCAAATTTGAGTGGGATTTTTATTAATTTTTTTGGCTGCAGATATGAAAAAGTTCATATCGGATGCTATATCTATTAAGGGACTAGGTCCAAAAATGGACCGATCCTGATCATGTTTGGTAAAGTCTCTTGTATTTTGCAAAAATATATACAAGTAAAATTTGAGAAGAATCAGTGCAATATTTTTGTTTTTTAATAGATTTAAGTGAAGATCGGGAAGCAGCTCTATATGGGGTCAAAGGGATCATTTTTGGACTACTCATTAGTGGATGTAATGAATGCATACAAACCCAATTTGAGTAAGATCTATATGACAATTTGGATCTTATGGCAATTTATGTCGATTTCATATGGGTAATTTGTATGGGGGCTAGGTCTGAACATGGACCGATTCTCACCAATTTCAATAGCGTTCATGCCATGGCCGATAAAAGCTTATATACCAAATTTCATCAAAACATATTCATATTTGCGACCTGCAGTTTGATTACAAGCTTTACATGGACACACAGACGGACGGACGGACGGACGGGCGGACGGACGGATATTGTTAAATCAACTCAGAAAGTGATTCTGATTCGATCGGTATAATTAAAGATGGGTCTAGGTCAAATATTTTTGGTTGTTACAAACAGCAGCATAAAGTCATTATACCCAAACCACATAGTGGTATAGGGTATAATGATGGAGATTCTTATGTCCATAGGTATAGACGACAAGGAAAGTAGATGCATAAGGAGCCTGTATTGGTATCAAACAGCGCAGGTAGATATCAACGGTGAGCTGACGGAAAATATAATAATTTCCAGAGGAGTCAGACAAGGCTGTATATTGTCTCCATTATTATTCAATAACTACTCCGAAAAATTTTTTCATGAATCCATCAGCAACGTTCGAAAGGGCATATATATAAACGGCACATTTCCTAACAACATTAGATATGCTGATGACACTACCATACTAGCTGATAGTATGTCGGGGCTTCAAGATCTAGTGGACAAGATGACGACATACAGTGAAGCATACGGTCTGAAGATTAATATACGAAAAACAAAATACATGATCATTAGCAGAAAAAATAACCACAACATAACCAGCTTAAAACAAGTAAGAAAATTATAGTCGGTCTAGACCGACTATACGATACCCTATACCATGCGTTCAGAAACCCTATGTCTTAGGCCCAACTAACTGGACATAGAAAATAAGCAAAAACCAAATTTGAGTGGGATTTTTATTAATTTTTTTTGGCTGCAGATATGAAATAGTTCATATCGGATGCTATATTTATATAGGGACTAGGTCCAAAAATAGACCGATCCTTATCATGTTTGGTAAAGTCTCTTGTATTTTGCAAAAATATGTAGAAACAAAATTTGAGAAGAATCAGTGCAATATTTTTGTTTTTTAATAGATTTAAGTGAAGATCGGGAAGCAGCTCTATATGGGGTCAAAGGGACAATTTTTGGACTACTCATTAATGTATGTAATGAACACATACAAACCCAATTTGAGTAAGATCTATACGACACTTTGTATCTTATGGCAATTTATGTCGATTTCATATGGGTAATTTGTATGGGGGCTAGGTCTGATCATGGACCGACTCTCACCAATTTCAATAGCGTTCATCCCATGGCCGATAAAGGCTTATATACCAAATTGCATCAAAATATATTCATATTTGCGACCTGCAGTTTGATTACAAAGTTTACATGGACACACAGACGGACGGACGGACGGACATTGTTAAATCAACTCAGAAAGTGATTCTGATTCGATCGGTATAATTAAAGATGGGTCTAGGTCAAATATTTTTGGTTGTTACAAACAGCAGCACAAAGTCATTATACCCAAACCACATAGTGGTATAGGGTATAAATACAAGACTCCTACGTCGACAGAGTACATAGTTTTAAATATCTCGGCGTTACGCTGAATTACAAATTAGATGGTTCAAATGAAATAAGAAACCGTATCGAAATGGCAAAAGACGCATTTTATAAATATAAAAAGGTTTTCACCAGCCATGACATTAGTCCTGAAACGAAGTTAAGATTTATCAAGTCATATGTATGGTCAGTCCTGCTATATGCGATGGAGGCATGGACCATTAAAGCAGTGGACATAAAGAGACTGGATGCCTTCGAAATATGGATTTATCGAAGGACACTCAAAATACCATGGACATATTTTATATTGAATAGCGAAGTTTTAAGAAAAGTTCACCGCGTAAGAGAACTTGTCCCCACTATAAAGAGACGAAAGACAGCATATTTAGGCCATATTATGAGAAACCCAAATTATAAGATGCTACAAGTTATTACGAGAGCAAATATTGAAGGAATACCCACTATAGGCAGAAAGGAAACAACATGGCTTCAAAATATTCAGGTGGACTGGTATCCGAGATGTAGGAAATCTTCTAAGCGAGGCGATAAATAGAGACGGTTATGCTGAAATTTTAAAAACCTTATGAATTTATTGAAACGTAATTGTATTGGTCACTAATATTCGAAAATCGAATAGGCAAATAAAGAAGAAGATAACGTCCACAAGCTGTAAGTCCACTGTATATATGTGGTTGTTTTCGATACCTGTTTCAAGCAAGAGTATATATGCTATTATAAAAGGTGGTAGTCTTAAAATCTTTTTAAGAAAATATCGTTGAACTTTATCGACTTCATCGAATAGATAAAAACCCCATATTTGATTTGAAAAAATTTCATTTAGCATCCAAACCAATCTCTTTTTTTCTATAAACTCTTTCAATGTGGCATTTTTGTTATTTTTTTGCTATATTTTAAAATGTCAAAATAATTTCTAGAACCATTTCATATGTATAATATGGATATGTTTATACCCCATTCCGCTATGTGTTGAGGATATAGTAAGTTTGTGCTGATCTCTGTAACATAAAAAAATCGACTCAGAAACAATTACTTACTCGATGTAGCGTTGTGCGTCCGATCGTCCAACTGTGCGTCTTTGTAAACCTACGGAAGTAAAAATTAATGTGTTTTAAAGAAATTTGGTGTATGAATTTTATTGACCATACAACGTACGCTATTGAAATTGGTGAAAATCGGTGCATGGTCAGACCTAGTCCCCATAGCAATGACCCCTAGAAGACTTAAATTTTCATATGATAAAAGTTACCATACAGACCTCAGTCAGATTTGAGTAATTTGTTTGTTACACCAATTAATCAGTAGCCAAAAGTAAAGTCTATAGGACAAACTTTACTTTAATCTATCAAAGAACAAAAATCAAAGAACAGATATATTTTTCTGAAATTTGTTATGTACATGGTCAGGATCGTTACATTTTTCTACATAGTCCGATATGAACTTTTTCATATCTGCAGTTAAACAAATCGGTAACAGTGCCACTTAAATGTAGTTTAGGTGCATTTTCTACGTCCAATTAGATGAACCTAATATCCTTTCTCTAAATGCATGGTACAGGGTATCGTATGTCGACCTAAACTGTTCATAATTTTCTTACTAATTTTTTATTGTTATATAAAATATTCCAAAGTGTCCTGTTCTAAAAATATGATATAGCAATAATTTAAGGTAATTGGCGATTATTTATGAACAAATATTACAAAATGTCCTTTACATCTCATAATCATTATCATACATCGTCATCATAACATTAACTACCAGTGGAGTGTGTGTGTGTGTTTATATGTTACGTGTGTTAGCATAAATTTATATAAAATAAACTTTGTAATTTAAATTTAAGGATACACCTAGCTAGATTGCTTATGTACACATAAAAAGTGCTCATATTTTTAAAATGTTTTAAATATTTGCATATTTTTATGGTTTAGATAACAAATACAAACAAATTCATTGAAAATACTTAACATGTTAATTAACATTTTACATGATATTTGTTATTTTTAGATGTTTATGTTTATGTTTCTGTCTCTGTATACGTTTTTATGCAAACGTATAATTTAAAATGAAAAAGGTTTGCTTTTATATGCTAACGATAATTTATGGCAAATGTCGTTTTCCTTGCATCATTGTTGGGTTATTATTGGTTTTATGTTTTTTTTTAGTATTTGGATGTTTATTTCACCATTTAGTAAATTATTATAATTTTTTGGTACTTGTTAAAATAACGATAAGGAATCGTTCAAGAAAGGAACGTTTGTGTAAAAATATTTTTTATTAATTTCACAGTTGCTTCTTAATGAATACTTTACTATTTATTTGTGTATGTTATTTGATAAGTTCCCAGTTGGCAAAATCGTCGTAGATGACATTGTCTTTAAAGATTCAATTAAGACATTTTGCAGTTTGTCACGCACTATATTTGTCGATGAGATTTTCTTTAACGACGATATAATGGATACTGTCGTTATCAAACAGCTGGGTGACAAATTACTCAGATGGTTGTGTATAGCATCCACAAATATCTATGCTGTCATGCATCAAGGTCCGGTGATGACAATATGAGCGACAACGTCTTGTACTTGTCGTCCGTCGAACTGTGATGACGACAAGTTAGGCGACAATGTCTATGAGTCGCTCTTGCAGGGATTTAATAAAAAAATTTAGCTAACGACCATCTGGATGACAAATAAATTATTAGGCCGTTTATCAAATTCTATTGACGATATATTAAGTGACAAAGTCAGGTTTTGTCATGTATGGGTCTATTGACGAGAAGATGACCGACATCGTGTCTGAATTGTCGTCAGCCGAACTCCGTTAGCAACATGATAAGCGACGCTGTCTTCAAGTTGTCCTATACTGAACACCGTTAAAGACAGCATGAATGACAATGTCTTCAAATTGTTCATATACTTCCAACTCAGTCTATATAAGCTTTATGTGTAAAAAAAATTAAAAATAACGGGACTTAGTAATTACTAGACCAAACAAGAGCACTAAAAATATAATTTTTTTAGATGGTTACGAAAAAACAAATAGAGGTTTTTACCAAAGTGTTCAAAAGATTAAATGTTTAATAGATTTGTCGTCAATTTTCAGACATATTGCAATTAATACTGTTATTAATATGCAAATTTTAATTTTGTTTCAATGGTGCGTGGTAGTTAAAAATTTTTCAAATATATGCTTTCTTCTTCTTCTTTACCACGCACCATTGAAACAAAATTAAAATTTGCATATTAATAACAGTGTTAATTGCAATATGTCTGAAAAATGACTACAAATCTAATAAGCAAAAAATTTTCGCTTCAAAGCGTCATCTCAAATATATGTAAAAAGTGCAATATGTACTACATACAAACCGTACATCACATATTGCAACTCTTACGAAAACTGAGAATAGTGGAATTTAGAATTAAAATTGAAAAAATATTAAAAAGTCAAAAATAACGATTGTTTGTTTGGACAGAGTTGTATCTTCTGAAATTAATACGAAGTAAAAGCTGTATGGTACGAAAACTAATTCTAACCACACTACTCGTAGGTCTGACTTTAGGTGAGTGTGTTAAAGCACTGACCAAAAAGTGCAAGTACGAGTGTATGTGAAGGTTCATGGTTCACGGCTGCCCTAAGTAGAAAAATTTCATATAGAAACAATCTACTCAATTATAATATAACAAGTATCACAATGTTCAATAAATCGCTGATGAAGGCTGAAATACCAGAAGCCGGACCGATTAAGAATACAGTGTAGTTATGAATTTTTGAAATACATACTTTCTTCTACTTCTTTAAGTGTTTAAGTTTAAAAACGTCGTAATACCTATAGGATGGTAGAGTTGGATGTCAATTTGAAACACATGGAAGAAGATTTATCCTCTGAGGAAAGAATGCAAATTGTAAGTAGATAAGTAAGTAATGAGGTAATTGGATTTAATAGTATTTAATTTTTTTTTTCTATTCAGGCTGGTGCATCGCAGCTGACAGTTTAAGAAATATAAGTAGATTTTTAGGGAAAGATGTAATAACAAATTACGATGGAACGATAGAAACAAACCCACTAACATACGGAAACGTACTAAATGATATATTTAATAAGTTCATAAAAAATAAAACAATAACTTAATTAACGAACCCTGTAATTAGTCTCTATAAATTAAATCTATTTTTGCTTTCTTTTAATAGAAGCCACAAAACAAGAAGGCCACGCGTACGAAGATTTCACGAGAGAGATTTCCGCAAAATTAAAATCACAACTTATAAAGGAAAATCATATAGAGAAAGTAAGGGAAATCGATAAGTATTTATAACAAATTATTAATCTTTCATTTAAGTTTTTTTTTTTTTTTTAATTAGTAAATTATTTTTTATAACTAATTTTGCTAGTTATTACTTTATTGTTTATTTAAATGTGAAAATAAAATAATAAGAAATTTTAATAATTAAAAATGTGTACTTTTTACTGTGTTGAGGGCAGTGTCCCTCGTACTCTTGTCGACGATACTGTGAGGGAATGTGTCTCTTATATTGTCGTCAACGACAGTATGAAGGATACTATCGCCAGAACGGTCGTCAACAATCACATTGTAGATTACATCGTTTACGTCGTTATCGACTACAATATACAGCACATCGTCGATTATATGGTCGTCGGTGACAATGAGGAAATTTTTATTAATAGAGGTCTTATAATGCCGGATATCGATACAATAACAGAAACGGAGCAGATAGATTCGTTAATATATTCATTAAAT
Source organism: Cordilura impudica (assembly GCA_963682025.1). Taxonomy (NCBI): domain Eukaryota; kingdom Metazoa; phylum Arthropoda; class Insecta; order Diptera; family Scathophagidae; genus Cordilura; species Cordilura impudica. Next base: position 123,286,556 of record OY821518.1, on the reverse strand, counting down.
GCCACCATACAAGGTGCATTATCCCACAGTTTACCTAAAGTAGAGTTCGTAACTAGGCAAAAAATATTTCGAACTAGAATAACACATCTGATACAAATGAAGAATTTTTTCGGCGTAATTGGAAGCGCTACAGAAACTACACAGACTTCTTACAACCAAAACGTTTAAACTAGATTATTACTGAAGATATCAATGATTTTAGAAATAAATCATGGAATTCCATGCTAGCTACATTGGAAAAAGGCTCTTCTCCTTTTTGGAACTTGTCAAAAATTTTGTAGAAAAAGTCGATAAATATTCCAATTTTAAAAGACAACAAAGAAGTATACACTTCTCAGCAAGAACAAGTAAGAAAATTATAGTCGGTCTAGACCGACTATACGATACCCTATACCGAGCGTTTAGAGACCCTATCTCTCAGGCCCAACTAACTGGATATAGAAAATAAGCATAAACCAAATTTGAGTGGGATTTTTATTAATTTTTTCAGCTGCAGATATGAAAAAGTTCATATCGGATGATATATCTATATGGGGACTATGCCCAAAAATGGACCGATCCTGACCATATTTGGTAAAGTCTCTTGCATTTTGCAAAAATATATACAAACAAAATTTGAGAAGAATCAGTGCAATATTTTTCTTTTTTGATAGATTTAAGTGAAGATCGGGAAGCAGCTCTATCTGGGGCCTATGACTAAGAGTTGTCCAATAGGGATCATTTTTAGACTACTCATATATGGATGTAATATATACACACAAACCCAATCTGACTAAGATTTGTGTGATAATTTGGATCTTATGGCAATATATGTTGATTTCATAGGGGTCATTTGTATGGGGCTAGATCTGAACATGGACCGATTCTCACCAATTTCGATAGCGTTCATCCCACGGCCGATAAAAGATCAAATACCAAATTTCGTCGAAACATATTCATATTTGCGACCTGCAGTTTGATTACAAGCTTAACATGGACACACAGACGGACGGACGGACGGACGGACATCGTTAAATCGAATCAGATAGTGATTCTGATTCGATCGGTATAATTAAAGATGGGTGTAGGTCAAATATTTTTGGTTGTTACAAACAGCAGCACAAAGTCATTATACCCACACCACATAGTGTTATAGGGTATAAAAATGTGAAATATTGGCTCAAACCTTTAATTTGAATCATACTATTTCTGCAAACCTGAGTGATCCTGTCACTGAATCTGATGTAAATGACGTTATAAGTGGTATCAACTTAATAAACTCCAATTCTGAAAATTCGTCGTTAGTATCTACTGATAAAATAAAAACAATTATCAAAAGACTAAAATCGAAAAAGTCTCCAAGCATAGATGGAATAACTAACAAATGCCTAAAATCCTTACCAGGAAAAGGTGTAAAATATTTAACGTTGTTAATAAATGCTTGTCTTAGACTGTGCTACTTTCCTCAAATGTGGAAAAAATCTAAGGTGGTTCCAATATTAAAACCTGGTAAACCATCAGAAAATCCTTCCTCACATAGGCCTATAAGCTTGCTATCATCCGTTAGCAAAATCCTGGGGAAGGTTATTAAGGACAAACTAACTGATTTTATGAACACGAACAATATACTACCATCTTATCAATTCGGATTCAGAAAAGAGCATAACACTATTCAACCAGTTCTAAGGATAAGAAAATTGGTACACACAAACTTAAAGGATGGAAATTCGACTGGAATGGTTTTGCTCGATATTAAGGATGCATTCGACTCTGTGTGGCATAACGGTCTCATCTTTTAAATGTCTAGGTCAAATTTTTCAATTGAAGTCATCAAAATAATTCAAAGTTTTCTTACAGGGAGATCTTTTAATGTATATATAGGTGCTACTCACTCTCAAGAAAGAAATTTATCCGCCCACAGGGATCATGTTTATCGCCCATTTTGTATAATATATATACCACAGACTTTCCTGTTTTAAATGAGTGCCAAACTTCGATCTTTGCAGTTGATACAGCTATATTATGCTCGCAAATTCTTGCATCTGACATCGTTATTAAACTTGAAGAAGCATTAAAAAAAAATACATAAATACTTTACCAAATGAAAAATAATGGTAAATACCCATAAAACACAAGCTTTATATTTTTCTACTAGACGTAAATCATGCTTTTTACCACAAAGTCCATTACGTTTTAACAACTATCATATTACTTGGGAAAAAAATGCGAACTATTTAGGAGTCATACTTGATCAGAAACTAAAATTCAAGGATCATATTCCATACATAATTGATAAAATAAATAAACTTACAAAAATTATGTATCCTTTTATAAATCGAAATTCAAAATTGAATATTAACAATAAGGCGTTAATTTTGAAAACCTTTTCCACGCCATAATGTTTTACGCCGCCCCAGTCTGGTCTACGTCCGCACAATGTCACATCAAAAAGCCGCAGTTAGCTCAAAACAAACTACTGAAGATGATATACAACTTGCCTTGGTATTTCTCCACACAACGTCTCCACTCACTCGCAAATATTGATCCCGTTAATGACAAAATAAACAATTTGACATTTAATTTCAATACAAGATCCCTTTTATCGGAATATAATCATATCAATGAGCTCATCTCAGCTTAATTTTAGTCTTTTTATCTTATACCTAAAAAAAATATTCAAAAAGGTTTTTTTCTTGTAAATTTTTCCTCCCATGCTAAGTATATTACTCATTTTTGTGCTCAAATTATTAGTAGCTTATTTAAAATAAAGTAGAAAAGGATCGTACCTAAACTGCTTAGTATTTAAGATAAATTTAAACATGACATGTAATATTATATAGTAAATAAAATAATTGAATTGAATTGTGGTATAGGGTATAAAAATTAAAAATTGCAATAATTCTTTTTCTACAGCCACCTGGAATTATGCACATCCGTATGTTGTTTCTTGCCTTAGGGCTCCAAAATACAGTCAAAGTTTTGAAAGCAGTATCTACTTTTCTATCTTATCATACAGAATACAGTCAAAATTTTGGAAGCAGTATCTACTTTTCTGTCTTATCATATCACTTATAAGAAATCCTTCCTGGAATGTTGTAAAGTGAGGTGGAAAATAATTTTTGTACTATGTACACATACATAATAAACTAAGTTGAAGAGTTGCGGAAAAAATGGGCGGGATCGGAACTATGGGCGTGTCACCCACCACGCAAAGTAAATATTTAATGTCATATATCGAGATTACTATAATAGTGAAAGCCTTGGGACTTTGTGTGAGTTCATAAGCTATCAACATTTGTACTCAGAAAAAAAAGGGCGGGATCAGATCTGATATGAAATTTCATATATCTTGAGTGCTACAATAATGCAAGCCTTGGGACTTTGTCAGAGTTCATGAGTTATTAGTGTGAGTAGTCTGATAAAAAAAATAGGAGGGATCGGATAAGTGGGCGTCGAACCTTCATAGAAATTTAATATTTATGTCATATAACTGGAGTACTATAATAGATAAAGCCTTTTTATTTTGTAAGAGTTCATGAGTTATTAAAGGGGGACAAAAAATAGGCAGCATCGGACCAATGGGCGTGGCGCCTACCATACAAAAAATATGAAGCGCTATGTAAATGACAGTCTTGAAATTTTTGACAAATACATTAAGTACCAATGTGAGTATTTGTGCAAAATATGGGCGGAACCACCAAAAACAAAATTCGCCAAAACCAAAAATCGTGAATACCAAAAATCGCCAAAATCAAAAATCGCAAAACAACAACAATGGCCAAAATCAAAAATCACAAAAAAAAAAAAAACAAAATTTTCAGACTCAAAAATCACCAAAATTAAAAAACCCAAATACTAAAAATCGCCAAAATCACAATTCGACAAAATTGGAAATCGCCAAAATAAAAAATCGCAAAAACAAAAATCGCCAAAGTTAGAAAAAAAAATATCGCCAAACTCAAAGATTGCCAAAACCGAGAATCGCGAATAACAAAACCAGCCAAAACGAAAATCTCGAAAATCAAAAATCCCAAGCCAAAAATCGCCAAAATCTAAAATCGCAAAAATGAAAATGGACAAAATAAAAAAATCGCCAAAATAAATAAAATGGTTTTCAACAAAATATATTCCCAGCTTTTTATTTTGTTAAGATGGGTGTATCGAAGCGCATTGGGTTACTGCTAGTATATATATAAATTGGGTGTACGTGTGTCTATTTATTCCATACAGAAGGCAATAAAAATGCAGAGATTTTGGAATTTATTCTACGATCCATTCCGAGAATCGCTCTTGAAATTACATTTACTCTACTTCTACTTTTGTTTGCGCCTGACATTGCCAGATAATTTTCCTGATTATTTTCGTGAAAGTTACTGGTGTCTTCCGGATATCTGTAAAAAAAAACTAAATATGATGATAACAACAGAAGATGGCTGCAAGAAATTTTTAGTAGAATAATTGTTGTATGTAATCGCCTAACAGCTGAACTACACCATATATTCGATTTGTACTCCGTGGCACAATTTGTGTTAGAGTTGCATCGAAAAAGCGGTAATTATGCAATATTTTATTTTTCTAGAAAAATGATAGGGGGTGCTTTCAAAGTTTGTCTGAGGTATTCAATTGCTACTATGAGTAGCAGTGCCTGCAATGGGTGGGATCGGAGAAGTGGGTGTCTCACTTCGCATAAAAAGTAAATTTTCAATATCTGGATTAGTGTGAAGGGGAGAGAATAACGATACCTTGTGTGATTTTACAGGATATTAGTGTGAGTATTCTCGCTGAAACTATGCGGTATCGGATTAATAGACGTGACAACTCCCAAACAAAATAATTATTCAATATCATACAACTCGAGTACAATGATAGAAAGAGTTTTGCAAAATTATGTGAGGTCATCTGTTACTACTAGGCGTATCGAAATTGGGCGTGTAACGTCCCACAAAGTTTATTTTTAGTATACCCTACCTTGAGTAATATAAACTTTGGATGATATAACAGGTTATAAGTATAAGTAGCCTTGCTGAAAATGGCGGTATCCGAATTAGGCCTGGTACTTCCCAGATAAAGTAGATATTCAATATGATATATCTTGAGTACTATGACAGGGAGGGCTTCGGTAATTCGTGTGAGGATATGTTTTATAACTGTGAGTTCCTGCATATAAAAATGGGTGTATCACATCCCGCACAAGGTTCACTTACAATGTCAATTATCTTGAGTAATATAACAAGGAGAGAAACGAAACTTTATGTAAAGGATATTACTGTGAGTCGCCTTGATGGTAATGGGCGGTATCGGATCCGTAGGCATGGCACCTGTCATATAAAATTATTAATGTATATCATGTCTCGAGTGCTATGACAGGGAGATCTTTGATAATTATATGTCGTCATCTGTTACTAATGTAGTTAGCTGAAAATGGGCGGAATCGAATAAATGGGCATGGAAGTTCCCATATAAAGTAATAAATAAATAACAAGCAAGAATAATATAGTCGGTCTAGACCTACTATTCGATACCTTATACCATGCGTTTAGAGATCCTATCTCTCAGGCCCAATTAACTGGATATAGAAAATAAGCATAAACCAAATTTGAGTGGGAGCTTTATTAATTTTTTTGGTTGCAGATATAAAAAAGCTCATATCGGATGCTATATCTATATGGGGAATTGGTCCGATCCTGATCATGTTTGGTAAAGTCTCTTTTTTTTTTGCAAAAATATATACCAACAAAACAAGAGAAGAATCAGCGCAATATTTTTGTTTTTGATATATTTAAGTGAAGATCGGGAAGCAGCTCTATATGGGGCCAAAGGGATCATTTTTGGACTACTCATTAGTGGATGTAATGAACGCATACAAAGCCAATTTGAGTAAGATCTATATGACAATTTGGATCTTATGGCAATTTATGTCGATTTCATAAGGGTAATTTGTATGGGGGCTAGGTCTGAACATGGACCGAATTTCACCAATTTCAACAGCGTTCATCCTGTGGCCGATGAAAGCTTATGTACCAAATTTCATCAAAACATATTCATATTTGCGACCTGTAGTTTGATTACAAGCTTTACATGGACACACAGACGGACGGACGGACGGACATTGCTAAATCGACTCAGAAAGCTATTCTGAGTGGATCGGTATAATAAAAGATGGGTCTAGGTCAAATATTTTTGGTAGTTACAAACAGCAGCACAAAGTCCTTATACCCAAACCACATAGTGGTATAGGGTATAAAAATTAAAAATTGCAATAATTCTTTTTCTACAGCCACCTGGAATTATGCACATCCGTATGTTGTTTCTTGCTTTAGGGCTCCAGAACAAAGTCAAAGTTTTGGAAGCAGTATCTACTTTTCTATCTTATCATACAGAATACAGTCAACATTTTGGAAGCAGTATCTACTTTTCTGTCTTATCATATCACTTATAAGTAATCCCTCCTGGAATGTTGTAAAGTGAGGTGAAAAATAATTTTTATACTATGTACACATACATAATAAACTAAGTTGAAGAGCTGCGGAAAAAATGGGCGGGATCGGAACTATGGGCGTGTCACCCACTACGCGAAGTAAATATTTAATGTCATATATCGAGATTACTATAATAGTGAAAGCCTTGGGACTTTGTGTGAGTTCATAAGCTATCAACATTTGTACTCAGAAAAAAATGGGCGGGATCAGATCTGATATGAAATTTCATATATCTTGAGTGCTACAATAATGCAAGCCTTGGGACTTTGTCAGAGTTCATGAGTTATTAGTGTGAGTAGTCTGATAAAAAAAATAGGAGGCATCGGATAAGTGGGCGTCGAACCTTCATAGAAATTTAATATTTATGTCATATAACTGGAGTACTACAATAGAAAAAGCCTTTTAGCTTTGTAAGAGTTCATGTGTTATTAATGGGGACAAAAAATACAAAATATTTGAAGCGCTATGTAAATGACAGTCTTGAAACTTTCGACAAGTACATTAATTACCAATGTGAGTATTTGTGCAAAATATGGGCGGAATCACCAAAAACAAAATTCGACAAAATCAGAAATCGTCAAATTAAAAAATCGCAAAATTGTGGTACGTGTGTCTATTTAGTCCATACATAAGGCAATAAAAAATGCAGAGATTTTGAAATTTATTCTGCGATCCATTCCGAGCATCGCGCTTGAAATTACATTTACTCTACTTCAGATAGATAGATACTTCGCCTGATGTTTTATAGTGGATTTACGCCCGACATTGCCAGATCATTTTCCAGATTATTTGCGTGAAAGTCATTAGTGTCTTCCGGTTATTTGTAAAAAAAAAAAAAAATAAATATGATGATAACAATAGAAGATGGCTGCAAGAACTTTTTGTTAGACTAATTGTTGTATGTAATCGCTTAACAGCTGAACCACACCATATGTCTGATTGGTACTCCGAAGTTTTCCGATTTGTATTAGAGTTGCATCGAATAAGTGGTAATTATGCAATATTTCATTTCTCTAGCAAAATGATAGCGGGTGCTTTCAAAGTTTGTTTGAGGTCTTCTATTGCCACTATGAGAAGCTGTGCTTGAAATGGTTGGGATCGGAGAAGTGGGTGTATCATCTCCCATAAAAAGTAAATTGTCAATATCTGGATTAGTGTGACGTGCTAACTTCCAAACAAAATAATTATTCAATATCATACAACTCGAATACAATCATTGAAAAAGTTTTGCAAAATTATGTGAGGTCATCTGTTACTACTAGCCGTATCGAAAACGGGCGTGTCACGTCCCACAAAGTTTATTTTTAATATACTCTAACTTGAGTAATATAAAAGAGATAGCAACTGAACTTTGGGTGATTTAACAGGTTATAAGGCGTGGTACTTTCCATGTAAAGTAGATATTCAATACGATATATCTTGAGTACTATGATAGGGAGGGCTTCGGTAATTCATGTGAGGTAATCTTTGATTACCGTGTGTACCTGCATACAAAAGTGGGCAGGTTTTGGTAAGTGGGCGTGTCACATCCCGTACAAGGTTAATTTACAATGTCAATTATCTTGAGTAATAAAAAAGGAGAGAAACTGCACTTTGTGTAAGTTTACAGGTTAATACTGTGAGTCGCCTTGTCGGTAATGGGCGGTATCTGATCAGTAGGGTTGGCACCTGTCATACAAAATTATTATTGAATATCATGTTTCGAGTGCTATGACAGGGAGATCTTTGATAATTGTATGTCGTCATCTGTTACTAATGTAGTTAGCAGAAAATGGGCGGAATCGGATAAATGGGCATGGAAACTCCCATATAAAGTAATAAATAAATAAAAACGTTGGTGCACATACATGTCTGAACATCACGGCTGAATCTCTGAAGCTCTGAACCTTATTTTCAAAACATGTGCTCGTGAGGCTTTCCGAATTTTTTTTTGTATAGGTCACTCTGTATTATGTGGTTTAGTTGCCCTGTATATAATTTTCGTATTAACAATATTAAATTTTGATATAATAATTTACTTGGTTATAATTACAAAAACCTCCAGCAGGTGGCGCTGGATGTTTTACAGGAGTAGGTATACCTTTGCAAACATTTTCTATTTAAGTATTAAACATTTCATTGTAACTAGCAGATTCCAGCCCTCGAAATTCGAGCGCAAATTCTAGGAAATTTTATTTTTTCATTAAATAAAGACCCTGAAAGTATGTTAATCAATTAGATATAGCCAATTCACAAATCAACACAAAAATAACTCATTTTTATTACAAACGCATTAACAAATTCAATAAACACACACATAGCATTGTGTATGTGTTAGTAGCAACTTTAAATGCAATTTACTCAAAATAAAGGAAAAAATTTAAAAATCTGTAAATCTGCAAATCGGCTAAAAAGAAATACCTTTCAAATAATATATGTTTGGTCAAAATCGGGATAAAATGGTAGAACCAAACATCAGTCACAACAAATCGCCTAGCCTATTAATATTATAGATGTATATGGCTTATAAATAAATTTTAGGAAAGTTCCGAATTAACTCTCAAATAATTTTAAAGCCGTAATGTTCCTAAATCACGTAACAATATTGACTATCATAAACTACAGATATCTTTAAAGTAATGGTTATTTAATACATAACCTTTCAGTTTCATTGCACTGGAACATTATGGGGGTCATTGTCTGGAAATGAGAAATTCCATGTCAGGTGCCCTTCTTTATTTAATTTTATTTGCTGTATCTCAAGAACCATTGTGACTTCTCATTTCATTGGTGATCCCCCACCAAAAATTTTTTGAAATTTTAAGAAAGTATATATTACGCCAATGGTTCCGAAGTACATCAGGGCCATCTAGGTAAATTTTTTTTCGGCTGATAAAATAACTGATACCGTTTTACTTTTCCTCAAACGAGATCCGATTTTGCTTATCTTTCAATCGCTCATATCGAATTATATAATTTAATTATTTTTATCTCCGAAATATTTCATTTATATGTCCTTGATATGTCTCGAAAAGTAAAAAATATCCATAGCTGCACTAAAATACATCTTAAACTTAGTCATCATACAAATAACAAGCTAATAAAAAATGGTTTTATAACTAAAAAATAAATAAAAATATGTCGCTCGTGCTCGTACACAAACAAGTTTATGTCATATTTAAAAATAAAATGAACCCAATATTATGCGAGCAAGCGGAGCGCATTTAGCTTTGCGTTTTCTACATGAAATGTATTGAATGCTTAAATCGTTTTAGTTTAATATATGTAAAACGTTTTTTTTTTTATGACTCACATTGTAAATAAAAGGATAATTGAAGGAAGGAACTGAACACAATACATGAATAAAAATTACACAACAACAGAATGTCAAATTTATGAGGCGCGTATTAATGCAAACATTTTGTTTTTGTTATTTGCCTTTGGCCAGTAAAATACAAGGGAAGCATATGACCCATGTCAGTTTAGTTTTTTGAAAAACAAAAAAAAAAAAAAAAAATTGCATGGTAAAAAATTTCTAGCAATATTAACTGCTAAAGTTTTAAAAATCATTCCAACAATTCATGTAAATTGTGAACAACCATAAATACATAAAAGCTATATAAATGCAGCAGTAAAAAATTTTAAGCGTTTGGGCTTAAAATTTGTGTTTTAAAGGTATAGTGCGTGCAGAGTAAAACATTTGAATGAAGTGGTGATAAATAAAGTATTTATGAGCGTTTAGTAAATAAGGAGTATGACTTTTGTAGAAAAAATGCTTCTGCTAACTACCAGTTGGTAACATATTATTTTTATACCCAATACAATCGTATGGTGAGGGTATAATGATCCAGACCCTCATTTTATAAAACCGATCGACTCCGAGTCACTTGCTGATTCGATTCATCGATGTCCGTCCGTTTGTCTGTCTGGCTGTCTTTCTTTCGGTATATTTTGCTGAAATTTTTTATATAATCTTTTATCGCTCATAGAGGGAACGCTTTTAAAATTTGTTAATATAGAGGAATATGCAGACTTGGACTAGCCTCCATACAAATCACCCATATCAGATCGACTAAAATGCTAATAAGATCCAGATTATCACATATATACTACATATCTATAAGTTTCGTGTATTTATGTCTATTATAACCACTAATCAGTATCTAAAGAACAAACCCTGTAGGAACATTTCTAGTCACAAACCCTATAAAAATCTGCTTCCTGATCTTCACTTTTAACATGTTCTAAATAATTGTATCGATATTTTTGGTATGCTTTAAAAATCGTTTTGATTTTATTCAGATTTTCATAATTATTGTTTTAAAACTCATTTAATAAACAGCTTTAAAAAAATCACTTTTTAAATATAAATGTGTGTAAAAATTCTTACACTCCCTTCTATCGAAACACAAAATATTCCATAGATTTTTTTTTCAAATTTATATGTATGTTAGAGCGACTCACAAAAAAAGTGCCCCCAAGAAATCTACCTTGGTTTGTTCTATAACGATTCCTAAAATATTTCTGGTCTAGCGTTAACCCATTCCGATCTGGACAGTTTTTAAAAAAAGGTATATTTTTTAGTTTTTTGAAAATATTTTCATTTTTCCAGATCAACATATCATGTATTGGTATGACATGATAGGTTTTTTCAAGGCGCGTCCAACGGTATATAGAACATGTCCAAGCATGTCCTAACTGTTGTGATATTCAATAAAATATGAAATTTTTGATGGGTTTTATATTAAAATGAGTCAATTAGAAAATCAAATGAACATATTTATACCCTATACCACTATGTGGTTTGGGTATAATGACTTTGTGCTGCTGTTTGTAACAACCAAAAATATTTGACCTAGACCCATCTTTAATTATACCGATCGAATTAGAATCACTTTCTGAGTTGATTTAACAATGTCCGTCCGTCCGTCCGTCCGTCCGTCCGTCCGTCTGTGTGTCCATGTAAAGCTTGTAATCAAACTGCAGGTCGCAAATATGAACATATTTTGATGAAATTTGGTATATAAGCTTTTATCGGCCATGGGATGAACGCTATTGAAATTGGTGAGAATCGGTCCATGTTCAGACCTAGCCCCCATACAAATTACCCATATGAAATCGACATAAATTGCCATAAGATCCAAATTGTCATATAGATCTTACTCAAATTGGGTTTGTATGCGTTCATTACATCCACTAATGAGTAGTCCAAAAATGATACCTTTGACCCCATATAGAGCTGCTTCCCGATCTTCACTTAAATCTATTAAAAAAACAAAAATATTGCACTGATTCTTCTCAAATTTTGTTTGTACATATTTTTGCAAAATACAAGAGACTTTACCAAACATGATCAGGATCGGTCCATTTTTGGACCTAGTCCCTTTATAGATATAGCATCCGATATGAACTTTTTCATATCTGCAGCCAAAAAAATTAATAAAAATCCCACTCAAATTTGGTTTATGCTTATTTTCTATATCGAAGTAGTTGGACCGAAAGATAGGGTCTCTAAACCATGGTATAGGGTATCATATAGTCGGTCTAGACCGACTATAATTTTCTTACTTGTTTTAAATAACATTAATTTATTTATTTTTCTTTAATATGTACTAGTTCGTGTTTTAACTAAAATCTAATGCGTGGAAACAATGTGGTTAAACAAAGGCAATATGCGTATCAAAATTTTTCTTTTCTGAAGTACATTTCAGTTCTGTTAAAAAAAAATGAATTTTGCTAATCTAATACATATTTCACGCTGCCCCGGAGTAAATTTGAACAAGAGTGTGGAGTTTATTAAGTTTGGAAATGAATTTAGTTTCTAAATGACACCAGGATAAATTTCAGACCAAAAGCAAAAAAAAAACGAGAAGTTTTCTTTAATGCCATGACTTTTTCTCGTTTTAAAAAATTAATTATTCCATCTACATATATTCTTATTGTAATTTAATTGATATTCTATCTTCCTCCAAATTGAAATTTTACTTAAAACTGGAATTTGAGCCTTATTCCATATTTCCAAAATCTCATTTATTGTTATTTAGAAATAGTTGGATAGGCCAATCTTTTTATTTTGTGCTCTAATAAAAAACAAGTAAGAAAATTATAGTCGGTCTAGACCGACTACACGATACCCTATACCATGCGTTTAGAGACCCTATCTCTCAGGCCCAACTAACTGGATATAGAAAATAAGCATAAGCCAAATTTGAGTGGGATTTTTATTAATTTTTTCGGCTGCAGATATGAAAAAGTTCATATCGGATGCTATATCTATATGGGGACTAGGACCAAAAATGGACCGATCCTGACCATGTTTGGTAAAGTCTCTTGTATTTTGCAAAAATATATACAAACAAAATTTGAGAAGAATCAGTGCAATATTTTTGTTTTTTGATAGATTTAAGTGAAGATCGGAAAGCAGCTCGATATGGGGCCTATGACTGAGAATTGTTCTATTGGGATCGTTTTTGGACTACTGATTAATGGTTATAATAAACACATACAAACCCAATTTGACTGAGATCTATATGATAATTTGGATATCATGGCAATTTAAGTCGATCTCATAGGGGTCATTTGAATGGGGACTAGGTCTGAACATAAACCGATTTTCACCAATTTAAATTAAACCTTTGGAAATTTAACCTTTTTGCTTTACTAGGGTTAGCTTTTGAGTATTTAGCATATTTAGGTACTTTGCCTTCTTAAATGTGGCAACTACAACAAGTAAGAAAATTATAGTCGGTCGAGACATACTATATGATACCCTATATCATGTGTTTAGAGACCCTATCTCTAAGGCCCAACTAACTGGATATAGATAATAAGCATAAATCTAATTTGAGTGGGATTTTTATTAATTTTTTTGGCTGCAGATATGAAAAAGTTCATATCGGATGCTATATCTATATGGGGACTAGGCCCAAAAATGGAACGATCCTGACTATGTTTGGTAAAGTCTCTTGTATTTTACAAAAATATATATTTACAAACAAAATTTGAGAAGAATCAGTGCAATATTTTTGTTTTTTGATAGATTTAAGTGAAGATCGGGAAGCAGCTCTATATGGGGCCTATGACTAAGAGTTATCCAATGGGGATCATTTTTGGACTACTGATTAATGGATGTAATATATACATACAAACCCAATTTGACTAAGATTTGTATGATAATTTGGATCTTAGGGCAATATATGTTGATTTCATAGGGGTCATTTGTATGGGGGCAAGGTCTGAACATGGACCGATTTTCACCAATTTCAACAGCGTTCATTCCATGGCCGATAAAAGATAAAATACCAATTTTCATCAAAATATATTCATATTTGCGACCTGCAGTTTGATAACAAGCTTTACATGGACACACAGACGGACGGACGGACGGATATCGTTAAATCGAATCAGATAGAGATTCTGATTCGATTTGTATAATTAAAGATGGGTGCAGGTCAAATATTTTTAGTTGTTACAAACAGCAGCACAAAGGCATTATACCCAAACCACATAGTGTTATAGGGTATAAAAATGATTTGTTCACTCTTCGTATGTTATGTCTCAAAGAGATTACAAATGTCAACCATTTGCTCTATGATGCCGGGATTACGAGATGTAAGCATTTTTGTTCTCACTTTTTTTATACCAGTCGGAAGTCTATCATAGATGGAAGTCTATCATAGATGGGGCAATATTTCAGCTATTTTGCTCAAAGATGGTTAGTTTTCGAGATACAAGCAAATTTGTGTGTGCCTTCAAACCGAAGATACGTTCCGGTAACCCTAAGCAGAGTTTTAGCGTTTTTGTGGTCCATGCTAAAATTCCACGCTTAGTATGTAATACCGCCAGAATTTAAAGTTTTTTGATCTGGTTAGCTTACAATTCGTAAGAGGTGCTGTAGGGAAGGGGTATTGTATGGTGTTGTATAAATGAAGTGTCTAAAGTACTACGACCGAATGATCTACTGTGTTGCCCGCTGCTAATAGATTGTCCCTATAAAATCTCATCGAACCCTGAAGCCCTCAGAAATTCGACGATGTTGGTTGGTTCTAGTAATTTTATTTCGCTACCTAGTATTTGGAAAGTATCTAGGTGCTTTTTTCTCTTATGCATTAACGCTCAACAGTCCCCAGGTATGTGATCTGATGATTCGGGTTCCTCATCACAGAATCTGCACATGTGCATTGCTACACTTCCTAACTTGCTCAAGTGTTCCCTGAGCCTACCACCGTGACCAGGTAAAATCCCGGTAAACATTATTAGTCCGTTCTTTGATAACCAAATGCATGACTCAAATCTCTTACTGTTGCAGTTAACTAACATGAGTTTGGATTGCTTTAAGTCCACGTGGCTCGAGAAAAGTTTCTGTCTAACATGCTTCTCATGTTCTCTCAGTATGCTTTCTCATACTCCTTTTCCTATTCCACGAAACGGTTCTGGCATTATTAATTTAGTGGAAGCTCCCCTTCTGGGAACCTTATCAGCTTGCTCAGTACCTTGAATCTCAATATGCCCCGGCGCCCAACAAAGGCTGAGTTTAATGTGTTTGTCTAGCACATTTAGCCTCTGTAGACAGTCCCATACTTCATAGAAGCGGATAATATGGTTATGTTCCGCCTTTTGTACTTCCTATTCAAGTTGATTTGTGCACATCTATCGATGGCATAAATTTTTGCTTGGAAAATACTTGTGTGTATTTTCATTGACTCGAAGTATTTGGTTCTAGGCCCGAAGACTCCTTCCCCTGCACCACTTTCGGTTTTTGACCCATCTGTGTACCATTTGATTGTATTTTCTGTTTGATTGTATTTTCTGTTCGGTTGATGCAGATACAATCAATACAAAGTTTTTAAGTGTTCCTAAGGTTCAAGCAGATAAAGGTTACTATATCAGTAGTCACTCGAATAACGATGCTGAATCTTTTTTTTCTTTTGCGGCAGTAGACCAATGTGACGTTTTATCTAGTTTATTGTCTATAAAATCGAACTCTGTAGGAGTGGACGGGATTAATCCTAAGTTTCTCAAGATTCTTTTACCTCATCTACTTCCAATTATAACTTTTTTCTTTAACAAAGTATTAACTTCAAGCCACTTCCCATCGAATTGGAAAATAGCTAAAATCATTCCAATACCCAAAGCTGGTTCCGATTATAAACCAATAGCTATTCTTCCATTTCTCTCTAAAGTATTCGAGCGTATTATGCACAAACACATGACTAGTTTCTTGGATGACAATAACTTGCTAACAGATCGTCAATCTGGGTTCAGGAGGAAACACAGCTGCCTAACAGCCTTAGTTGATGTTACAGAGGAGATTAGGGAGAAACTTGATGATGGCAAGACTACATTTTTAATACTTTTAGATCATTCAAAAGCGTTTGATACCGTGGATCATAGCATTCTTTGTTACAAACTTAAAAACTTTTTTAATTTTACTTCGACCGCTACTCAGTTATTGCCAACATACTTACGTGGCAGGTATCAGTATGTTCAAACTAGAATCCAAAATTCAATGACACTGCCTGTAGCAAGGGGCGTACCTCAGGGGTCAATTGTTGGGCCACTATTATTCTCATTGTACTCAAATTACCTCCCAGGCATTTTAACAAATTGTAATGTAAGAATGTATGCGGATGACGTTCAGCTTTATACCAGCTGTAGTAATGCCCTAATCGACCAGTGTATTATCTCTATTAATCAGCAACTCCATCGTATTTATACATGGGCAACGGCAAATGGATTAGAGATAAATCCGAAAAAATCAAAATGCATTGTAATTCAAAAGCGACTTTCCAAACTAAATATTACACCTAATATAATTATAAATAATCAGAAAATTGAAATCGTTAAATCTGCTAAGAATTTAGGTATTTTTTTTAATGACACTCTTACGTGGTCGAACCATATTAACTATGCCTGTGGTCGTACTTTCTCTATGACTAGAACTCTGTGGCAAACCCAGCATAGTACACCTATGAAAATAAGAATCCTCCTTGCCAAAACTTATCTGATGCCTGTTTTACTGTATGGTTGTGAGCTATTTGCGAAATGTGATACAATTAGTAAAAGGAAATTGAACGTTGCATTTAACAACATAATCAGATATGTGTATGGACTTAATAGACGTTCTAGTGTATCTTTGTTTTCATCGCAGCTATATGGCGTTTCTTTAGATAATCTTTAAAATATAAGAGTTTTAGTTTTTTTACATAAAATAGTGTATACCCACAAACCGGATCATCTGTACGACAAACTTTATATTTCAGATATAAGCAGGGGAAAAAGAATTAGATCAATTAGATATAAAAGTTTAACGTAGGAGTGGCATTTCTACATATTCGCAGTATCTCTCTGGAATTCTATACCCCATAGCTCTCAACTTTTAAGTAACGCACGAAAATTTAAAGAAAATATTTTTAAACTGTTTTCGGCATAACAATATAAAACATTAAATATTAGTTGATATTATAATACATTTGATTAAATTAAATTTCAAATATTTCAACTTTATTCTTTAATTTTAATCTTATTGTTCTTTGCATTTTATATAAAGAAAATTTGTAATTAGTTATTAATTTATTAACGATTTTATAATTTTAAATACAATCAGTTCCATACTGCAAAATAAGATTTTTAGTCTTGTGTATGGAGCAGTTCCAATAAATAAATAAATAAATAAAATAAATAAATAAATAAAATATGTTGTACTTAAACAGCCCCATTCTTTCTTATTGCTAAGTTTTGTAACAAAGTTTTTCTTGAAATCGTATATCTTTTCAGTCCTGTCCATGGGAAAATCTTGAAGGAAGTAATCATTAACTTGACTTATTTGGTTCCATTGCCCTTCATAAAGCCTGGTTATAGATGTATCTCCCTGGATCCTTATTGCTGTTGTCACGGCTTTCTTCTGCACAACTATATGTAGTGGGCTTTGGTCTAGGAGCACATCTAGTGATGCTGCTGAGCACGTCCTCATGGCACCCGTTATCCTCATACACACTATATTTTGTATTATACTTAACTCTATTTGAGTTGACATTGGTTACGATTGGGCGGACCTCATCGAGTACATCCAGTGCAGGATGCTGGGCTTACATTTCCAGGTTATACCCGCTACCCTTCTACGTATCATTGTAGCATGCTTGGCTTTCTCAGTAATGTGGTCGACATGTGCCCTCCATATTAACTTGCTGTCTAGTACTGTCCCCAGTTATTTCAACTCTTCCTATGGTTCGTTGACTTCTCCCAGAATTTGAATTGGCCTCAATCTTGAAAGTTTCCCTTTCCTGGTAAATGGTATAATAGTGGTCTTTGTCGGATTGTTGTTCGATCCTGTTGCCCTACACCACTGATATATAATCCTCAACGCTCTTGGCACAATGTCACAAAGGGTCTCCTCGAATTTGCCTCTTGCTAATAAGACTATATTTTCCGCATAGCCTTGAAGTTCCATACCTGTTTCCTACAGTTTCGTTAATAATATCAATAATCAATAACCAGAATCCACAATTAGGGCGAAAGAATTCCCCTCTGTGGACATCCTCTGGATATTTTGACAGTAATAATTGACCAATTTTCGTCTAGCCCGCTAATTTTTAAGACATAAGAGATTTTAGGTTCCCCGCCAGAATTTTACTTTTTTCGACCTGACAACTCTGGACAAGATATCAACCATAACGCTTTATGATAATTAGTTTTCGATTTAATATTCTCTGCTGTCATATGAATGCTAATTAATCATAAGAATACGTACAGTATTACAGAATCACAAAATCAGCATATCAGGATTTATGAATCAGTGATGGGATTATTTTTGTCCTTTAAAATTTGTTTGTTGGCTGATACCATTAAATAGCAATAAACATCAATGACCATATTTTTTAATGAAAAACAAATAAATGAACATGCACAACAACACTGGCCTTAGGTTTTTGGAATATAATAAGTTTTAGTATTATTTATACATGATTACATATTTAAAATAAGTAACATACGAGCAGTTTTAGAACATTGTATATACGAGTATATATATATATGTCATTAAAAGTTATTTGTATGTATGTCGTGTTAAACATATTTTAAAAAGCAAAAATGAAAAACTAAATAATATTAAACTAATCTCCACCTCATGCAAAAACCTCGTTGCGACAACTTCAAAAGCCATATTATGCCATGTCCTTGTGTTGTGTAAAGGAAAAATATATACATACATATGTATGAATTTTAGTTTTGCTAAAAAGTGGAAAAGGTCATTGAGTTTTTCATAAAATACTAACACTAAAGTAGAAGCTTTTGTTTTCATACGATCAGATTTGTTTTATTTTAAAGGGTTTCATTCAGTATTGTTAATTCAGTAGGTGTATAGGTGTGTATGTTAATAAGGAAGACATTTATATTCAGAACATTATTTTAGCGCTATAAAACTAGAATTATAAATCTTTTAAATTTTTAAGATTAACTTAGAGTTACATATAATCAGTGCCATCGGATATTTTTTTTATCTTTTAAATCGGCAAAATTTATAAATAATATTATCAAAATCTTCAAGAGTTATCTTATAATTTAAATTGTAAGTTAATAAAATAATAAATAAATAAAACATAAAATATTAGTAAAAGAAAAAATTAATATTACTTTTCACATTAATTTACATCTATACTATATATACTAATATAATGTGTGTTTGTTTGTTTGTTTGTAGGAGGTAATCTCCGTAACTACTCATTTGATCTTCTTGAAAATTTCACAGAGTCTTACTGCGGATATGGGAAGTGCTATAGGCTATAATTTTTTAAATATTGTTAGTGGGCGTGGCATCTCCCACACAAAGTAAATATTTTAATAACATATATATTGAGTACTGTGATAAGGAAAGCTTTGCAAATTTGTGTGAGATCACCTATTGTTAATATTAGTAGCTACGCCGGAAATGGGCGGGATCGAATTAATGGGCGTGGTACCTCCCATACAAGTAATAGTTCAATATTATATGTCTCGAGTACTGTGATAGAGTGAGCTTTTCAAATTTGTCTGATGTCACCTATTATTGATGTGAGTAGTCGGACAAAAATGGGCAGTATCGGACCAATAGGCGTGGCACCTGCCACACAAAGTAAATATAAAATGCCATGTATCTGGAGTACTGTAACGTTGAGAGTCTTGGGACTTTGTGTGAGCCCATAAGTTATTCATGTGATTAGTTAGACAAAAAATGGGCGTGATCGGAGCAGCGGGCGTGGCACCACCCGTACAAAGTAAATATATGATATCATGTAACTGGTGTACTAAAAAAGGGAAGCTTTGACACTTCGCACGACCCCATCAAATCTTAGTATGAGTAGTCGGACAAAAAATTGGCGAGTTCACACCAATGGGTGTGGCACTCCCCATGCAAAGTAAGTATTTAATGTCATATATCTGGAGTACTCTAAAAGGGAGAGCTTTGTGGCCTTGCGCGAGCCCATAGGTTCTCTGTATGATTAGTCGAACAAAAAATGGGCGTGATCGAAGCAGTGGGCACCACCAGGCACCACCCATGCCTGGTGTACTATAAAAGGGAAAGACTCGACATTTTGCACGAGTCCATCAGATATTAATGTGAGTAGTCCAATAAAAAGTGGGCGGGATGGGATTAGCGGGCGTGGAACCTCCTATATAAAAAATATGAAGTACTACGAAAGCAACAGTCTTTTGTCAAGTACATAAGTTATCAATGTGATTTGTCGTGGAAAATATATCGCCAAAATCAAAAATCCCCAAACCAAAAAATCGCAAAAAAATCGCCCAAAAAACAAAAATCTTCAAAATCAAAATTGGGCAAAATCAAAAATCGCTAAAAAGAAAAATTGCAAAATGATATTTTAAGTTCAAGGCCAATAGTTAAGTGTTGTCAGATCTAATTTGGAAAATCCATGTTCTCCTTATGGGCAGCTACATGTACCTTGCTCCAGGATAGGAACGCCGTAACATCTGATAATTGTTGTACCGAATGAAAAAACAAAAAACATTGTATATCAGCAAGTATTCGAATAAAAAATCTATGCTAATAATCTATACTAACATAATAAAGAGTTAATGTGTGTTTCTTTGTTTGTAGGAGGTAATCTCCGTAACTACTCATCTGATCATCCTGAAATTTTCACAGAGTCTTACTGCGGATATGGGAAGCACTACAGGCTATACTTTTTTTAAATATTTTTAGTGGGCGTTACACCTCCAATACAAAGTAAATTTTTAGTATAGTATATTTTAAGTACTATGATAGAGAGAGCGTTGCAAATTTGTCTCAGGTCATCTATTATTAACGTGAGTAGTCACACAAAAAATGGGCGGGATCAGACAAATGCGCGTGGCACCCCCATACAAAGTTAATACTAAATGTGATATATATGAATTACTGTGATAGTGAGAGCCTTGGGACTTTGTGTGAGCCTTTTCATTACGATTCGGTGGGAGGGTGTAGCGAAGCACACCGGGTTACATTTAGTAATACAATAAAGAGGTAATGTGTGTTTGTTTGTTTGTAGAAGGTAATTTCCGTAACTACTCTTTTGATTTTATAAATGGTGGTTCCAATATTCAGGATGGTCCTGAAGGATGGACATAGGCTATAATTTCAAAAATCTCTAAAATGGAACATTGCCAAATGATATTCTAAATTCAAGACCAATATTTAAGTGCTGGCAGATTTAGTTTTGAATTCCAGGTTCTTCTCATAGGCAGCTATACCTTTCTCCAGATTAGAAACGCCGAAACTTTTGATAATTGTTGCACCGAATGAAAAAACAAAAAATATTGAAATGAAAAAATATAAATTAAATTGCATAAAAAAAATATTTTAATTTCACAATACAAACTTTGTAGCAAAAATTGATTATGAAATAAAACCTGTCAATAAGTCTCGGTAAGTCGTAGCGAAGCGCGATAGGGCAAATTAGTATTAAATAAAAAAATCATCTTTTAAGAAATTTATACAAAATTCTTGAATTATTTTTTGAACTGTCTATATTGAAACATTTTGAGCAATTATCTTTTAAATAATCATTTGAAAATAAAAAAAATTTGAGTGTAATTTGTATTAATTTTTTTTGCTGCAGATTTGTATATTTATATGGGAAATAAATCTGGTATTTTTATAACACGGTGTCTCGACTGGCTGTAATTCATGGCAATGTTCATGTTCAAGACAGAGTAACATAATACCGTCAAAACGCGAAGTGGGCAAATTATGTCTAGACATATCATTTCCAAAATGTCTTTGAACGGTAAACACTTAAATTTGTGTCCGATTTCCTCTCTCGCTTTTCTTTTTAAATCCGTTTTTATAGTTTTCACTTTTGTAGTTCCATAAACACTCATATTCGCGATACATATTAATGAAATATTAAAATTCTTAAACGTCGAATGAAACTTCAAATCAATGGCAGGGTTAATGCAGAATTTGTGTCATTTCAACATTAGCGGTCTCCACTAGCCATTGACTTGTTCATTGCCATGAATTATAGCCAAGATTTTTTTCGAATGAATTTCTAACTTTGGCTTTATTAAGTTTTAGCTGATGAATTTAGTTAAGCAATTAAGTTATTAAAAATTAAAGTAAATTTGGGAAAGCAGGTTTATTTTTTAATAAATTGATTGACTTTACTTTTTTCCTAAATATGTTTATGTCTAATGAACTTTTGTAAAAATTTAATAAATATTAGTTCTCTCGTCTTATCTTCTTTTAAATGATATTTGTCTTTGGAAACTGAATTAGGAAAACTTTTTATTAAAGGAGCATGTCTGGATCTTAATTTAAAATTACAGATGAGGTTATTGTATTTAATTTTTTTTTATAATTCTGATGTCAAAATCAAATCTTTTTTTATTTCATGTCACAATTCAATTTAAAAAAATAAGAGAACTACATACCATGCGTTTAGAGTACTGGTCTCAGATTCAATCAATTGTGTACAGGAAATAAGCATAAACAAAATCTGAGTGTAATTTGTATTAATTTTTTTTTTGCCTGCAGATTTGTATATTTATATGGGAAGGAACTTGTTAGAAAAATTAATCAATTCTGACGGAATTTGGTAAAGTTAATTAATTTTTGCAAGAAAATGTACAAACCAAATTTTGAGAAACATTTTTTGAATATTTTTGTTTTGGGTAGGTTTATTAACCCAAGACCAGAAAACAGTTTTATATGGGACTTAAACTAAGAATTGTCTTATAATGTAACGACTTGCACAAACCCAATTTGACCGAGATCTATATGATAATTTGGATATTATAGAAATTTAAGTCGATCTCATAGGGGTAATTTGTATGGGACTAGGTCTGAACATGAACCGATTTTCACCAGACTCAAGAGATTCTGAATCGATCGGCATAATAAAAGAAGGGTCTAGGTAAATAATTTTAATAGTTAGAACATTAATTGCTCAAATATTTTATGCAATCATCTTTTAAAAAATTAGTTCAAATATTTTTAAAATGTTTGAAAATTTATTTCACAGTGCATATTTTAAATTTGAATTCCTTCATTTTGAGAGGTTATGTTAATACTGTTTAAAAAAAAATTAAGAATATGCTTTAAAAAACACAAATAAGTTTGATTTATATCATTCCAATTTCTAAATTCATCTCTGGCAGTGTCAGTATTATCTATATTTTATTTATTTGATTTATTTGTTTGTTTTTTTCAATATTAGAAACTTAAGATTATAATTCTTTTGTGCTTCAATTGGGATAACATAAGCAAAGTCATTATTAACAAGTAAGAAAATTATAGTCGGTCTAGACCGACTATACGATACCCTATACCATGCGTTTAGAGACCTACCTCTTAGGCCCAACTAACTGGACATAGAAAATAAGCAAAAACCAAATTTGAGTGGGATTTTTATTAATTTTTTTGGCTGCAGATATGAAAAAGTTCATATCGGATGCTATATCTATATAGGGACTAGGTCAAAAAATGGACCGGTCCTGATCATGTTTGGTAAAGTCTCTTGTATTTTGCAAAAATATATACAAACAAAATTTGAGAAGAATCAGTGCAATATTTTTGTTTTTTAATAGATTTAAGTGAAGATCGGGAAGCAGCTCTATATGGGGTCAAAGGGATCATTTTTGGACTACTCATTAATGGATGTAATGAACGCATACAAACCCAATTTGAGTAAGATCTATATGACAATTTGGATCTTATGGCAATTTATGTCGATTTCATATGGGTAATTTGTATGGGAGCTAGGTCTGAACATGGACCGATTCTCACCAATTTCAATAGCGTTCATCCCATGGCCGACAAAAGCTTATATACCAAATTTCATCAAAACATATTCATATTTGCGACCTGCAGTTTGATTACAATCTTTACATGGACACACAGACGGACGGACGGACGGACGGACATTGTTAAATCAACTCAGAAAGTGATTCTGATTCGATCGGTATAATTAAAGATGGGTCTAGGTCAAATATTTTTGGTTGTTACAAACAGCAGCACAAAGTCATTATACCCAAACCACATAGTGGTATAGGGTATAAAAATAAATGCATAAATAGATATTTTTATACCCTATACCACTATGTGGTTTGGGTATAATGACTTTGTGCTGCTGTTTGTAACAACCAAAAATATTTGACCTAGGCCCATCTTTAATTATACCGATCGAATCAGAATCACTTTCTGAGTTGATTTAACAATGTCCGTCCGTCCGTCCGTCCGTCCGTCCGTCTGTGTGTCCATGTAAACCTTGTAATCAAACTTCAGGTCGCAAATATGAATATATTTTGATGAAATTTGGTATGTAAGCTTTCATCGGCCATGGGATGAACGCTATTGAAATTAGTGAGAATCGGTCCATGTTCAGACCTAGCCCCCATACAAATTACCCCTATGAAATCGACATAAATTGCCATAAGATCCAAATTGTCATATAGATCTTACTCAAATTGGGTTTGAATGCGTTCATTACATCCACTAATGAGTAGTCCAAAAATGATCCCTTTGGCCCTATATAGAGCTGCTTCCCGATCTTCACTTAAATCTATTAAAAACAAAAATATTGCACTGATTCTTCTCAAATTTTGTTTGTATATATTTTTGCAAAATACAAGAGACTTTACCAAACATGATCAGGATCGGTCCATTTTTGGACCTAGTCCCCATATAGATATATCATCCGATATGAACTTTTTCATATCTGCACCCAAAAAAAATTAATAAAAATCCCACTCAAATTTGGTTTTTGCTTATTTTCTATTTTTTAGGCCCAACTACTAAGAGATAGAGTTTCTAAACGCATGGTATAGGGTATCGTATAGTCGGTCTAGACCGACTATAATTTTCTTACTTGTTTCCAATACAAAAGTAAAAGACAATAACAATAAATTAACAAAATGATAAAGCCAATTAATGAGCTGGCTATATAGCTTTGAGATGAGAGAAGTAGTGAAAAAGAAATTGAAAAAAAAAATAATAAATTAAAAAAATAATAATAAAAATTTGCAGCAAAAGAAAAATAAATCGCAAAGCCTCATATAATTCTAAAATTCGAGTAATTATTGCTTATTACGAAGGCCATTTAATTTGGGATGGGTGTGAATTATTTTCTTTGGTTTAATCTCCAATATAGTTTGTATATACTTTGGGCAATTGCCAATAAAATTATAAATACTTCCGGTAAAAGTTTGAACACAAATATAGTTTTAAACAGGCTTATGATGAACATGGTGCCAGCGAATGACAGATAAATTTTAAACTATTAAGGTGGCAATTTCATCATTAGCCAATTTAGCTACATAATGATTTTTACCAGTTAAATTATTTTTCCCATCAGCAGCAAATCAGATCATATTTTTCTGATAATCGATATTGTGATGTTGAATATAATCGTCTATATAATTATGTAATGATAATTATGTTTGTTACACTTATAAGTTCAAAAAGTAAATACTTTTCTTGGAAGTCTACGCTAAATCTGATTAATATGCAAAATTGTTTTTTTATGTTGCTGGCATCTGCAGAATCGCCAATGCAAATAGAAAATTTGTTTGTACACGTGTATCCACAAACAATATCAAATTGGTCTGCCTCTACCAATTTTTATACCCTATACCACTATGTGGTTTGGGTATAATGACTTTATGCTGCTCTTTGTAACAACCAAAAATATTTGACCTAGACCCATCTTTAATTATACCGATCGAATCAGAATCACTTTCTGAGTTGATTTAACAATGTCCGTCCGCCCGTCCGTCCGTCCGTCCGTCCGTCTGTGTGTCCATGTAAACCTTGTAATCAAACTGCAGGTCGCAAATATGAATATATTTTGATGAAATTTGGTATATAAGCTTGCAACGGGATCAACCCTACTGAAATTGGTGAGAATCGGTCCATGCTCAGAACTAGCCCCCATACAAATTACCCATATGAAATCGACATAAATTGCCATAAGATCCAAATTGTCATATAGATCTTACTCAAATTGGGTTTGTATGCGTTCATTGCATCCATTAATGAGTAGTCCAAAAATGATCCCTTTGACCCCAAATAGAGCTGCTTCCAGATCTTCACTTAAATCTATTAAAAAACAAAAATATTTCACTGCATCTTAAATTTTGTTTGTATATATTTTTGCAAAATACAAGAGATTTTACCAAACATGATCAGGATCGGTCCATTTTTGGACCAAGTCCCTATATAGATATAGCATCCGATATGAACTTTTTCATATCTTCATCCAAAAAAATTAATAAAAATCCCACTCAAATTTGGTTTTTGCTTATTTTCTATGTCTAGTTATTTGGGCCTAAGAGATAGGGTCTCTAAACGCATGTTATAGGGTATCGTATAGTCGGTCTAGACCGACTATAATTTTCTTACTTGTCTTGTATTAATTTGAGTTGATTTTGTTATTCCCAAGGCGATATTTCGAGCCACGGATGAGTCAGAAAATTAACAATTATTAGGTGATCCACAGCCAAAAATGTAATATTGTGTTCTGCCAGAAACCAAGAAATTTTAATTTCGGCTTCTTTCGATTTTATATTAAATTCGGCGAACACAGATAAAGAGAGAATACATAAGTATGTATAAATATATATATGTAAATATATATAATATAAAAAGGGAATATACTTTATCCGAACCATTCTTCTCGTCATCAGTATCAACGACATCCTAGTCATCCTGACCTTTTTCACCAAGATTTTAATCTTTGTGTGAAAAAATAACACACTTAGAAGTTTTTCAAATCGAAACTGACACCGCTTACTTATTTTTCAAAAGCGTCGTTCCATGCCTCGTTCCAGTGCTCAGAATGTATTAAATTAATTTTTTAATTATAACTTTAATATTTTCTTAATAACTAAATAAATCTTTTATCATTTTGATAAATTTACATAAAACAAGTATGAAAATTATCGTCGGTTTAATTTTTTTGCCTTTGGATATGAAAAAGTTCATATTGGATGCTATATTTATATGGGGACTATGTCGAAAAATGAATACCAACCCAAATTTGAGTAATATACGTGCAACATTTTTGTTTTCAAACATTATATTGGGCTTTGACGAAGAATTGTCCTGTAGTATTTATTTTTGGACCACTGATGAACGATCTGTATCATAATTTTGCATATTATGGCAATTTAAGTCGATACCATGAAGGTCATTTTTTTTAGTACTAGATCTGAACATGCACTGAAGTTCCAATTTCACCAGCGTTCATCCTATTGCCGATTGAAGCTCATATACCAAATTCCATCAAAATATATTAATAATTGCGACCTGTAGTTTGATCACAAAATATACATGGGCACACAGACAGATGGACAGACAGGCGGACGGACAATAAAAGATGAGTTTGGGTCAAATCTTTTTAGTAGTTACAAACATCAGCACAGTCATTGTACCCTGACCACATAATGGTATAAAAATCGACAAAAAAATTACGTAAAATCGTTATACATGACACTACTGGATAAAATGCAAAAGAACTACTTGACTGAGTCTGTAATATTGTCAATATTTTACTCAATTCGGATATTAGGCATATGTTACGATCTTTAAAATATAAATGCTTTGTATAAGTTAACAAAAAAAACATTAAATTGCGATTAACGCTAATTACACCGCATTTTTTACCTACACTGAATATTTCAATACACGCGCCGTCCGCAATTTGTGTAGTTTCATTAGAATATCTTCCCAAAGCAATGTAACCCAATTATGATTCACATAGTAATCTTTGTCGCAATCAGAAATAAGAACTTAAACTTTCGTTTTATTAAAAATGCTGGCAATAAGACTGCCATTTGATTTAATGGAAATGCCTACCGATGAAAGCTTAATTAAGAAAATTGTACTTTTATAAATAAAATTGTTGATTGCCAACAGTTAGTTGAAGTCACGCGCTCAAAACAGAAAATTGTATTTATTAATTTATTTAACTCAAACTAATATCCCAATATAAATATAACCCTACTGCAAATATTATTGTTTATGTACGTGTATTTTTATTTAGTTTTGTGAGTTCAACATATGTTTACATTAGATTTTTGCATTTTTAAACTAATTTAGAAAGTTATTTAGGTTAACAATATTTTAATTAGTGTTGATGTAATATTTATGCCACGGCTAATGCAAATACATGTACATACAAACATTCACGAAACAAAAAATTAAAATAATATTTTGCTTTATTATGAAATAGTAATAAATGGATTTTGTTTTTCTCTTTAACTTTATGTTAGATGAATAAAATATTGTTTGTTACATATTTTAATATGTTAACCTTTAGTATATGAATAATTATATTTTTAATCCCCATAGATTTTAAATATATTAGGAAACCGATCAAAATTTTTATGCAAATTAGTTCGTAATAACAATATGTTATACTGCCAAAACAGCTATGAGAATACAAAAGATAACGCAGACATTATAATAATGTAAAATAAAACATGGACTGGCGTCTTTTCGTTTCCACTCGAAATCTTACTCTTTAGTTGCATACTTTACAGCATTCACAGTTATGGATTCTTCATCATAATAAGAACATTTTTATATAATTTTGTGATTTTGAACGCACGCAAAAAATTGTTTTCGAAATTTAATATAGGTGGAATTTAAATTAGGACTTTATACCTTGATCTTGTAGGCTACGCATCTTTGATATTTTTGTTTTATCCAGTTTTTCTGTTTTGATTATTGTTGCGATTATTTATTTGTTTCTTTTTATTTCTTGACAACATTAAAAAAAATTTCTTTTTAATATTTTTTTAAATATTAACAATAAAAAATGCAATGCAAATGCAATAACAACGTAGAAAAATTTCAATAAAAAGCTCTTGAAAATGTTCCCAAAAACGAACGAGACGTTGGGCAAATTATGAAATAAAAGTTGTTGTTATTTGTATCACTACTAAGGACCACTAAGCTCGCCTAAAATATAAATAGTCATAAATTAGATATCGTTTCTTAAAATATCATTCACTTAAAGGTAGCGGTAAAATTGGAATATAAGTAACTGCCATCACTATTAAAAGAAATTTACACTTTGTGTACCCTCCACACCAGTGTGCAGAGGATGTATTTAAGGTTGTCATTCCACTGGAAATAAGTAGAAACTACTCTGGGCCCCAAAATATATATAATCTTGATCCTTATAACAAGCTGAGTTGATATAGCAATATCCGTCTGTCCATCTGTGGAAATCATGATCACGCCCTCTATAGTCAACGCAGGTGCAAACGCATTGGTGGGTTAATGGGGGTTTAACCCCCCCCCCCCATGATTCCAATAACTATAGAAAAAATTATAATTTATATATATATACACATAATATATATAATGTAATGTATATAATAAAACTAGCTGGCCCGGCAAACTTCGTTTGTCCAAAAGAGATTTTTCGATTGAAGTAATTTCAAAATATTTTTTTAACGAAAATTATCGACCGCTAACAGATGACGCAATAATATAATTTGAATACAACACTTTTCGAATTCGGTTGAATTCAATATCTTATAATTATACGGATAGCTGACCCGACGGTCTTCGTCCCGTCCAACATTTGGCGAAAACAGAGTAAAATCAAGTATTAATTAAAAAAAGAATAGAACAACGATTGTAATAAATTTTATGCTGCACGGTATACATTATTTTTTAGTTTTTTTTATTTCTTTTTGTTTTGAGAATGGTTTCCAACTCGGGAGCACGCAACATATTGCTGGCCGTGTGAAAAGCATAACATTTTCAGATTTATGCCGCACCCTTTGTGATGTTTTCCAATTTTACTCAATAAATTTTTTTTGCAGATTTTAATAAAAAAAAAAAAGAAAAGAAAGAAAAATTCAAACACTGTCGTTGTTACATTTTTTTTTACTTGATTTTTTATTTCTTATTTTTAATCTAGTTAATATAGTTTCTGTCTGTTGTCGATTTTTTTTATTTGTCAAATTTGGAAAGGAAAGATATTGTTCATTAGTGGAAAATTTTCAAAGAGTGAACACCAAGTGAATAATTATTGGAAAATAAATAATTTTACTCAGCGAATATTGTCAAAAGAAAAATAAATGGTTTTTGGTGTAAATTTTTTTCTTTATGATAAATATTCATAAATTTTATGAAAATAATAAAAAGAAAGAGGAAAGCCAAGGATTACTTGTGTGTGTCCTATATATTCTTTTTCCGTAGCCAAAAGTCTTACACAAAAATAAAATAATTTCCGACTGCTAAAATTTGGTGCCTTCAAGATAACAATAATATATTACTAAAGTTAATTTTCCACAACACAAATATCAAGACTAACAAGGACATTACACGCAATTCTAAAATTTAAATTACAAGGGACTATTGAGTCTTAACGGGAAATCGATATATAAATTTAAATTTGATAACTTTTTTTTATTATTATTTGTTTTTGCTTAAAATTCAATTTTTTTTTGCTTTAATTTATTTAAATCTAAAATCTAATTCTTTTAACTTAATCATCAAAATAATCTAATTAATAATTTACATTTTATTTATTTCATTACATAACTCCAAATTAATTCATAATTATAAATTAAATTTTATTATTTCACATACACAAAATTTGAAATTTAATTTAAAGTTTAACAGTAGCAACAACCTCTACGTCTACCGGCGCCTGCAGATAACTTTGGATAAAATGTAAGTTACATTAAATTTGTATATTGTTAATTTTCAAATTTTTATTACAAAAAAAAAAAAAAACACATACATATATAAATTCCCTCCCAGTAAAATGTCTGAATTTTTTCTTATTAAATTGAGAGGATTTTGAAACGTAAAATTTATCAGAATAAAATAGACATTTAAAATAAATTTTGACATTATAAACGTCAAACATTATTTTTGCAAATTTAAATTTATAATTACTTTGAGCTTTTCTTTTCTTACCAAATGTATTAAATATTTGAATATAATGTGTTAAATTAAAAAGGTGACTATTCTTATTGTTAAAATTATATATTTTTTTTTAACTTCAAATAATGTGATAACAATTTTTTTTATGACAATTAATTTTATAATTTATATATTAAATTTAGATTTTTTTTATTTTAAAAATTTGTGAAATGAAGATTTTCAATATGAAGCTATAAATTTTTGTGTAATTATTACGAAAGGTGAAGTCAATATAGGGATGTAAGTATAAATTTCATTTTCCATATGGGCTGACTACCGAATGCCCTACAGTCAGCAAGGTGGGTGGGTATATGAGTGAGTAGCAATTACATCTAGCTACTGCATTTACATCAAAAAAAATTTTTTTTGTATGTTTCTTTTATGTCATCATTTTGGTATTTTTGGTAAGTTTTCATGTAACGTATAAATATTTCCGATGGGGCAAGAACACACTCCCAGCCCTGAGCACGGCCGGTTCCTATAGGTAGCCCTGCCCCAAAAGGAATTATACCAGTTCGCCTTTTCTTTTTAGAAAATTCGTTACAACTTCCAGGGACTGTCGTTGTGACTTGTTTATTGTCATCGCAAGTGCAAGTTTTACTGGGAACTGCACACCTTTAATGTGGTCCAATCCCGCCCATTTTAGCCAAGGCTAATTACAGAAATAATAGATGAACTTACACAAACTTGCAAATCTCTCCCTATCATTATACTCGGTATATATACATAATATTTAATCAGTACTTTGTGGGGGACGTACACCGCCCACTTATCCGACCCAACCTATTTTCGTCAGTAGTACTTACACTAATAACAAATAACGTCACATAAAGTATCAAAGCTCTTCCTGTCATGATATTGAGTCTGATATTCAGTGATTAATTTTTTTGTAGGTGCCACTGTTCCGATAACGCTAATTTTTTCAACGGCTACTCACAGCAACTCACAGCAATAATAGATGACCTCATACAAAGTTGCAAAGCTCTTCCTAAAACAGTACCCAAGATATATGATGTTTAAAATTAATTTTGTATGGGAGGTACCACCCTCACTTAACCGATACCGGCCATTTTCGGTATGACTATCCATATTAATAATAGATGGCCTCACACAAATTTACAAAGCTCTCCCTGTCATAGTACTCAATATTTATGATGTTAGAATGGAATAACCACGTACAGCACCATCTGTTGAGGCTTTTTGTACTTTTCGTTTTTCCTAAACCTTCGCGTGGCAGTTACAAACAAACTCGCAGGAGAAAGTATCCCCTTTGATCCTGTAGTTTTCAAACCACGATTCATTTTTATATATCTGTGGTCACAAGCAATAACCGCCTAACTCGATAATCATGCTTTTGAGAAAAATAGCTTTTTTTAAATGTAATAGCGCTTCATTACGACTTAGGTCAGAATATTTGTATTAATATCTTTTCAAAAAAGCAGTGTTAGAGAAATGAGTATTTCACGTAAATATAAAGATTTTTTTGTAGAATATGATAGTATACATAACTCAAATCGGCGAAAATCATTTTTTCGAGAAAAATAACTGTTTATATAAATGCAATGGGGCTTTATTACGACTTAGGTCAGTATGTTTTCATTAATAACTTTTTAATAAAAAGTGTTAGAGAAATGGAGATTTCACGTAAATATAAAGCGTTTTTAGTAGAATATGACAGCATGCAAGCTTAGGTTTTTTCCTTAAAGAGCTTTTTGGTCGCTTAGTGAGATGCATGTGGGATATCTATCAAAAAAAAAATGTTTTATAACTCAAGACAACGGTTTTAAATATTTAGCATATGCACTATTTTAAATTTTTTCCTATTAGTGTGTAAGTGTTTCTAAAACTGTAAAAATAAAGCATACATTAAAAAACTAGACAAATCAGCCTTTCCGACGGTATGTAACATAACTAACTAAAAATTCATTCCTTTGATACTGTAATGCCCGCAATATGTTAACCTCAGGAAAAAAAATCATTTTTTTCTATAGAAATGTTGAAAAATTATTATTTTGTATTTATTTGCAATAATAGTTAAATTAATATATAATAATATTAATAATAATAATAATAATAATAATAATAATAATAATAATAATAATAATAAAATAAAAAAAATATATAATTTAATAAAACTTAATCTTAGTCACATTAGATCCTAAGTTTTTTACTCTTTTTTGTATAATTTGAATATAATAATTTTTCCGATTTATATGTATAACTTTTATCAATTTTCCTTACTGCATTTTTATTTCTTGTATAATTTTTAATATCTTAATTTGTCCTATAAAACTTTTATTAATTTTTATTATATATATAACTAATATTTACATTTCATAATAAATTTTTAAGTAAATAACAATTTCAAATAAAAATTTCTTTACAATTTTCAATAAAAAAGTTGAGAAAAAAAATATATCTATAGGTAATTGTTTTATAGAGAAATAAAAGAACATATAATTTAGTACAAAGTGCTATTACGTGAAAAAAATTATATAAAATATGTTTTATATTGGAATAATAAGTCGAACCCAAAAATCTTGTTGAGACAACATTCTAACACTACCGTTTAAAAATATTTTTGGTGCAAAATATTAAAAACAATAGCCCTCTTTCATCTGTTCACAAAAATTGCCTATCGGTATAAGTCGACACATATTTTTTAATTATAGCACAGCTAACGCTTCAAACCTTATTAGGACATGTTAGATATAAGAATATAAAAGGTAACAAAGTTTTAAGGGGGCATATGATCCCAGTCGAAGCGAAAAGGTTAAAGCTCTTAAGCAATATTTTTTTAAATATTTCATTTTAAAAATTCGGAAATTTGGAGCTCTAATAATTTGGTATAACGGAATCTTAGTAAAATAAATATTTTATGGAAATACTGATAATCACAAAAATTAGATAATAGAAAATTAAACTGTTGATGTAGCTGTATAATGTAACAGAACATACTAAAAATGATAAAGTAGACATATTAGAAATTAAAGTTCGATAAGATAGTTCCGAAATA
This sequence comes from Cordilura impudica, assembly GCA_963682025.1. Classification (NCBI taxonomy): domain Eukaryota; kingdom Metazoa; phylum Arthropoda; class Insecta; order Diptera; family Scathophagidae; genus Cordilura; species Cordilura impudica. Next base: position 123,252,682 of record OY821518.1, on the reverse strand, counting down.
ATGTACCAAAAATTTTGATTTAGATGAAGCAAACATATTATATCAAAAGTAAGTATCTTTCACTGTGAAAGCTAGTATAAGTATAGACGTAAAATAACCTTGTATAAATTTTCTTAATAAATAAGAATTAAGTGAATGCCTGACTTGCCAAATCGATTGACTCCAATTCGTATTTTTTGTTTTCAAACTTAATGCCAAAGCACTTAATTAACACTCAAGTGGCTATTATTATTTCTCTAATAATAAGGATTTACGCCATTAACAACACCTTTTTATTAGAAAAATTTGTTTCGAAAATAAATAGTTAAGTGTCACTCAAGCAGTTTGACACTGAAGTTAAAGATACACAAATGTAGTTAATCGATTTGGCAAGTGAGGCATACAAATATAATGACCAATTTGTTTCCACCAAATTTCTATTTTTGTAATAAATTTATTTTTTCTTTTTAATTTTTGGAGGTTTTCAAGTAATCTCAGCTATAGTGGTGCGTCCATGTGTTGTTGTTGATAGTGATCACATGTTGCTAGCTGTTGGGTTGCTCTTTTTTTTTTTTGGGAATATTTACACTTGGTTCAAAAAGTTGACGACAACAACAGGCTGCATGAAAACGTGTGGGCTATATACAGTTTTCAGATTTAAAGTAATTCGGATGATATATTTGTTTGTACGTAGATGGAGTCTTACGGGGTTTGGTTAAAATCAATCATCTACACTAATGTTTTCTCTAAATGGGACTATAACACTTACTTATGTGCATTTAGAAAAAAAATATATTTACTCATTGAGCATGGTCATTATTCATCCTTGTGTGTCTGTTCATGTGTGCTCGTGGTAAATAAATAACAATTCAATTATTCTTTTAAATTAAACCACAATTCAAAATTTATTGTTAAGCAAACCGTAAGCCAATAAAAACAACAATAAATGCACCATCAGCCGCACAAGCAGCTACAAAAAGAGCAATGTTTTAAGTGAAAAAAAAGCAAAGCTCGGTTTAAAAATAAAAAGAAAATTGTGCATGTTTTAGTTAGTAGATTTTTATTAGAAAATGCATTATGGTGGAAACTCACATGTTCTATGTTATATATAGTTACTGCAAACAGTGGAAGACGATGCCAGTCAACACAGAGCAAACGGTAAAGTTGTTTGTAAGAACACCAAACACAAAGTGCAAAAGGGGTTTTTTGGAATAGCACAAATCAAAAAACATAAAAGAGAACATTTTATTTTTACAAAGTGAAAGAATTACAAAAAAAAAAGAAGAAAGGCAGACAGCAAGAAAAATAACAACAACAGCAGCCAAACAATTCGCAAGTTTAATAATAGAAAAACTTTTGCTGCTTAAATGTTAAAACAAACACACACATACACATACACACAATCACACATACACTTAAGTAACTTTCTAAAAACATATATATATATACAAGCATAACTGTACATACCTTTGTATGTAGCAAAATATCAACAACTCTAAATTTATACTTTTATACTTTAACACAGCACCTGTATATGTTTCTTTGTATTTTTGTTGTAATATTACAATTTGTACTGTAGGCAGTTTGTTGTTATATTTGTTTCTATTGCTATTGTTATTTTGCTTATATTGCATGCAACAATGGAAATTAATGAAAAAAAAGTTTAACATTTTACTCAGTATCACTTAAATAAGGAAAACATTTTTTTAATTAAAAAAATATGTATACAAAAAAAAAAAAACAAATTTTGAAGAATTAATGGTAGTAATGTTTAATTTATTCCTATTTCTTTTAATTGAACATTATAGATAAAATTTCATATTAGAAATGTACCGTAGCTCACATCGCAAGTTAGGAAATATTTCACATTTGGAACCAAAAAAAAATAATATTACAAGAATGGTTAAAACTATTCTCATACTGAAAGTCGGGTAGATTTTTGATTATTATTCCAGGCGATTAAAAAACTAACTTAGCTTTTAAACCTTATTGAAACCCTTACTATACAGTACAATGATGTTGTTATCGCTAGCGATTTTAATTCAAATATTCTGGCTGGTTCGGACATGTTACAATCCATCATGTCAATTGGATTATATATTGTCAACACTGTAAATCCTACTTATTATACAACTATTTACAACTAGTTCGTTGCTTCACATTTTTATTATAAGTAATCCTTCCAATTTATTGTTACTTGATCAACTTTGCGTGCCCTGTTTCCCTAAACATGACCTCATTTTTTTTGTCATTCAACTTCACATTGTATGAAACCAAAAACCCCTTACAGATATCGGGATTTCCGTAACATCAGTTTGTATCTATTGGATGAGTACTTCAACTGTATTGACTGGAGCAGTATTTATTACATGGCCTCTGCCGAAGGACAACTACATTTTTTAAATTGTAATATGCATCAAATGTAATTGTCGTGGAGATAAAAGAAATAATTGCTGGTTCACCTCTTCCATAAAGAACCAAATTTATCTGCTATATGCACGCTGGAAGAGATTTAGAACATCCGATCTTCATGAGGAATATCGTATTGCGCGACGTAATGTCACAAAAAGTAAAAGAGACGCAAAGTCGAGCTATTATGCAAGACGCTTTCGGTCAGCGATAGACTCAAAGAAGAAATGGCAAACAATTAAGGAGATAGGAATAGGAAATATAGACCAATTGCAATACTTCCTTATTTGTCCAAGGTATTTGAACGAATCTTGCACCTTCACAGTGTTGCCATTTTAGCATTTTAGTTGCTTTAGGTTAGGTTAGGTTGGAAGTGGCTGCTGATCCAAGGACCAGCACACTTAGACTCTGGGGTCCGTTGTGATACCACGGGACGAATGGGTGTTCCCCTCAGTCCCCACCGAAGAACCAGTTCGAGCTTCTAATGAAGCCCCTAAGATGCGAAATTTCCACGTTTGAGAGGTCAGAGAGATCGTGAAGAAACGGCGATCCCAATGTCCGTAATCTTGTTCTGGATAGCGCCGGGCAGTGGCAGAGGAAGTGTTCTACGCTCTCTACCTCATCCACATCCAAGCAGCTTCGACAGAAATCATTTGACGAGACCTTAAGGCGCTCAGCCTGTCTCCCTATAAGGCAGTGCCCAGTAACAACAGCAACTACCGTTGAGATCTCCCCACGGGGGAGTGATAATAGCGCATTTGTACGTTTTCGATTCAGAGCAGGCCAGATTTGTCTTGTGATCCTACACGTTAAATCATTAGCCCATCTGTTATTCGTTATGCCAGCGGTGCGAAGCCGAAGTTCAAGCTTGCACGATTCCAGGGGTGTACCAACACATTCCAAATCCGCTGGAACCTGTAAGGTAGTACCCTGTCTTGCCAGCTCATCCGCTTTGCAGTTTCCCGGTATGTTCCTGTGCCCTGGGACCCATATGAACCTGATGTCGAACTGCTTGGCCATCTCATTTAAGGACGTGCGGCAGCTAAGGGCGGTTCTCGTTTTCAGGAACATTGATCGCATGGATTTTACCGCAGCTTGACTATCAGAATAGATGTTGACTGCGGTCGTAGACAGAATATTCCAACCCAACCAGTCAGCAACCTCCTTTATTGCCACTACCTCTGCCTGATATACACTGCAGTGGTCTGGTAACCTTCGAGCCAGATTTAGTCCATGCTCCCCTGAATGGACTCCAAAACCAACCTGACCGCACAATTTTGATCCGTCAGTATAGAAATTTACGGAACGCCTACTGCCTGGTGTCCTCCTAGACCAAGATTCCCTGGTCGGTATTAGTGTACAGTAGTGACGTTCAAATACGCTCCTTGGAGTAGTGCAATCCATATTCAATGGCAAGTTCCTGTCATTCAGGATCACCCCGTGGCCACAATTGTAGCCCCGCCATTGTAGTGTGCTTCTTAATCGAATGGCCGATGAGGCCGCCGACTGCTTCCCTAATATGTCCAGTGGTATTAGGTGTAATAGGATGTTCAAGGCATCCGAAGGTGTAGTGCGAAGGGCTCCAGTGATGTACATGGAAGCCATTTTCTGTACCCTTGCGAGAAGGTTGTTATTGTTGTTATTCTCCAAAGCAGGCCACCATACGATGACTCCGTACAGTAGTATTGGACGAACCACCGCTGTATAGATCCAGTGAGCAATTTTCGGACTAAATCCCCATCGCCGACCAATGGCCTTCTTACAGGAGTATAAAGCTATAGTGGCCTTCTTCACCCGCTCCTCCAAATTCCGTCTGAAGTTCAGCTTCCTGTCCAGGAATACGCCAAGATATTTGGCTCCATCAGAGAAGACGACTTCATAGCCGTTGAGAGAAATGGGATCGAAGGTTGGGATCTTATACTTCCTAGTAAAAAGAACAAGTTCCGTTTTGGTCGGATTAACCCCCAGACCGCAACCCCTTGCCCAGGTAGATAGCTCTGTGAGAGCCCGTTGCAGGATATCTCTAATTGTAGATAGAAACTTCCCATTTACGGCCATGGCCACGTCGTCAGCATATGCGACTACGCTGCAGCCTTGCCCCTCCAACGATACTAGCACCATGTTTAGCGCCGAGTTCCAGAGAAGTGGTGATAGAACGCCACCTTGTAGCGTTCCCCTGTTCACAAATCGGGATATTTCCGACGTTCCCAGTTTAGACGTTATCCGCCTGTTGACAAGCAGATTTCCAATCAATAAGATGATCACAGAATTCACTCCTAGACTAGATAGTGCAGCTATTATCGAGTCCGGTGTGATGTTGTTAAAAGCCCCTTCTATATCCAAAAAGGCTCTCATAGTGTGTTCTCCTGCCGAGACCGATTTCTCGATGGTACCTACAAGCTCGTGTAGAGTTGTTTCAGTTGACCTTCCCTTGCTGTAGGCATGTTGCCTCGTTGACAGCAGTTTAGGGTCAATAATTCTACGTAAGTAAGAGTCTATCATACGCTCCATTGTCTTCAATAGGAACGATGATAGGCTTATTGGTCTGAAATCCTTTGGGACAGTGTGTGAGCTCTTTCCAGCTTTTGGAATGAACACCACTCTTGTCTCCCTCCATTTCAAAGGAATATACGCTGTGTTTATGTAGCAAGTGAAAAGACTGCATAGCCAAGGGGAAATGTAGTCCGACACATGCTGCAATTCAGCTGGAATGATACCGTCAGGTCGCGGAGATTTGTAAGGTTTGAAGCTTTTAATCGCCCAGGTCAATGTTGGTACATTAACTATCTCCGAAGCATTGTCCGCCGTGCTAGCGTCAGAGTATTCCAACGCCTGTAGTGACGTATGAGAATTGCCCGGAAAATGGGTGTCCAGTAGCAAGCTAAGTGATTCTCCACTGGAGGTGGTCCACACCACCACTGGATCCTGCAAATAGCCTAATGTGTGAGGAGTTGAAGCCAGAACCTTTCGCAGCCTGGATGCCTCGGAAACGTCCTCTATGTTATCACTGAATTTTTTCCAAGAATCGCATTTTACCGTTCTAATCTTCTTCTTATAGGCCCTAAGCTGCAGCTTGTACGCCGACCAATCCTCGTCCGCTCTTGAAGACTTTGCCTTGTTAAAGAGTTTTCTGCAGGAGTCTCTACCCTGCTGCAGCTCGCTAGACCACCATGGTGGTTTCTTCTTGCCCTTAGGCCTTGCCACTGGGCAAGAAGAATCTAAAGACTTGTTAAAAACCGTCGTAATATGATCTCGAAGACAATCAATGTCCGCAGAATTGCGCGGTTCGGTTAAGGGTATTGTTTCCAATAATCCAGCAAAGCTTTTCCTATACTTAACCCAATCTGTCCTCTTCAGATTCCTGGGGACACTCTCCGTTGGGTCCTTTTCTCTAAGTAAGAATTCGATATAGCGATGGTCAGAAAAGGAGTGGTCATCCAACACCCTCCAACCATCAATTTTATCAAATAGTGTATCTGATACCAAGGTAGCGTCAGGAACCTCCCTTCTAATACTTCTCACAAAGGTCGGTTCATTTCCCTTGTTACGTATATACAGGTTAGTACTAAGTAAAAACTTAAAAATCAACTCACCTCTTTCGTTTATGTCCGTACTTCCCCAGATCGGATGATGCGCATTGACGTCACAGCACAGCACCAGTTGGTGTGCAGTCCCTTCGGCCTTCCGGATCAGATTTGCCACGCTGTCTGGGGGAATAGGCCCAGGATCGCAAAAATAGGCGGAGGCGAGCCAGATTGTTTTACCATCTAACTCCAGGCTAGCCGCTGTTACATCTCTGTCACTGAAATTAGATAACAAGAAAATATTTAAACTGTTCCTCGCCAAAATGCAGGTCCTTGGTGTACCTTCATGCTTAGCGACGAGCAGCTTATAATTAGGAGTCTTCAATCCGCAAACCCTGCCACCACAAACCCAGGGCTCTTGGATGAAGACTATGTCTACTCCGCCTGTCGTCAGGCGAACCAGCAATGCAGCCGAAATCACAGTGGTGAAGATTTATCTGTACGACCGCATCATTTGCAACTGCCTGCACATCCATCTTCACCACCGTGATTTCGGCTTCGTCCTCCATGCTTTCAAGGAGGTCTTCGTAGAATAAGCCAGTAGCATCCCCTAACAGATCAGAATCAGATGTTAAGTACCCGTCTTCCTCCATAGCTGTGTGGGAACCCACCTCAGCTTGAGCTTCACCAGAGGTCCCCTCCCCAGCAGACTTCTCTACTGGTTTGACGATCTCTGGGATTGGTCCCTGATCGATAACAAGAAAATATTTAAACTGTTCCTCGCCAAAATGCAGGTCCTTGGTGTACCTTCATCCTTAGCGACGAGCAGCTTATAATTAGGAGCCTTCAATCCGCAAACCCTGCCACCACAAACCCAGGGCTCTTGGATGAAGACTATGTCTACTCCGCCTGTCGTCAGGCGAACCAGCAATGCAGCCGTGGCTGCTTTACAGTGGTGAAGATTTATCTGTAGGACCGCTTCATTTGCAACTGCCTGCACATCCATCTTCACCACCGTGATTTCGGCTTCGTCCTCCGTGCTATCAAGGAGGTCTTCGTAGAATAAGCCAGTAGCATCCCCTAACAGCTCAGAAACAGATGTTAAGTACCCATCTTCCTCCATAGCTGTGTGGGAACCCACCTCAGCTAGAGCTTCACCAGAGGTCCCCTCCCCAGCAGACTTCTCTACTGGTTTGACGATCTCTGGGATTGGTCCCTGATCGCTTTTATAGAGCTTGATCATAATCTGCCCAAATCCGTAGGAAATTATGCTGCTTGTCTCGGTTAAACGCGGGAGGGATTCGGCGTTAAGTAACAGTGTTACCTGCCGACGTGCCCCCTCTGTATCACCAAATCTACCAATCTTCCAATTGTGCGTTGGAAGATCAGGATTGCAGACCTTCAGCATCTTTAGCACAGATTCCGCATCCCCAAGGGTTGCCGGAAGCCAAGCATGCGCTCTGGGTCGGGACGGGATGTCATGCTTGTGCACAACATCCAGGTTTGCTCCCGGCCAGAGCTCTCCTAGTTTGCTGACGGCAGCCGTGTAAAGGGATAATGAGCGTTGGTCAGCAAAAGCCACCAGTTTAGCACGGCCTTGGTGCCAGCCTGCATCGCGGCAGGTTGGAGGTGGACCTGGCATATCCTCAAGGACAGTGAAGAATACTTCGGCTTATTTAGCTTCCACATAACTCCACTTGCCCTTGGGGATAGTGCCATCTTCATCTCCCCTGTTAGTGATAGCCATTACAAGGTTGTCTTTGACAACCTGACTAAACGACTTCGGCACAGCGTTGCTGGCCACTTTAGTACGTTTAGGTAATGGTTTCTCATCTGGCGAGCGCAACCTTTTAGTTGCTAGATTTAGCAACTTTTTTTGTCGTTTAGCATCCAAAGTTTTATGAAAAGAAGCTAGATGCTAACTTGGCAACTTTTATTAATAAAAAGTTGCTTTTAGCATCTTTTTTTTTGATTTTTGTTTCATTATTTTTTTTTTTTTTTTGAATATACATACAATTTTAAATTTAATTGTATTGATAAGTTTTAATTTTTAAAAGTGTAATATGAGAAATTTGTGTACTACTCTTTTTACAACACTGCTTTTTTCTTTCAACATATATAAAAAAAACATTTTGAAATAGAAGAATGTAAACAGCAACAACAGTTACATTTTTCTGCAAGAAATATAAATACAAAAAAGAAAACATTAACGTATTTGTTTAAAATACATATATAATTTTCGAAATGGATAAGTAAGTTATTAATTGTTTTTTTAATGCTCTTTGCTTTTCTACAATATTTTTGTATTTTAAAATATGTAAATAGTAAAAAAAACTTAACAAAATTTAATAGTTTTCTTTTATTACAAATATTAAAGGTATTTAAAAAAAATGAGCAGCATAAAGACGATCACATCAAATATGATGTGATTTGTTCAGAGGATTTTTCTTCAGATGATACTTTTAATGAAAATGGACGCCGAAAAGTGAGTAATAGGTATTTTTGAAAGTACATACATATGTTATTAGAGACTTTTACATTCATTTTACAAGAATTTTTATATCCTACACCACTCCGTGGCACAGGGTATAATGATTTTGTGCTGATGTTTGTAACTACCAAAAATACTTGACCTAGACCTACCTTTAATTATATTTATTTAACGATGTCCGTTCGTCTGTCTGTTTATATAAACGTTGGAATCAAACTATTGACACATTTGGAAGAAATTTGGTTCAAGGACGAACATTGAAATTGGTGACATGTTCGTTCCATCTTTAGACCTAGCCCTCATACAAATGACTCCTCTGATGACAACTCAAATGACCCTTTGACCAAACCAACTATTAATTTTTTACTTTCTTTTATACGAAAAGGTCCTCAGAATTTCTCATGTTGACCGATGTAATGGAAAAAGATCTAAAAATAAATTAGTTCATTGTCTGTTAAACAAAAAAAAAATAACGATCTCGATTTTTATAAAAAAGAAGTACCAGCAAAAAACTAGATTCAATTGGTTACACAATCCTCTGTTTAAACATTGGATCAAGATTAATGACAACGATGCTTACTTTGTAAAATGCAAATATTGTTCTACAGATATTCAATCAAAATTATCAAGTTTAAAAAAACATATGTCCACCAAGAAACACCAAATAAATTCAGCAGCTTTGAAAGGTTTGCAAAAACGAATAATCTTCGATGAAAATAACCCAACACAAAAACTAGCAAGGAAGTGTGAGGCCAGATTCGCATTGTACATAACCTGCCATTCAGCTATTAATCCAGTTATTCATTTGATTGGCTGTGAAAAACAAAATCACAAAAATGATCCAATGACAACAGAAGTTACATTAGCTAGGACAAAATGTACCGCCATTATTAAAAACGTGTGGGGTCCACATTTTAAATAGGAACTGAAATCTGATTTGGCAAATAGCCCCTATAGTTTAATAATTGACGAGGCTTCAGACGTATCCAGTATTAAATATATTGGCATAATTATAAAATATTACAGTGTAAAAAGAAGCGATATTACAACTACTTTTTTATCTATCGAGGAGTGTCAAGATTGTACTGCTGAAGGAATCGTTTCCGTAATTAAAAAAGTTTTGAACAATTTTAATTTGGATATTGAAAATCTGTCTGGACTAGGAACAGATAATGCAAAAGTTATGGTGGGGATATACAACAGCGTATACACAAAACTTCAAAATATGAAAATAAACAAAAACTTAATATTGGTACCGTGTGCTTGTCAGTCACACTAGCAGTGTCAAAATCATTGCCACCTGATTTAGAATTTTTATCCAACGAAACTTACTCCTGGTTTTCTAAATCATCCAAAAGACAGCTTATTTATAAAAACCTTTTTAAAGCTATAAATAATGATGCTGAGCCACTAAAAATAACTCGAACATCTCCAACTCGTTGGATGTCTATTGAAGTAAATATAAAAAGAATTTGTGAACAGTGTTTGGAGTTAAAAACTCATTTTGGGATAGCTAAGGTGACTGGAAAATGTTATACAGCTGGTGTTTTATATGATTTGTACAAAAATGAAAAATTATTCATGCTAGCAAATTTCTTAAAAAATATTTTGAGAGAAACTCAAGCTACCAATAAAGCCTTGCAGGCTAAACAAGGCGACCCTTTAAAAATTTTAGATGATTTGTTTTTCTTAGTCAATATAATTGCTGGAAAAATTTATATAAAAGAAAAAATTGAAGACGTTATTTTATATAATGAAGAAAATAATTCTGATGAAACTTTTCTAATTCCAAACCCGTATTTAGGATACGAATTTGAAAACTTATTGAAGCAAACAATTGAATCAAATGAAATATCATATGAAGATGGAAGGAGGACAGGAGCTTGTTAATGAGTTAAAAGTCGATTGCCAAAAAATATTATTGTTAAAAAGAAATTGCAAAATTTTCAATACAAAACACATTAAACCGGGTAAAAGAACCGATAACGAATATATTAGAAGAGTTGAAATTTATTTCATCTGAAACCGAAAAAAATCAAAACTAATGGAGTTATATCACAGAACAGTATTGGGATACGACACATAATACAACCTCTATCTGGATTGAAGTTAATAATTTCAAATATTCTATTGGCGAAAATCCATTTAAAGAGTTATCCACATTTGTATTGTCTTTATTAGTCTTGCCTTTCTCAAATGCCGAGGTTGAACGTTTGTTTAGTTTAATGGCTTTAGTTAAAAGCAAACTTTGCAACAGAATAAAATCAGAGTTGCTATGTTCGATAATACGGATAAAAGAAGGTTTGAAATTTAAAAATGCGTGCTGATACACTTACGATATACCGAGCGATGTCGTAGATCAAATTCGATCATCAGATAAATATCAAAGCCAAGAAGAACTTGAAGATGAATACATCACAGAAATATTAGATTCCATAAACATATTATTCTGATATACTCATATCTTTTGGTGGTATATATTCTATTATATATCAAATAAAAAACTCTTTAAAATTCAAAATATTTAATTTAAAATTAAAAAAAAAAAATCAATTTGTAATTAAAAAAATTACAGTTGAAATTCAAAAACTTTTTAATTCAAGTTTAAAAAATATAAATCTAAACTTATATTTTATATTAATTTTTCCGTTTAAAACACAAAGAATTTATTAATTAGTATTTAATTTTTCAATAAAAAGGTAATAAAATATGAAAAAAAAATTTAGCATCTTTTTTTTGTCTCCAGTACATTTTAGCATCTTTTTTTTTTGGAATTTAGCATCTTTTCAATTTCAAATTATGGCAACACTGCACCTTCAGATGATGAGATATTTGACCAATCATGGCCTCCTCAATGTAAATGTATCTGAGGTCATTAGAAAAAACACTGGTGGTAGTTATACTACGTTTCTTGTATTGTTGGACCATTTTAAAGGTTTTGATTATGTCAACCATAAAACTCTTTTTAGCAAATTCTTGCTAATGTCTTGCTAATGGCTACATATCTTTCAGGACAATTTCAATCAGCGACCGTCAGCGAATCAACATCAATTCCATTGCCAGTACCTAATGGTGTACCACAAGGTTCTATTTTGGCTCCTCTCTTATTTTCTGTGTACATCAATGATCTACCTCAACAACTTTGTCACTGCAATATTCATTTAGATGCTGATGATTTCCATATATACCTTAGTAATCGATTCATGACTGCTCACCTAAGCTCAATGACGATCTTAAAAGAGTATATGAAGGGGCTACAACAAATAGTCTCCGTCTTAACGCTAAGAAGTCAAAAGTTCCCGATGACATTTCAGTCAAACGATAGAATGTCCTAATGACCTTTTTTTCGTTTGACTTAAATATCGAATCAAGAGACATAGGATTTTTTTCGTATCGATCGTTGTGGACTCATCAATAATTAGCGAATAGTACGTATTTTCGACGTCCGCGAGAATATCTTCCAAGATGCACGGGGATAAAATGTTTTTTAACAGCGCTGCGCATTTTGTCCGATGCAGTTTAATGTCTTGAAGTATTGGCGGATCTACATCAAGATTCTTTATCACCAGAGAGAGATGGTCGACAGATTTCATCGACGAATGTTCGGCTACATAAGCAGTGATTTTCAGTTTTTCTATTTTTCGCTTTTGAGAAAGTGTAACTTTCGCAAATTTGTCGATTTTCGGCATCTGTTGATGTTGTACACACTAATCATACTTCTTAGTTGCCGCGTGTTTGATAAGCCCTTTCTTGTGTGCGCCGATAATAGTTTTACAGAAAGCACAAAACGCTTTCGTCGAATCGCCATCCGGCGATGCTTTTAACCAACCTACATTGTTAAAAACAAAAATAATGTAGAGGAGAGTTTATGCGTAAAACGTATGGAATACACCCTTTTCTTCGATTACGTTACAACTTTATGACCATTGCGGTTTAAAAAATATTTACTTACCCTCCTATTACACCTCACACTGCCTGTTCGAAAAACTCAATACACTCACATTTTTTTACTAATACACAGGCATTTTTCGCAGTGGTAATACTAATCATAATAAATGTTAACCTTTTCCCCAATCATGTGCCAATATTATTAACTCGGTAACTCTAATTTAAAAACAAAACGAAAAACGAATATGGACGCCAAATTGAAAAAGGAGAATATATTAAAATTAATTAGTTTGTACCATTCTCACGCTTTTTTGTGAGATATGAACAATAGATCTTAACGATTTAAAGAAGAAAGGCTAAGAAAATATAGCAAAAGAGATGGGTATGATGGTGGAAGTTTGCACTTCCATAACATGGTCAAAATTAAATTGCAGTCACATGTATGCACAAATGTTAATGCCGATGGATTCGACTAATTCGAATAATTTTTCATTGATAATACGTACACAACATTTTCTCAGTGGCAGTGTGAGGTGTAATGGCAGGGTTAGTTGGAGTCAGATCGAAAAATTCTATAAATATGCTTATCGGAAACTTACAATGTTTTTTGTCCAATAATGGGTTAGACTCACCCTTGAATAATGGCTCAAGCTCCCAGCATGCCACGTTCTTTTGTACATAAACTTTTTTTATTTTGTCTTACGACATTCTCCAATTACTTGTTAGATTTTTTTAATCACTAAACAATAAAAAAACGTTGCAGAGAAACTATCTGGACTAAAGATAATAGATGATCAACTAGATCAGATCCGTGGTGAATTGTACGCATGCTACGTTGAAATGTTAGTATTTCACCACGGAGAACACACGTAGCATTATATGAAACGTGAAGGGAACTCACCTCACGGGATAGGCACTATATGTCGCAGCGTGTATGTGACGCGTTTTCGTGGTCCTAGTGAAATGGATGCTTTTCGTTTTCTTAAGTTTCATGCGCACGTGTTATCGCCGTGGATATTCTATACATATGTATACTTGTTCTTGTTTAAATAGGCCTTATGTTGGGCACCTACACCCTTAGATTTGAGTATCAATCAAATACCGACCGAATAAAATTAGCTTTTAATTTTATTCCAAAACGATTCTTCATAGTATTTCTAAAAATTACCATAAGTTAACCCACTGGCTTTCAAAACCGCGATCAGTTGACCGATCTTTAACATTGCAGATGTAGTGGGGTTGTTTAAGGGTTTTTTAGGGGGAATTGGAGATTATATGGGGGGAGGCCGCATGGAGCATCTGGTAGCTCTGAGATGAGACGTAGATTTACTACTGTACATAGGAGTCCAATATATATTCTGTGAAGTAGCTGCAAGCATGTAAATGCCGGCCAAAGCTGCCAAAGACTCAGCAATCGGCTGGAAAGATAATGGGCACTGTACTTTGGGAAAGGAAGACCGATAACTGCCAAGTGCTATGCTGAGTTATTGAATAGAATGCAGGAAGAATATAAGAAAAAATGAGCCCACTTAAATAAGAAATAACCGTGTACAATCATGACAATGCATCGGCGCATTCATCTGCTTTGGCTTCAGAAAAATTTTAGTCTTTACACTACGAATTGCTTTCCTACCCTCCGTATTTTCTAGGCTTGGCTCCCAGACATTACTATTTGTTTCCAAACTTGACAAAAATGGTTCCAGGGAAAAAGAAGTCTTACCAGAGATGGAAGCCTATTTCGAAGAGTGTGACAAATAGAATTTTTTTCAAGGGTATCAAGATATTGGAAGAAGTGAATTTCACTTAACGGAGATAACGTTGAGGAATGAAGTTACTTTCAAATCCAAATAGACTGATATTGTGGTGACTTGCTTTGTGCTCTTTATCAATTGTTTTGAAAGACTTCTTAGTGCTTTGTGCTCTTTATCAATTGTTTTGAAAGACTTCTTAGTACGAAGTGTACTTCACTTTTTCGAAGCTTTCAACATAAAGCAAAATAAAAAGTTTTTCAGAAACTTCGTTTTGGTTGTGTATTTCAAATTATGTTAGAAGTCGAAAAGCACGCATGTTGCGTCGTCAGTTATGCAGTATTCATACTTACTGATGATATAACATTTACATTTTATAGCACGCTCTTTTGTTTCGATCCTACATTTTCTTTACGATATGAGTTGATTTTCTTCCCGAAAAAAATAGCTAAAAATTGATAAAATTTTCTAACCTTGTGAGAATCAGCAGAGTGCGTATTTCTCCACTTTCTTTTAATAACAAGACGTTCATTATATAATTTTTAACTCATGGAACCGTTTTCTAAAAATAACTTTTGACTCATATTGCTTTTAAAGCCAGTTTTGAACTATAAATAAAAAGCTCTTTCTGCACAATCCATTTGATTATAAAATAATTATTAATATTGATGATATAGAGAAAAAATAGTTCATCATATTTTTCAAAGCTAAATTTACAAGTGAAAAATTATGTTATAGTTTTTTCGTGTGCAAACCTTACCAGCCGTTTTGACTTGGTTCACATTGTGTTTACTAAAATTAGTCGAATCATTTCTACTATCAATTCAAAAGCGTCCCTAATTATGAAACGCGTAGTGTTAATTTTATAATTTGCTCTTTTTTCCGAACAAATTTAACAGAAATTTCAAAACTATACTTTACCTGAGAAAAGTGCAAAAAGTTGCGCTATTTCATTTTTATGTTTCAAAGTAACAAAAAAAAAAAAAAAAAAAAATAAAACTAAATTCAAACACCATTGCAAGTAAACTTTGAAATACAAAAAACAACAAAAATATTTGTGTTCAGTCTTTTTGTGTGTTATTGCAAAATTTTGCAGTTTTTCGCGAGTTGCAGTTGTGTTTCCATTTATTGTTATTGTTTAACTTTAAGCTTTTTGTTTTGAGTTTCTAAACTATTTGAATTTTAGGGGTGGTACCTTTACCTTTTTTTCTTTTCGTTCTATTTTGCTGTTATCAACAATACTTTCCAAAAGTCTATTCAATTGAACAAGTGGAAATAAAAATTTTAAGGATAAATTTTGCAAGTGACATTCAAGTTTTGCAATGAAGTACTTTAAGGTATATTGCTCTCAGTCTAAGTGGAAAAACTGTAATTGTTGTATTTTATTTAAAAAATATGCTATATAAGTTTTTTGTTAAAGACTATCAAAATACTGGCTGTTGATTATATTTGTTAGACAAATGTTCGTTTCAGGTTTTCATAAAAAATGTTTTACCTTCGCTTAAATTATCGACATAGTCCGAAATTTCGACGCAGTTTGCCTTTTAACAGATTCTGACTCACTTGAGTTTTTCAAAGCAGAAAACAATTAAATACGTTATAATGCGTCCAGACTAGGGCTTCCAATCCCGGAGAGAATTTCCGATCCCGGGATTTCGGGATTAAGTTTTATATATCCCGGGTTCCATGGATTTTATAAAATTAAGTTATTTTTATTTTATTTAATTTAAAAAACACATAAACACAAAGAAATTCATTACGTATAAAAAAAAAAAAATTTAGATAAAATTAAATGAGTACTGGAGCGCAGTTATGAAACGTGATAGAGTATTTTGATATGTTCCTAATGACCAGTGATTGTAAGTAACTTTCACAGTTTTTGCACAACAAATTACTGTTACACCTAAACAGCTATCGCAGCAAAATTATAACAAACTAGCTGTTTTTACCCGGTCTTTGACACGCTGAGTACTTAGTACTGAGTACTGTTTAAAAGGCCTTTGACACGCTGAGTACTTAGTTCCCAATTAACAAATTCTCCAATAAAATGAACTTTCTCCCCAAAAATTTGTATGGGCAGTACATTCATTTTTTCGTTTCAATTAAAAATTTTTTGAATTTTTAATTTAGAAGTTTTTTATAAGATGCTGCAGCAAAAATGCTTCAAAAATAAGCTGCGAAACCGCTTTAAGCTTTTTTTCAGTTTATTTATAAACATCAAATACAACGGAATGGTTCGCAAATTAAAGGAATCAAACTTTTAACAATTGAATTACTTCATTCAATAAGTGATCATCATTGAGCAGAGACGTCAAATTTAAGTTTCAGAAATTAAAGACTAATGCGACGTCTAATATTGTGTCGCAAGGATTCTTTAAGCAACTGCTTATAGTAAATGTGTGGCCGATTTTGATCAACAGGTAATTATTTCACAGTCGCGTCCGCTTCCTCGCGTTTGGCAGCCACACCCGTGCTGCCGCGCTGTTGTTGTCAACTTATTTTAATCGCCAAAATATATTTTTCATATCATTGCGAATTTTAGCTGAGCTGTGTTCCGACAGCGCATCGCATCCGCATCCGTCGCGTCCGCGCGCCCCGCGCCGCTTCCTCGCAGCAAATTCTTTGGGTTGGTTTTCTTCTTTTCTATTATTTCGGATTTATTTCGGTGTGTACTTTTTGGTCATCGTGGTTGCTGATCGGCATGCATTTTGGTTATATACCTATATGCATGCGTTTCCGGTTATATGACATAACTTCTCGTTTAATTTAGTTTTTGCTAATTAAATAGCTCGCCCTAACCTCCAGCAAAGGTAATGGTTGTGTAGAGTGGCTATATGCATTAAATCGTGCTAATTGGAGATGGCTGTATAGTTTCTTTTAACTGGCCAAATATTTCTTCATTGTGGCCATATAGGTCGGATGGAGTAACAAAATAATAACCAAAAAAAAAAGCTCTCTCAACTTTTTTTTTAAATATTGCCATATTTTGAAAACATAGAGAATAAATTTATAATAATAAATAATCAAATTAGGGATGAAAAACGCAAAAAACGAAAAGTCCCAAACATTTTAAATAAAATAATTTAATGTTATCTTTATTTTCTGAAAAACTTCAAATTTTCATCCAAAAAAAATTGTGAAAATTTATATATAAAAAATAACATTCTCATAAAATTACGTTTACTTATGTAACAATTTTTATGTTAGCAATTCTTAAATATCATCTGAGGTTTTCTTAAATTCATTGAATTTAAATTAATATCGACAAATCTGTTTTTCTATTTATTTAAATTGTAAAGGAGTGGCATCTCTGTCAAAATAAGCGAAAAACACAAAGAATAGAAAAAACAAATTACTTCGTGTTTGACAGGATGATTTTATGTTTATGTTTAATATCTTTATTTTTTTACTAATATTTCTGTTTATTTATTTGAAAATGAAATAATGAATTGAATATGCTATTTAATTTTTTTATTTATATAAAAAAGTTTTTTAATTAAAGCAAAATATTTTCACTATTTCATGATTTTTATTTATGTATGACGACATTTCAACCTAAAAATTTAAGTTTTTATCGATTGGATAAACAACACAAAAATGGTTGTCGTTTAGATAACAACAACAGCTGACTTTAACAATAGCGAATATCGTTTCAAAATTTTACTGATAATTTTGCAATTTTCTTTTTTTTTACAATTCGACTATCGTTAAAAGAAGTTACTGAATCGCGGTACTGAAAAGTTATTAATATCTCCTGAATGGCAATATTTTTTTTAAATGTAAACATTTTTAAATGTAAAGATATTTCTAAATTTAAAATTATTATTTCCGACGTTTTGATATGATTTTCTGAAACTCAATTATTATTTTCTAATTTATAATTGGAAATTTTATTTTCAGTTTTTATTATAATTGATATTTTCTTAAATTTGAATGGAAAATTAAAAAGTGAAATTTTGTATTTATGTGAATAATAATGCTTTATTAATTATAAACAATTTTTAAAAATTAGATGTAATCGCAATCAGATATTTTATAGGTAAAGCAGAATAATAATTCTATATAACTATGTAGAACTGTTTTGTAAGCAAAAAACTCATTGACGAACTCGGTAACTCTATTTTGTAAAGACAACAAAAAGTTAACCCCCCAATCTCACATCACACTGAAATTGTAAAATCGTTGTGTACGTATTATCAACGAAAAATTGTTCGAATTAGTCGAATATAAAAAAAAAAAAATTGTTAAAATTGTTAAAAATCATGTTTTCAAGTTAACATAAACTTGCCGTTAACAAACTGCAACTTTAAAAACTCATAAGTAAGCATCTAGAAGGTGCAGCATTTTGTTCAAATATATGCACATGCATATGCATTTTAACTTATTTGATTATCTCCATGCGTTCAAAAGTTATGATTTTTGCAACGAAAGCGCCACTGTGCTAAGTTGTGTTTGTTCTATTGTGAGCAAACGCAGCACCCATCTTGCGGACAATATGCAGTGCATGCAGTACAATTTTGTGGATTGTCTTCACCGTTTCTGGCGTGGCCACCTCAATTGCAGCTCGTTCGTTCTCGTTTCAACTCTGCCTCCAAATATTTTGTAGTCGTACACGAAGGAGCAGACGCCACCGGAGTAGAAACTAGCTCGACTTTAATATTGGTTAGATTGAATCCATCAAAATAAAAGTATTGAATTACATAATGGCGATCAATTTTTGCATGTTTACAAATTCACTTAGATCGCGTACTTGGTGACTCCAAAAAATATTATGTTGCCACTTTTTAGCAAAGTAATTTTTTCAAACTACTGCTTAAAAATAAAGGTCCTTTTGCAAAATCAGTTCCTGTTCTTTACAAAAAAATATCCTTCCTTAAAAATCTTTTCTAAAACAAACATCGCCAATTAAGTAGTTTCTGCTAAGCCGATAAATGCTCCTGTTTCTAATGTTATATATTCGATCTACGCATAAAGCATGGTTAAAGGCGTGCATGGACATACGATTTTGAAATTTGTAATTAAATTTTACCCTGTATTAATATTTTTGCATAAATTTTTCTACAAAATATCGAAAATACTGAGGAATTTCTTCTTTAAAGCTTAATCACCTCTATAAGGTAATTTTTTTTGTATTTTACAACAACCAGTAAAAATATTTTTTTTTTTTCATATGGATCAATAGATTATCCTCTGACATTTCTGAATATATCCATACACTATCTGGTCTAAGATCAGACTATTTCATTACACCATGTATCCATAAAAGATTCTCCATTCATATTCTAATGTTGTGGTTAAAGCAAAAGCAGATTACAGGGCAAACTAATTGGAGAAGATACTAGATTATTACCTAAATAGGACTGCTATGAAGCCCTGTTTAATGTTTGGAAAATATAACTTCATTTAACTTCCTGTTTTAATAAATTCAAAATCCTAATTCACTAGTTACAAGTCCTTAACAATTGTGTGAATAATCTTTTTACCATGTAAGCCAGAATTTTGTATAAACAAGATCTTCATCCAACCATTCAATTGCATTGTTACGGACTATGCGTTTGTTTTGAAGCAACTATTCTATCTGTTAATATAAAGGAATTTCAAGAGATGGAGAGAGTGGGATGTATAATATTATATTGATGTGGTTACAAGGCCATGACTCCTCTTTGATATTATCTAATAATAACAATAACAAGAAAATGTAAGAGCCTACAACACAAAAAAAAAAAACTAAATATAACTTATGTGTGTCTGAGTAGATTGCATCAGCATACACATTTGATGCGTTCGAACAACAAACATCTGACTATTTGGCCTCTAAGCCAAACAATCCAATTAAAATGAAATGCGGTCACAGTACCGAATACAATGTAACATTTAACACACACGTCTATGCAAACAACACAAATACCGAGATACAGATGCAGTATGTAGGCATAGTAACTGGTTGGTTTATTTTCATACAATGTGGTTTACTTTCTGTTCTACAGGAAAGAGCTTGTGCATATTCTATTGCTTTACTGACCATTAAATGAGTACTGTCCTCATTTGCTCTTGTTGTTTGCCAAAAATACAATAACTAAATGTTGTCTATGTTTTTGGATTTTCGGTACATCATTTATGCCACCAGTGAAGTGTATGTATTGTAATACAAAATGTTTCTTATGTTTCTAAGGGGGATATTTAATTAATTTTTAAAGTTTTTAATATATGTATTTAATGTCAATTTAGTTGATTTTGCGGGAAAGAAATATTGAAGTTCAATTTAGTACACTTTATTATATTGGAACGTATCGCGCTATAATTTTAAGGGGGGTCAACGTAAAAATATGAAAGGTTAACACTTACTAAGTCGATTCTGCGATGTATGTCTGTTGGTCCGTTCGTTCTACTATCCATTTTTGTAACCGTGTAAACCTTGTAATCAAACTACAGTTAGTTGTACATGCTGTATGCATAAAGCACCCATTCAAAACGCACCTACATTAGCATCTATAAAAATTGCTAAATCTAAGATTCTCAATCTCTACTAATGTTTTTAAATAAACACGTGACTTTTGTTATAAAATTAAAAATCTTTAGCTAACTTTTCTAATCAATTTAATACAATAAAAGTAATCTCAATCTGAAACATTACATGACTTTTCGTATCTGCGGAACAAACGTTAAAGTCGATTTACTTAGTAGTAATGCGCACAGCAATTCATCTTTTATCTCCTCAATCGACTGAGAACGGCGCTCCCGAAACAGTTTTTTGCATTTAATAGCCAGAAGTCAAACGGTGCTAGAGCAGATGAAAAGTCAATGCAGTCTGAGTTAGTGCATTGTCACGGTACAAAGCCAATACAGTGGCTTTACTTACAAAGTGGCGCCAAATGGTCCGCAAAACAAAAAATTTCAGGAAAATTTTTATTTTTATTATAACTGACTTCTAGAAAATATGTTTTAAATTTAGTGCCTGTGTAATATAATAAATGTTAACTAGCAGATTCCAGCGCTCGAAATTCGAGCGCAATTTCTAGCCAACTTTATTTTTCAACTTAGCAAATTCACAAACCAATGCTTTTTTAGTTTATTATTATTGTGAATGAAGAAAACAAAATCATTAACAAACACATTAACAAATTTAATAAACACACACATAGCATATGTATAATTATACCCTATACCACTATGTGGTTTGGGTATAATGACTTTGTGCTGCTATTTGTAACTACCAAAAATATATGGCCTCGACCCATCTTCTATTATACCGATCGAATTAGAATCACTTTCTGAGTCGATTTAACGACGTCCGTCCGTCCGTCCGTCCGTCCGTCCGTCTGTGTGTCCATGTAAACCTTTTAATCAAACTACAATTCGCAAATATTAATATAATTTGACGAAATTTGGTACATAAGCTTTTATGGGCCATGGAGAGAACGCTATTGAAATTTGTTAGAATCGGTAAATGTTATGACATAGCCCCCATACAAATGACCCCTATGAAATCGACATAAATTGCCATAAGATCCAAATTGTCGTATAGATCTTAGTCAAATTGGGTTTGCATGTGTTTATTACATCCGTTAATGAGTTGTCCAAAAACTTTCCCTATGGAACAACTCTTAGTCATAGGCCCCATATAGAGCTGCTTCCCCATCTTCACTTAAATCTATAAAAAAACAAAAATATTGCACTGATTCATCTCAAATTTTGCTTATGGTTTTTTTTTTTGTAAAATACAAGAGACTTTACCAACCATGGTCAGAATCGGTCCATGTTTGGACCTAGTGCCCATATATATATAGCATCCGATATGAACTTATTCATATCTGCAGCCAAAGAAATTAATAAAAATGCCACTCAAATTTGGTTTATGCTTATTTTCTATATCCAATTAGTTGGGCCTAAGAGATAGGGTCCTCTAAGCGCATGGTATAGGGTATCATATAGTCGGGTATCATATAGTCTGTAAATATGGTGAACAGCTAAAAGAAATACCTTTCAAATGGTATACGTTTGGTCAAAATCGGGATAAAATGGCAGAACAAAACATCGGTATCAAGAAATCGAGTAGCCTATTAATATTATAGATTCGGAAATAAAAAGGGAAAAAAGGAATACTAATAGTCTTAATCAAAATGTAATAATATATTCATAGAAATGGCACATCTTTTCTACTGGTGTGGCTGACTCGACCTGTGTCTGTCAACACTTCCTTATGGCATCTACGTTGTGTGGTTGCGTAAATTATTTCCTTTCTAGATTTGTCTGATAAAATAATATGAAATCTATATATGTAAGATTCATTTTCTGTTTGTTTGTTTGACCGCTATACAAATTTTTATTTTTCAACGGATTTTCCTGAAATTTTGTACACACGATCTCCGTAGCCCAGGAAAGGTCGCCATATACTTTTTACTGGCCACGCCTACTTTTACGCCCACTTTTTATGTAAAATTCATTTTCTGTTTTATTCATATTTGTTCACTATAGAAATTTTTATTTGTTAACAGATTTCTCTGAAGTTCGGTAAACACGATCCCTGTATTCCAGCTATGGTCACCATGTACGTAGTATCGGCCACGCCTACTTTTACGCCCACTTTTTGTATACAATTCATTTTCTCTTTTTTGGTATATTTGTTCGCTATACAAATTTTTATTTTTCAACGCATTTCTCTGAAATTTGGTACACACGATCCTTGTACCCCAGACCAGGTCACCGTGTGATTCTTGCGGCCACACCTACTTTTACGCCCACTTTTTGTGTACAATTCGTATTTTGTTTTTTGGTATATTTGTTCGCTATACAAATTTTTATTTTTCTACGGAATTCTCTAAAATTTGGTACACACGATATCTGTACTCCAAGAAAGGTCGCCATATGTTTCGTACCGGCCACGCCTACTTTTACGCCCACTTTTTGTATACAATTCATTTTGTTTTTTGGTATATTTGTTCGCTATACAAATTCTTATTTTTCAACATATTTCTCTGAAATTTGGTGCACACGATCTCTCTGCTCCAGGGAAGGTCGCCATATTCTTCGCACCGGTTACGCATACTGTTACACCCACTTTATGTATACAATTCATATTCTGTTTTTTGGTACATTTGTTCGCTACACAATTTTTTTTTATCGGATTTCTCTGAAATTTGCTACACACGATCTCTATACTCCAGAGAGGTCGCCACATGATTCTTGCCGGCCAGGCCTACTTCTACGCCCACTTTTCATATAAAATTTATATTCTGTTTTTTGGTATATTTGTTCACTATAGAAATTTTTATTTTTCAAGGGATGTTTAAAATTTGGTCACACGATCTCTATACTACAGGGAAGGTCACCATATGCTTCTTACAGGCCACGTCTACTTTGCACCAACTTCTATGTATATAAAACTTATTTTTTTCCTTTTATTTGGTTCTTTATTTGATTGCTATACAAACTTTTATTTTTCAATGGCTTTCTCCGAAATTTAGTACATATTCCAGGGAAGGTCGCCATATGATTTTTACCGACCACGCCAAATTTTACGCCCAATATTCTTATAAGATTCATATTTTGTTTTGTGGTATATTTCTTCCCTATACAAATTTGTACTTTTCAATGGATTTCTCTGATATTTGGTTTACATGGAAATAACTACACGGTTAACAAATTCCCCAAACTTAAAAAAAAGGTACCCAAAAGAAATAAACAAATTCCCCATTTTTTTTTTATTCGAAAGAAAAAATAAACTTACTCCGCAAATTCATTCTTAAATTTTTACATATTTTTATTTAATGAATTTTGTTAAATATTTATTTTAGTAAACATTTGCATACTGCTCTCAATATATGTCCTACAATAAATGCATTTAAAATGAGTATTCTTTTCAATAGCATCATTTCGTAGCGCGGAAGCTACGCGCACGAAGAATGCAGCTTATCTAGAATATCGGAATGATTTGAAAAATTTATTTTGACAATTAAAATAAGTTGGCAACAGCTGCGCGGCAGCACAGGTGTGGCTGCCAAATGCGCGGCAGCGGCGCGCGAACGCGGAAGCGGACGCAACGGATGCGGACGCTACGCGCTCTCGGAACACAGCTCAGCTAAAATATCGCAATGCTCTAAAAAAAATGTTTTAGGAATTAAAATAAGTTAACGAGAACTAAGCGGCAGCACGGGTAGTAGCTGCGAGGAAGCGCCGCGAGGCACGCGGACGCGACGGATGCGGACGCGACGCGCTCTCGGAACACAGTTTAGCTAAAATATCGCAATGCCTTGAAAAATATGTTTAAGGGATTAAAATAAGTTAACGAGAAGTAAGCGGCAGCAGGGGTAGTAGCTGTGAGGAAGCTGCGCGCGGACGCGGACACGACGGTTGCGGACGCGACGTGCTCGCGGAACACAGCTGAGCTAAAATATCGCAATGATCTGAAAAATATATTTTGGCGATTAAAATAAGTTGACAACAACTTCGCGGCAGCACGGCTCTGCTGCCAAACGCGAGGAAGCGGACGCGACTCGCTCTCGGAACACAGCTTAGTGAAATGTCGTATGATAAATTTTATCTACATATGTGAAATAATTACCTGTTGATCAAAATAGGCCACACATATACTATAAGCAGTTGCTTAAAGAAACCTTGCGACACAATATTAAACGTCGCATTAATATTTCATTTCTGAAACTTGAATCTGACGTCTCTGCTCAATGATGATCACTTATTGAATGAAGTAATTCAATTTTTAAAAGTTCTGATTCCCTTAATTTGCAAACGATTCCGTTATATTTGACGTTTATAAATAAACTTAAAAAATACTTAAAGCGGTTTCGCAACTTATTTTTGAAGCATTTTTGCTGTAGCATCTTAAAAAACTTCTAAATTAAAAAATCAAAAAATTTTGAATTGAAATAAAAAATTAATTTACTGCCCATACAAATTTTTAAGTACCCAGCACCTGATAAGCATAGTGAACCATTTTTAAAGTCAAAGGCCTTTTTATCCCGGACAAGACCGGGTAAAAACAGTTAGTAATATATAAATATTTTCAGTGTACAAAGAACAAACATTCTTTCTTTCAGAACACTATTTTTATTTGTATAAACGAGATGTAGCTTACGCTTGTTATTGTAAAATGATAATAATAACGGTTTGTGGAAGTCCGCAACAAAATAGGGAAATACCCGGAATATTAAAGTTTAAGTTATTTTGTGCATGTATTTTTCAGTATTGCGTCCTTGTCATCATGGTCTGCTTAGAATAGGAATGAAATGTTATTAAATATTATATATTATATGTTATAAGTTTAATGTTTTCATACATTATAGTGTTAAAGTCTCTCTTAATTAATTTAATAACAATTATTTATTATTTAGACCATGTCAACCTCAGGAAACAAAACTAAGCGGTTCCCAGAATCGGAAAAGCAAACAACAGCAAGAAAAAGAAGCTCCGAAATCTAGAGTAATATTGGAATCATACTTAGGAAAAACATCGCAAAAAGAAAATCCAGAAGATAAAAAGGATGAAAATGTAAATCCAGATACAGAGCTAGAACCAGATTCAGGTTGTACACCTACTGCTGCTAAATTTTATGTACTAATAACACAACTCAACTCTGAAGGAGGCGGCCAAAGTACATCAGAAATGATAAATCCATGTTCACATCTAATAAAAAGCACGGAAAACACAACAGAAGCACTTGCTGTAATTCCTGACATTCCGGAGCTCAAGAATGTTGCTTATTTAACATTTTTTAATAATATGGAACCAACTTCGGGAAGAAATGATCATTCGTGTATCTAGCACATTTCAAAATGAAGCCCCTTAAATGCAGCAACAACATCAACTAATCGTCTAAAGCCAAAATCTTGGTTTTCTCGACAGGTCGGTAGTGAAGACGAAGAGACTGAAGTTAACCGACCTTGGTTAATATATTCACCAGAAAATAATGCTGCTTTTCTTTCTTACTGTTTATTACATCAAATTCCGCCACACAATCATCTTTCGTAACATCTGCTGGTTTTAAATTATAGAAGAAGAAATATATATTGATTAGCCATGAAAAAAGTCCAAATGACCGAAAATCACTTACGACTTGGAAAGAAACAAAATGAAGATTAACAAGTAAGAAAATTATAGTCGGTCTAGACCGACTATACGATACCCTATACCATGCGTTTAGAAACCCTATCTCTTAGGCCCAACTAACTGGACATTGAAAATAAGCAAAAACCAAATTTGAGTTGGATTTTTATTAATTTTTTTGGCTGCAGATATGAAAAAGTTCATATCGGATGCTATATCTATAAAGAGACTAGGTCCAAAAATGGACCGATCCGGATCATGTTTGGTAAAGTCTCTTGTATTTTGCAAAAATATATACAAACAAAATTTGAGAAGAATCAGTGCAATATTTTTGTTTTTTGATAGATTTAAGTGAAGATCGGGAAGCAGCTCTATGTGGGGCCTATGACTAACAGTTGTCCCAGGGATTATTTTTAGACTACTCATTAATGGATGTAATAAACGCATACAAACCCAATTTGAGTAAGATCTATATGACAATTTGGATCTTATGGCAATTTATGCCGATTTCATAGGGGTCATTTGTATGGGGGCTAGCTCTGAATATGGACCGATTCTCACCAATTTCAATAGCATTCATCCCACGGCCGATAGAAGCTTATATACCAAATTTCATCAAAATATATTCATATTTGCGACCTGTAGTTTGATTACAAGCTTTACATGGACACACAGACGGACGGACGGACGGACGGACATTGTTAAATCAACTCAGAAAGTGATTCTGATTCGATCGGTATAATTAAAGATGGGTCTAAGTCAAATATTTTTGGTTGTTACAAACAGCAGCACAAAGTCATTATACCCAAACCACATAGTGGTATAGGGTATAATAAGTAGAATGGGAATTGATGTGTCATTGGAACCAAACATTCAGTCCGAAAAAGAACGGTGAAGAAATATGTTATTGCAAACAATATTAGCTTTCATGAGGTACTTAATTATGCAAAATCTTCTTCTACGTGGGCATATTGAGAAACTAGCACTTCAAGAAGATACAAATGTAGGAAACCTATTATTTTTACTTAGCCTTGCAATTCAGTTTGATCCGCTACTAGCAAATTATCCTAAACATGCCACAGAAACTCCAAAAGCTGCCTCATATTTGTCACCAGAGATCCAAAATGAATACATTCATCCTCTGGCGCCTACAGTTCGAAATCGTCTAATAAACGATATCAAAAAAAAAAAAAAAAAAAATATTATGGACTTTTGTTTGATGCAACTCCTGATATTTTTCATCGGCAACAAATGTCCCAAGTCGTTAGGTATGTAGATGTTGATTTTTATCAATAAAAGAGTTTCCATCAAGGAATCTTTTTTGGGTTTTATTGAAATATTTACATGCATAATATGCGACCTCGATCGAAAATACAATTTTAGAGAAATTAAATTCCGATGAAATTTCATTAGCACACTGCAGATCATAATGTTACGATAATCCTGCCATAATGGCAGGTCACAGATGTGGCGTTCAACGAAGAGTAGTGGAAAAAAATCATAAAGCATTATTTGTAAATTGTGATAACCATTATTTTTTTTTTTCAAAACGCTTATTAATTCATAATAGGATAACAATTCATAAACTAAAATAAACAATAGTTAACAATAATTTTCTATATACAAAGTCCCAAAATCGGGCTCTCGAGTATTATTAATATAATAATATATTTTTATTTAAAAATAAATTACTAGTTTCCTTACTTCAAATGAAGAATAAGTTATTGATATTTTGTAATGGAAAAATTCTGTTTAAAAACATTACTTAAATATTTTTGTAACTTAAAAATGGTCTAAAGGATAAAAAAAAACAAGGGGTATGTTAATAAATACTTATAGCCACCAAAATTTTTTAGTTTTTGAGTTTTGAAAGGTATGTTCTCTGTTAGCTATGCTGACATCATATCTTAGATCATTATTTAATTGATTGCATTTAAGTGGTTTTATATTAGCCCGTCTAAAATTATGATAAGAAACTGGGATGCCATTTTCATTTTGAATTTTCTTAACCTTATCGAGGTATAGTAATGCCTCAGGTGGAACAAACCCATTTTTCAGGGTATCAGATATATATTCCTCATTTGAATGAAATTGTTTTCGCTACATAATGTACATCTGAAAATGTAATTTCTTATTAAATGTATAATAAAATTATCGATTCTTATAATATTGGCAGAATTATACAATTTTTTATTGCAATTTTTTATAAACATTGATGTACATGTACATCCATGTAAGATGGTGAGATGTTAAACCAGATTGGGCATCCATAACTTATGATTGGTCTAATTAATGATTGGTACATCATAATTTTGACCTTAGGCTTTACAAACTTTGAGTAAAATAATAATTTGTACTTGAAGAATGCGTTTCTTGCTTTTGTTAAAATTTCATTAACACGATTATTGAAATATAAAAATATATCTATCCATTAAAATAATTATTAACTAGCACTTGTTGATTGTTGTCCAGATTAATCTGTTTATAAGAGTGAATTGACTCAAGATAAGCACCAATAGTATCTAACATTTCTTCTTGTTCTCTTATTATAAAATTATCTGAGCTATCCTTTTCTAGGTTTTTGATGTCAATTCCCGCTTTATTTAATATCTCATCGGAATTTTGTGGTATTTTTAAATTTTGTAAATTAAACGGTTTAAGTTTTTTGAAATTTTTATTTATTCCTTCAAACATTTCTTTCGAATCTTTGGGATCTAGTTCGGTTAATCTTTCTTGAACATAATTGTTTAGAAGTGTTGTACAATTTTCATTTATGAGCTTTTTGATCAATTTTAACTTAACCTTCAATAAATTAACTAGAGATTCCAATAGAGTATATTCTAGTCTATGGTGTTTTTTTATAATTGTAAGAATTTTACTTTTTTCTGCATGTAACTTCTTTATGGTTGGATGATTTATTTTGGAAAATGATTCTAAATTTTGATATTTTGGAACTATAGTTTCTATGGCGGAGATTATTACATTATTTAGTTTACATAAATGAGAACCAATTTCGGTGTTTGTGAGATTTCTGGTATTAGGTATTTGTGTTCACTTTTTATTTTGCGAATGATATTATTCTGCAATTTTTTTCAATTTGTTTTTTTAAAGTTGTATTTAGATATGGGTCTTTCTTCTAAGGTGCGGTGCAAAACTATAAACAATGACATTTTTTAAAATAAATTTGTTCGCTACCAAAAAACAGTGCACTATTTTAAAATTTTCAATTGGGCAAAAACATTGTTAGAGTGTGGAGCTATTAAATCGATAATTTTGAAGGCCAACTAATAGGTCAATTTCTGGAAATCAACTTATCGCCATATTTTGATTTCAATAAGTCGATGATTGCAGTGCAGTTTGGCATGATCAATATCATTCATATTTTCTGTAGGGTCTGTTGTAGGTTGTGCTCTCATCATATGTGGCAATTTTGTATACTAGCAAACCCTTGAAGCTAAAAATGAGCTTCATGCTAAACACAGTTTTGCGATACACTGGACGAATTAGTGACTGATTTTGAAAGTAACTTTGGATAATTTGGTAACACTGTTCTGTTTATCATTATCTGCCAGAGCATATTGATCACAAATGTAAAAACTAAGCGCAGTATTATAGTTTTGATGAAAGCTGACCCCTTCGTGTGTTCTATCTAAGCAAAAAAAAAGATAAGGGAAACTATCAGTGGTAATTAACAAAAAAAGTTTATTTTTTATTCATTGTATACAAAGTTAACAGAAAAGTATGAAAAAATTAAAAAATAATAAATGGGCGGAGTAGGGTGGGTGTACTCAACTGAGTACAGTGCCGGGTTACAGGTGAAAATTTTCACAACATTTTTTTTCAATGCATAATGTTTTTAAATACATTTTGCATTGCCAGCGAACTCTTGCATGCCATAAAACACATCTTAATTACTTTTCTAACTTTTCGGGGTAATGACCTATACCATCTTTTGGTAGTCCTAGGACCAATGAAGGGGTATGTCAAGATTTATTGTGCTCGTTTTGGCATAAATAGTACCTTTCAATGGAGCGTCGAAATAAAAGTTGATCCATGCTACCGTTATGACTCATTACATATAACCGCCAAGCGTTTGCAATTGCCATATCTGTTATATAGGTAAACAATGCCCACCACCATTTCTTACCGCGAATGTCAATTGTGTAGAGTGAAATGGATTGGTCCAGTTCATCTACTCCTCCCATATGTTATATTATAAGACTGAAACACCTTTGGTATGTTGACATAAATTTTTTTTCGTTGTGTAGAAGACCAACGTTTTATAGCTCCTAATGGCTCAACTGTGTCATAGTTTGATGCCATTGTACAGACACTATTGTCTTTCCATTTTATCAAAACAATTTCATTTTGCTCGACGAACCTATAGTCATATGACGCTCGCTCTTCTTTTTTCATTTCTTTCGTACTTCTTAATGGACACTTTTTTGTTCTGTTCTCTCTAATGGTTCCAGTCGCACGAAATCCTTTTTCCTTGGGACCACCATGAGATTATAAGTAGTAAAAAAGTTATCAAAAAATACTTCATGCGATGCTGAGCCAGTCTCCATTTTCTCAAGCAAGTTTTTAATTTTCCTCCGATTTTCCACAATAAAAATCGAAAGTGTAGCAATATCCGGTAGAACTAGCTGCCACCCATTTTTTAAAGCCAAATCGTACTGGTTTTCCACGTATAAACTGCTTTGTAGGATGATGACCAAAATATTTTACCATCGACTCATGAATGGAAATATGCTCCTGTAATACTCTCCACTGAAGAAATTTCTTCATTATAAAATCAGCTAATGGCCGAACTTTATACATTTTGTCCCAAGTAGTGTCAGCTTGGTCATTGTTCACAATATGAAGATTCTTTTTGATATCTCGATATCTTTGCCTAGACATTGATTTTGTTACCATTTCTATGCCAACATCCTCATCGTAAGACCAGTATAAATACTCTGTGGGTAATTTGTGATACCCAGAGAATATCAGTACACCCATAATTTTTTTTTAAGTCGACGGGGTCAAGTTGAAAGTGATGTCTATTATTTTGATTGACATATAAAATTGTATTGCTGATAATCAAACTAGTCACGTCTTCATCAAATATTTTTTCGAATACTTGTAATGGGTTGAGATTACTAAACAACTTCTTTACATCTTCTTGTCTTTCGGGCACATCAGTCGATACCCGAGATGTTGAAGAATATGTTGGTAAGCACTTACGCCACGCTGATAGTTGACTGCGGCTTCCTTTACCTTTTCGGCCAACGGTTCATCATAGCTACTGTCGTTGTCATCACTTAAAATTATGTCATTGTTGCGTCTAAACACCTCAATATTACATGGCACATCTTTCGGCAAGTTATCAGCTACCATGATCTCATCACCACCTTCTTCTTCATCTGATAAAACACTCGGCTCCGGCGGAATGATTGCGAAATCATATAAAGAATCACTGTCACTATCTTCCAGTATTGCGTTAACAGCTTCTTCTAATCCTTTGAAACCATTACAAACTTTAAAGCGTTTAGAACTCATCGTAAATAATTTTTGTGCTCTAACCTTATAGTCTCAACATAACTTATAGATGTTTAGGCTAACACTAAACAGCTTTTTTCAAATCAGTCACTACCAGTAGAATTGATATTTTGGGAATCCCCTTGTTACATAGATAAACACGTAAGTATGTATTGCAGAAACACACAAGTATGCATTTCTGTAAACATAACAGTGATGCCACAATTTTTATATAGATTCCGCCGCTATACTCAATTGAGTACAGTTGTATTTAAAATACGATAACTTTGTAAAAGGAAACGGCAGACCATTTTTTTGTATATTTTATAAATAGAAATACTTGCATTTAGAAAACTAAAAAGAAAAGAAAATTGCAATACAGTAAAAGCAAAAAAAAAAAAAAAATTAAAATCTGAGTTTATCTCGCCACACCAATTTTGTATAAGTTTAAGGGTCCATTTGTGGCAGTTGATATGTATATAGCAAACTTTTTTTTTTTGTTATTTTAACGAGGTACGGGATTCTTTTAAGCTAAAAACGCAAAAAAACCGAAAACTTTAAAAATTTTAAAAATTTGACATAATGTTTAGGTGTACTCAATTTAATTTTCACCTATAGATATCAGAAAACCATATGTGTGTCCGTTCCTTTGGTTAGTTGTCGAGGTCAAAATGGCTGAACCGATTTTCTTGAAAATTTGGTGGTCATATTGAGTAAAATCTAGTGGGAACTAGAGTAAACCATGATTGGAAAACGAGACCTGCCACCTCCCATAAAAACTGCTTTTTAAATGCTCAAAAAAAAAAAAAAAAAAGAGCAGGGACCTCTTTTTACTTAAAGTATATCCTTCATGTTCCCTGAAAGTTATTGTAATGCATGACGTGAATTCATGAGCTATTTAAAATTGGAAATGTTTAAGTTCTATAAAAATGCTAAACTATCGTTTCAAAGGGATTGTTGTAGCTTATTAACTGCGACAGACCCAGAACTATTAGCGAAAGTTTACTCAACAATAAGCACGATTACGATTGATGAAACCTATAGGCACCATAAATCAAAACATAGACTAGGACAATCAATATAGATGAAAAGAATTGCACAACATAACCAATAGAGTTCCAAAATTGAATTTCTAGAGATTCGCTATATAAATTTTATAATTCTAATTCGTACTATAAATTCACCGAATCTATGTAACGAATCACAAACCTTGGCCGCAATGTTTTTTGTTCCACGGCTATGCTCTGGTTTGCTTTTGCAATTCCAAATCTTACAACTTCCAGTTAAACTAGCATCTGACCATTAATTAGCCGCAAGTCAAACGTTGAAAATTTTTGTGTGAATTTTTTGCTGAAATTTTTTGTGTGCATGTAAAATGTTTTTTATAAAAACATCAATATTTTTGCTTTGATACTTTCTTTGAATCACATTCTGAGTCGATTTAGAGATGTATGTCCGTCCGTCCATCCGTCTCTGTATCCGAATTAAAAATCGGTTCATCTTCAGAGCTGGTCTTCATACAAATAACCCTAGGTCCCACATTATCACATGGGTCTCATTAGGGCCATCTTTAGTAATAGTACACACACAAAGCTGCTACCTGATTATCACTTAAATAAATACAAATGGTTTATTATTATGGAGGGTATAATGATTTTGTGCTGATGTTTGTAAATACCAATACTATCTGTCATAGACCCTCCTTTTATTAGTTTTCCGTCCGTCTGTCTATTTGTCCATATGTATGGCCATATTAACTTGTAATAAAATTTCAGGTAATAAATATGTTGAAAATCGATATATGTTGTCGAAAATCGATGCATGTTGCGACCTAGTCCACCTACAAATGAAAATAGCAGTTGAAATATATTGTCCCAAGATCCAAATTATAATATAAATCTCAGTCAGATTTGGTTTGCATACCACAGTTAATTGGTATCCTAAAAATAAACATTGTTGGGCCATTTTTAGTTGTAGTCCCCACATAAAGTTTGTTCTCGATCTACCTCATAATAATTTTATTGCAGAGATTTGGTCGGTCAATTTCTCGATGAAGTCCTCATACAAAAACAGCATATGATATGACCTTTGTAATATCGGAAAGTTAAAAAATTTATAACAAAAATACATAGATTTGGTTTGTGCGTATTTTCTACATTCAATCGTCTGGACCTAAGAATCTTCCTCTATACGAATGACATATAGTCGGTCTAAACCGCCCATTTTTTAATTATTTTTAAATAATTTCCACTAACTTTATTCACTATTGGACAACATAAAATGCAATTTAATGTATATTTCCTTTCGCTGAACGAAAACTAATTTAATTTAATTTGAAAGTTTAAAACTTAACCGAATTCATTCATTTAATTTACTATATGATACAAGAAAAAAAATCAATGTGAGTCCGATCAGGGCAGATGTGTAAACATCTACACCTTTTCCAATTGCATTTCAGAAAGTATCAAATGTATTTCAGAAAATATCAATTGAATTTCAGAAAGTATCTATTGAAATTGAGAATTAAAAAGTAGTTTACATTACAATGCCGAAAAGTTATTATTGTTTCTATTAGTGATTTGGTGTCGCGGAAAATGTTTAGCAATATTTGGACTTATTTGTTATGCACTGGAAAATATATTATCAAGGGCGGCCTTTTAATTGAAAGAAGATGAGAACTTCATTTGTTAATCAGCTACAATATAAACACTAGGATAGAATAATGACCGATTTCGAAGTCATCATTTTGAAAAAAATACGTTTATATCGTCACCTGAAATGCAAAAGGCCGTAACTAACAAAAAAGTTCAAAATTGACTTTTTGTATTGTAGTTACGCCCTTTAACGTAAAAACTACTATTTTATCATAAATTTGTTTTCATGAATAAAAATCCATCTGAGCTTGATTCTGAAATTTGGGTATTAAGTTTAAAGTAGTTTTTGTTTTACGATGTTTTTTGCTTCTCTTGTAAAAAAATAAAAATATTAGTTACGGCCTTTTACATTTTACGTGACAATATGTAGTTTTCAAGAAATATTACAAACCCAGTTTAGTACTTAAAAAAATATGTTTTTATATAGCGTTCTGACTATTTTTCTGAGACTCAACTGATATTTTCTGAAATTCAATTCCTAATTTCTGAAATTCATTTGATGTTTTCTGAAATACATTTGATATTTTCTGAAATACATTTGATAATTTCAGAAACACATTTTATGTTTTCTGAAATACATTTGATGTTTTCTGAAATACATTTAAAATTTTCTGAATTACATTTGATAAATTCAGAAATACATTTGATACTTTCTGAAATATATTTGATGTTTTCTGAAATACAGTTGACATATTCTGAAATACATTTGACAATTGCTGAAATAGGTTTGATAATTTCGGAAATACATTTCATATTTTCAGAAATTCAATTGATATTTTCTGAAACTCAATTGATATTTTCTGAAATTCAATTAATATTTTCTGAAATACAAATAATACTTTCTGAAAATCAATTGATGCTTTCTAAAATACAATTGATTATTACTGAAAAGCAATTGATATTTTCTGAAATTCAATTGATACCTTCTGAAAATCAATTGATGTTTTCTGAAACACAATTGATACTTTCTGAAATTAAATTGATGTTTTCTAAAATTCAGTTGATACTTTCTGAAAATCAATTGATATTTTGTGAAATACAATTGATAATTTCTGAAATACAATTGATATTTTCTGAAAATCAATTGATGTTTTGTGAAATACAATTGATACCTTCTAAAATACCATTGATATTTTCTGAAAATCAATTATTGTTTTCTGAAACCAAATTGTTACTTTCTGATATTCAATTGATGTTTTCTGAAATACAATTGGAAAAGGTGTAGTAATTAGAAAAACACCTAAGTTTATTTTTGACTTCTTCAAAGTTTTCTTAATATTTAGCTTTTTAAACTCACAGTACATCTAGTGGTTCTGCTTACTCAAAAATTTCTATCAATAACAAATATTTGAATATAAAAAAAAAACAAGTAAGAAAATTATAGTCAGCCCAGCCCGACTATACGATACCCTATACATGGTTAAGAGACTCCATCTCTTCGGTCCAACTAATTGGATATAGCAAACACGCATAAGTCGAATTTGAGTGGCATTTTTATTATTTTTTTTCGCTGCAGGTATGAAAAAGTTCATATCGGACATTATACTTAAATGGGGACTAGGTCGAAAAATGGACCGATCCTGCCCATATTTGGTAAAGTCACTTATACTTTGAAAAAATGTATAGAAACCAAATTTGAGAAAAATCTGTGCAATATTTTTGTTTTTGATAGATTTAAGTGAAGATCGGGAAGCAGCTCTATATGGGGCCTATGACTAAGAATTTTCCTGTAGGGAGTATTTTTGAACACTGATTAATGGATGTAATAAAAACATACAAACCCAATTTGACTGAGATCTATATGATAATTTGGAACTTATGGCAATTTATGTCGATTTCATAGGGGTCAGTATGGGGACTAGGTCTGAACATGGACCGATTCCCACCAATTTCAACAGCGTTCATTCCATGGCAGATGAAACCTTTTATACCAAATTTCATCAAAATATGTTCATATTTGCGACCTGTAGTTTGATTACAAAGTTTGCATGGACACACAGACGGGCGGACATTGCTATTTCGACTCAAAAAGTGATTCTGAGTCGATCGGTAAAATTAAATATGGGTCTAGGACGAATATTATTGGTTGTTACAAACAGCAGCACAAAGTCGTTATACCCAAACCACATAGTGGTATAGGGTATAATTATAGTCGGTCTAGACCGATACCCTATACCATGGTTAAGAGACCTTATCTCTTCGGCCCAACTAACTGGATATAGAAAATAAGCCTAAACCAATTTTGAGTGGGATTTTTATTAATTTTTTCGGATGCTATATATATATGGGGAGTAGGCCCAAAAATGGACCGATCCTGACCATGTTTGGTAGAGTCTCTTGTATTTTGCAAAAATATATACAAACAAAATTTGAGGAGAATCAGTGCAATATTTTTGTTTTTTGATAGATTTAAGTGAAGATCGGGAAGCAGCTCTATATGGGGCCTATGACCAAGAGTTGTCCAAAAGGGACCATTTTTTGACTAATGATTAATGGATGTAATATATATAGATATAAACCCAATTTGACTAAGATTTGTATGATAATATGGATCTTATGGCAATATATGTTGATTTCATAGGGGTCATTTGTATGGGGGCTAGGTCTGAACATGGAGCGATTCTCACCAATTTCAACAGTGTTCATCCCATGGCCGGTAGAAGATCAAATACCAAATTTCATCAAAATATATTCATATTTGCGACCTGCAGTTTGATTACAATCTTTACATGGACACACAGACGGACGGACGGACGGACGGACATCGTTAAATCGAATCAGATAGTGGTTCTGATTCGAGCGGTATAATTAAAGATGGGTGTAGGTCAAATATTTTTGGTTGTTACAAACAGCAGCACAATGTCATTATACCCAAACCACATAGTGGTATAGGGTATAAAAACTGAAAGCTTGTGAACATGTTAAACTCACAGCACACCTAGCGGTCAATAGCTTAAATATTTAAAATGAATGAAAAAGATTTGTGATTTTGCTAAGTAGAAAGCGAACTCGGCGGTTCTGCTTACTAAATACACCACTACATTTACGTATATCTCACACAGATTTTCGCTTACGCTGTTTTTGTGATTGTGTTGCGAAATTGAATTTTACTCCCCTGAGCGCGCATAGCTGTTTACACATTAAAAAAAAAAAAACGTAAGTATTGGACTTAAATTTTCTGTTACACATAAAAAAAAACGTATGTATTGGACTTTAATTTTTTTCATAAATCCAACAAAACCAAAATATAAGTTTATTTTAAGCTAATGCAAAATATTGTTATAAAAACTTTAAATTATTAATTATTAGCCCCCCTCCCCCCCTCACATTGATAATAGTCTCTCTATCTCTGTTCGGCATACTTGAAGATGGGTTTTTCAATAAAATTTTCAAAGATCACCCATCATTCGGATTTTGCATTTTCAATAAAGTTCAAATCTGGTTTTATGGCGGCTGATCCAGGTTTTCGATGTTCTTAACTCTGAAATAACTGCTTGCTAAAGATAAAGTCCGCCAAGCACATTTCTCCATGACTTCTATTAAGATTTTTTTTTTAAATATTAACATAAATTTCTCTCGACTTTGACTAGTCTACCAACACCGTCTAAAGACAAACTTCCCCATACTCCAGTAAACAGTAAACAGTCTGTATAGGATTCTAAAATTCTTAAATTATTATTATATATATATTTGTTTATGTTATTATTCATATCAACTTTTATGTACTCAGGCTGTAAATTTAGCATAACAAATTGAAAATATTGAAAATGTGCGGTTGTCTAAAGTCATCTCCAACTTTTCAATGATTGACAGATGTTTGAAGAAATAAAAATTCCAGCAATTTTATGATAGTTTCTTCAAACCAGGCGGATTAAACAATAGTCATCAACAGTTTTCTCAAATAAAGCAACAGTTATATAAAAAGTTTATTTCTAAAGTTAATGCCAAATTTATTTAGTTTATTTGATAAATCCCTTCAAGTTAAATTACTCGTAGTTTGGCAACTGAAACTTTTAAAAACACCAACACGCATCAAATCACACAAATACAGTGTTCCCAACAAGTATACAGAATTTTTTAAAAAGTTTATATATGGAAATAAAATGAATGATATTGATTATGAAAAATTAAATAATAATTTTATTAAATTTATTAATTTTCTTTCAATTTGAATTAAAATATTTAAATTTAAAAAGCTACTTACTTTTGGAACACATACTTACTAACCTGCTTTATTTATGCTGTATCTTAAGTTATATATGAGTATTAGGGCGAGTCGATTTGTAGGGAGGCAAAAAAACGAATTCTGATGTCCCGACTTTTGACTTGTCTGTCTGTCTCTCTGTCTGCCATGGGGCAACCCCATACCCCCCATGCAATTGATCTGAAACTCGTCCCATAGTCTTGTTGTGACTGCATATTAAGTTTGGGGTATTTGCGCAGAGTCACTCATAGTCACGCATAGTCACGGAGGGATCTAAAAGTTATTTACCCTCATCCTATCGATCTTTTTGAATAACATAACATAGTCAAGGCGTATGATTATTATTTATTAGCAGAGTAGAAGATACGTATACGTATGAGTGTTAATTTTAATATTAAATCAAACATAGTCAGCCCAATTCTAAAAAAAATTAAGATTTTTTGTTTGTATGGAGAACCCCCCATGGGGGTTCCAGGGGGTGTGCCACTGGCATGTATGGGTCGGCCCTAAAAAGTAAGTGGGGGTCGATCATACATTTAGACTCGATTGGGGCACTCTAAATGGGTCAAAGTGAGATATACAGACAGACAGGTAAAAAGTCGGGACATCAGAATTCGTTTTAGAGGTATGGTTCCTTGGGCAATGTTTCTTATTTTGATCCCTATAATACGATTTTCCATGTCTCTTGGGCGTTTTTTAAATCGTCCCGCCCTAATGAGTAATATACTTACATACGAGTGTATAGATGCATGTGTATGTATGTTTGCATAAGGAGATGATATCGTGCCAGTGTTAGTACAATCTTTTTATTGTTTGTTAGGGGTAGGTTGCATGATCTAAAGAAGTTAAAACATGATTAAAGCTGAGCAATAAAACGAAACAACGAAAATAAGCAGCAAAATTTTTTAACTAATTCGGAGTTTGATAAGATTTAAAAATGAAACAAACTAAAGTAATTAAAAATTGTTTGTAAAATTTATTTTTTTGCAGTTGTGCAATTTATGACTTCTCAAACTTGTTTGGCAACTTGAAGTTTATAAATACAGTTTGAATGCTGTTCATTTATTAGCATAGTTGCTAGCAATCAGCATTGTTCCTATATTTTCTTAAAATATAATATTATAGCGGTTATTTGCCATGAGAAATAAAAAAAATAAGAACAATATGTTGGCAATAAAATATTTAAAAGCAACGGAAATCATTCAATCTGTCTTTTAGCTCTTTCTTTTAACTCATACTCTCTGTCTGTCTGCCTGTCTATCTGTCTGTCGTCGGTCAACCCCATTTACCCTCATCCAATTGATCTGAAACTTGGCCCATAGCCTTGCTGTGACTTCAGATTAATTTTGGGGTAGTCACGCACAGTCACGGAGTTATCTAAATGTCATTTCCCCTGATTCGATCGATCTGAAACTTGATCCATATACTTGCTGTAAAAAAAGATTAACTTTGACTTAGTCACGCACAGTCACACATGGTCACGCACAGTCACGGAGAGACTTAAATCGGATTTCCCCTCATCCAATCAATCTGAAACTTGGTCGATATACTTGCTGTAAAGGAAGATTAACTTCGACATTTTCACGCACGACACGCATAGTCACGGAGTGATTTAAAACCCATTTCTACTTATCCGATCGATATGAAACTTGCTCGATAGACTTACTGCGATTAAAAATTTGCTTTGACACAGTCACGCACAGTCACGGAGATATTAAAACCTCACCTCCCTTCATCCGATCGATCTAAAACATTGTCTATAGACTTTTTGTGGTCAAAGATTAATTCTAAGATAGCCACACACAGACACGCATAGTCACGCACAGTCACGGAGTGATCTAAATGTCACTTCTCCTCATCCGATCGATCTAAAACTTGGTCCATAAACTTGCTGTGAAAAAAGAATAACTTTGACTTAGTCACGCACAGTCACGCATGGTTACGCACAGTCACGGAGAGATTTAAAATGGATTTCCCCTCGTCTAATCAATCTGAAACTTGGTCGATATACTTGCTGTAGAAGACAGTTAACTACGAGCATGTCACACACAGTCACGGAGTGATTCAAACCCCATTTCCCCTCATCCGATCGATCTGAAGCTTTGACCATAGATAAGTTGTGACCAAAGGTTTATTTTAAGATAGTCACGCAAAGTCGCGTACTGTCACGGAGAGATTCAAAACTCATATGCATAAGGAAAAAAACAGTTTTATTAAAAACTTTGTTTTTATGGGTTGGGTTATTTAAAAACAAAGTTCCCGAGATTGTAGAAGATTTTAAAGAAAAACTGAAAACTGCTGAATCTACAGGATCATTGAAAATTATATGGAAATTGAAAAGAAGCAAAAAAAAAATCGAATAATATATAAAAGCACCAGCTCCATTACTAAACTTATAAGTCAGTAGATGCAGAGAGGAGAATTTATTTTAGAATAGTCAAGATAAAAAAAACAATGGTAAGTTTTGGGATGACTAGACGATATATGCAGATAATATTCATAATTTTGATTGCGTCTTTGCCTCTTTAAAATTGCCGATATCTCATTAGTGTGTCTATTTGATTAAACATCAACTGATTTGCATGCAGTTCTCTTAAAGAAAAGTCACATATTATAAAATTTTTCACAGACAATATTTTTTGACTTCAATCTATATGATAATGAAGGTATGGAATCCCGTTACCATATGGTTATGCCAGGCACCACAAAGGTTGATTTTCAAATGAAACATAAATATTTATATTTTTGTGTATACGATTTTTTTATTACGAGACTTTTTTTCTGGTAGGTCTTGTCGAGTAAAACAAGACTCTGTCCTTGAAATTTGCGAAACAGATCCAGTAACCTTGTTGGATATTAACTGAGTCTAAATTTCTCCGCGGATATAGTAGTAGGGAAATGAGGTCTTTCGAAGACATTAACATGAAATTTAAGTAATATTGAGATATCTGTGCGTATTGTTCACGAATTTTTTAAACTCTTTTAACTCATACTCTCTGTCTATCTGTATGTCGTGGGTCAACGACATTCCCCCTGAAACTTAGCCATAGTCTTGTTGTGACTACGGATTAATTTTGGGGTAGTCACCCATAGTCACGCATAGCCACGCACAGTCACGGTAGATCTGATCTTGGTCCATACACTTCCTGTGCAAAAAAGATTAATTTTAAAATATTCAAGTAAAGTCACGCACAGTCATGGAGAGATTCAAAACTCATATGCATATGGAAAGAAAGAGTTTTAATAAAGAATTTGTTTTTATGGGTTAGATTATTTAAAAAATAATTCTCCACTTTTCAACTTAGGAGATGTTTTTACACTTTTTTCCATTTAGGAACCGTGTTAAGTTATGAGTATAATGCATCAGCGGTTTAAAAAATCCATCAAAATTTGACTGAGTTATCAAACTTTTAATACAAAACAAAATTGAGGAATAACATCTTTTTTTTAATAACAACATTTTTGGCCATTCAACTTAGAAACGTTTGCTCACTTTTTAAAGTAGAAAACTGACTAATTTTTAATGCAAAGTATTTAGAAAGGGAATATTTACTGATTCTAATTTTTTTCGAAATCCACAAAAATGAATACTTTACCTAAAAACTCTACAGTTTATTTATAACATATACTTGATAAAATATTAAGCCTCCAGATCCATTTTTATAATTTTTGTTTAAGAAAATTTTTTAAAACTTGAGGATTTTTCAAAATTTAATCAAAAAAAAAGCATATATATATGTATATACCCAAATTCCGTATCTTTGCGCCGCACAGTGGCGCCCGTAGAGCAAACGAGGTTGCAAAAATCAAAATTTTCATGTACGCCGACGAAGTTTTGAATAAACCCATGTTATAGGAAACTCTTCAACGATTTCAATTATGCTACTCTTAATAATATCACATTTTTAGTTTAGAAGATATAACCGTTCAAAGTTGACCGACTTTCGGTTTTCAAAAAAACACACAATTTTTAGTCAATTTGTTGCGATTTCAGGTGTAGTATCACGAAAAATAGGTAACGAATCGCCTTATTTTTTGTTTGTATTGATTGATGTATTTATTAAATGATAAAAAAAAATTAACTGTTTGCTTTGTGTTTCTCCTGGTGAATTTAAAAAATATCCATTTTTTCACTATTTTTCAACTTTGACGGAAAATAAAAAAAATCCATATTTTTCTATATTTGCCATATTTGCAAAACATGTTCTCTGATTATTTCTTTACATAATTCAAAAGGTTTTATCTGCCCGTTCGTGCCCGTTTGGCTTCTAGAGGTAAAAAAGTTTAAAAAGACATGGTTGCAGATATTGTATGGCGTGCATCCCTTACATGTTTTGACTGACAGTAGTTTGATCTAATAGTTTGAAAATTGCATTTTAAGTCGGTTGTCTACCTGTGAGCCTCTGCCAAAGTCTACTCCCAATATTCTGTTACAGACACAGGATGCACAAAAAACTACTCATTGAAATTCGCAGGTACGCACCTCACTTAAAAATTACAATCAAGAACAATATTGACTTATGGTCCCTCCAGGTAGGCACAAATCTTATTTAGACACGAGCATAGTATCAAAATTGCATAATTCAGCCTAAATCCATATGTACGCAGGGAACAGGTAAATTTTTAGGCATGGTAGCATAAGCCGATATATTGCAAAATAAGCATAATGCCTGGATTAGTCTACGATTGAAAGTTGGCGCAACAAGTACTGAAACCATGGCGTTAAACAATTTAAAATTATTTGAACTGTTTTGAAGGTCAATCACACCAAAGTTTTTCACGGAAGCTGCTTTAGAAGAACTTGATAGCTTATACGGAAATATTGAGAGAAGCGAAATTATAAAAAATAATTTTTATCTGATATATGCAAATATTAAGGCAAAATGGGTGAAATCTAATCGAACCATTCAGAACTTCAACTCCAAATACGAGGACTGGCTTAATGATGACACCATCCTGGATATATTGGCAGCAGATAAACCCACCACATCAACCAGAGGAGCAAAAGGAAGGCCAAAAAAAGTATTGAGGAGTGTTCAATTTTCACAAGAAAGAGGAAACTTGCCGATGCCACCAATGATTTGACCACGAAGCATTTATCGGACGCGTTGTCTATTAAATATACAAAGGATAGTGAAAGAGTTAGGTCGCAGATTACAAAATCTGTTGCTGATGCAAGCCCACTGCGACTAAAAATGATTAAAGCATTCCCACTCCCACAAACGCACACATTAAAAAGTATGGTTCCGAAGAAGCCTTGGCCTTGGACTTACAACTTTCCAAAGAAAATTATGAGATACTACGGGCATCCTTGATGCGACACGGGGCTGACGTTTCACCAGGATACAAGCATATTACGCAAACCAAAATAAATTCACGACCACTGCATACGGAGTTTACGGAAGTCTCTGTGAAAGCCAATCTGCAGGATCTCATGGGCCATTCAGCAAAAGGGTTGTTGGAGAGTCTTCCTGAAAATGAGGTGAAAATTCTTCCTGAGAAACTGACATTGATCAGCAAATGGGGCTGCGATGTATCATCCGGACAAAGCGTTTATCAGCAAAGGATATCTTCCGATGACGCTACAATATCGGACGGAAATATGTTTATGGCATCTGTTGTTCCTTTGCGACTAAAATCTGATGTTTCCCTACACTGGAAAAATCCACGTCCGTCATCAGTGCATTATTGCCGACCAATAATATTTCAGTTTGCCAGGGAATAGGCAGAATTCATAAGGACCACGGTGAAGGACATGGAAGAACAAATAAACAAGATTAAGCCTACAAAGCTGCAAATTGGAGAAGGAAAATATATTGAATGCAATTACGAGTTCCACCTGACCATGGTTGACTTAAAAGTCATAAACGAACTGACAGGAGCAACCTCAACATTGTCATGCCCGATTTGCAAAAAAGTCAGAAGAACTTTGGTAATTTAAACGATTCTACAAACGAGGAGAATTACAAATATGGAATGTCACCATTGCACGCAAGGATAAAGTATATGGAGTTCTTGCTAAAACTGGCGTATACCCTACCACAAGAGGAGGAAAACTTCGACGAAAATACATCAATAAAGGATAAGGAAATGAACAGAAAGAAGCAAATACAGGATGCTTTTTTTAAACAAGTTAGACTACAAGTAGACTGTCCCAAGCACGGATACGGTAACTCAAACGATGGAAACACTTCTAGGAGAATTTTTGAAAATGATGAGGCAGTAACTAGAATCACTGAAATTGACAATCAAATCGTGAAAAGATTGAGAACGATCTTGAATGTTTTAAACTGCAAAGAAAATGTCAATTCTACAAAATATGGAGAATATGCATCGAAAACTGCATCTCTTTTAGCAGAAATGTATCCACAGAAGAAGTTGACCCCGACCGTCCATAAAATATTGGCGCATGGCAAAGAT
Organism: Cordilura impudica; assembly: GCA_963682025.1. NCBI lineage: Eukaryota > Metazoa > Arthropoda > Insecta > Diptera > Scathophagidae > Cordilura > Cordilura impudica. Next base: position 123,207,785 of record OY821518.1, on the reverse strand, counting down.
ATAATTGAGTACTAGTCTTTGCCTATTGGAGAGCTTTCTGAAGAAGCACAGGAGTCTCTTAACAAATTTTATAAAAAATATAGATTGCAGAACACATTCAAAGCATCAAGGGTAAGGCAAAATGAGGACCTCTTCAACATGTTGGCAGCATCTTCCAATCCACTTATTTCTTCCCTGCGACATGTGAAATCACGAATAGAGTTAGAAAATAATTATAGTTTAGAAATGATTAGTCTTTTAGATATACCTTCTCTTGCGAATTGTGATGAATATTTTACACAAAATTGAAAAAATAAATTTAAAAAAGAAGGTTTGTTGGGTAATAATTTAAAACATAAAACCCTAAAGAAAAAACAATCTAAAAATGTTAAATAATTTTTTTTAGTTACCATAAAATTGATTTTGCTACAAATTTTAACTTTGATAACCCCTACAAAGCGTAGCACCCGCTCATTTCATAGGCTGGATAGTTGTCTATCATATGCTGTTTAAATTGTTCAATTATGTTATTCGGTTCAAGAGATATGATTTTTGCAACGAAAAAACTCAAATGACGCCACTGTGCGCCGTAGGTGTGCTAATAAAACAATATTTCAATATTCCACTTGTATGATACCATTCAGTCGTGTGATATATCGACATAAAAATCCATAATCCATAATCCATAAAAATCCTTGCCATATATTATTTCTCCATACTTAGGACATTTAAATCATCACACTCAAGTCTTGTAAAAACAGCTGTTTAGATTAACAAACAAATTTATTTTGAAATTTATATTTTATTTCCACCTTCTTTGTTTTTGTTAATTTTTTTTTTAATATTACCAAATAAGAATGACAAATTTTTAGAAATGTTTCTAAAAATTAAAAAAAAACAATCTGATATCGCAAATAAAATCATACAGATTGTCAATTTCATAATATAAGACTTTTACATGATACGACTTTTTCATAATACTCGACTTTTTGACAGGTCGTATTACAAAGTGTGAGAGTGTAAGCTGGCCTTAAGTATAGTGACCCTCAAAAATTATGGCTTTGTTGACCTAGTGTGTTTTTTTGCACAGAAGTGGTCTGGGGCATTCACTATTTCTTGGCGAGTTTCTCTTCGATTTTGAAGTTTTTGAAAACATAATTTAATGGTGAAATAGATTCATGTAATAACTTGTCGAAAAAATTAAAACATAGAACATTTTCGTAAAATTTAAAAAAGACATATTTTGCCCATATAAACACACTTGTAATTTTAAGTCGATTACCGGAAAGCGTTCCCTTGATTTCCAAAAAAAAATATCACATAGTGCAACAAAAGCTTTCCATGTGCGTTATTCAACGCAACTTAGTTTCTTCATAAAGTTCTCATCTCTCATACTTTTACGAATTTGTGGGCCAATAGAAATATGTAAAATTCATCAGAACTGATAAAAAGAAATTAGAATTGTAAATAAATACTTCTTTTTAATTTGGCTTCACTTGATTTTGGAAGTTCCGCTTTGGGATGGAAAATAGCTTCGCCGTTTATATCAAGTTTTTTATAAATTGCTTCATATACCCTTATTTTGGGTGCAGTGGTGGCAGAATGACATCATCAGCTTTAATTAATGGGACGTTTGAAATGCTTCTCTTGCCACACTTTGCGATCATACCGATTTGGTCCGCGACTATTCCATTCACAAAGATAGCAATCCATTTAATTACTTTCCATTTATGTGTGGCAAAGTCGACGAACCTTAGTTTTTTCACAAATTCGTAAGTCTATTTTGTGCTATTCGCATATGCGCTGGATACTGGTGGTAATGGATTTTCATTATACAATAAAATAACTTTCAGGCCCAAATGTGCTATTACAGATTTTATATAAAAAAATAAAATGAAACTATGAAAATTAGCTTTTTTAAAAAATACGTACTTTTATATGAATCTTAATTAAAAAGTGACCCTTCATTGTGATTACATGCCGAAAATAGTTTGGATGTATCACCGAAATATGTAATAATTGCTGAACCCAGCCCTCGAAAATCCAGCGCAAGTTCAAGGACATTTAATTTTTTTATTCAATCGATTTCTTTCAATATTTCGTGCCACCTAAAGGAATGCTATTGAAATTTATAACTCATCATAGGGCGTTTAATATGCAGTTGTTATAATGAACCTCGATTGCGTTATTGTCGTTATTTTTCAATGCAATATAGGGCTTTTCATAAATATTTTTTCCAAATAGCTATGCTATTTAATTTTTTTATTTATATAAAAAAGCTTTTTAATAGAAGCGAAACATTTTCACTATTTTATGATTTTTATTTATGAATGACGACATTTCAACCTTTTCTTTAACGATTCGACTATCGTTAAAAGAAGTTACTGAAAATCTATTAATTTCTCCTGAATGCCAATATTTTTTTTAATGTAAACATTTTTTAAATGTTAACATATTTGGTGGTTTTTATTGGAATTTGATGCAATTGTTGTCTTCTAAATTTGAAATTATTATTTCCGACGTTTTGATATGATTTTCTGAAATTCAGTTAATATTTTATAACTTATAATTGGAAATTTTAATTCCAGTTTTTAGAATTGATATTTTCTAAAATTTGAATGGAAAATTTAAAAAGTGCAATTTTGTATTTATGTGAATAATACTGCTTTAGTAATTATAAACAATTTTTAAAAATTAGATGTAATCGCAATCAGATATTTTATAGGTAAAACAGAATAATAATTCTATATAACTATGTAGAACTGTTTTGAAAGCAAAAAACTCCTTGACGAACTCGGTAACTCTATTTTGTAAACACAACAAAAAGTTAATATGCCAAACTTATGTTCATATTTGTAAAAGAATAATGAAAAAACGTATGAAATAAAAGACCAGCCCGTGTATACTCTTAACATTGTTCTGTATGATATCTAGTTGAAAATATTGACCTTCATGTTAAAATAGAAATAACTGTTGCAAAGCTAATTAGAACAAAAATTGTGGCGCCATCTACTGTGGCATAGTCACGCTGGGCAAAATGAAGTGACACTCTGTTAATGCAAAAGAAATGTTTTTTCCCCACATGCAGTTATTATGGATATACATATATAGAATATATGTATATTATTTGTATTATTTAATATGTGTATGTATGTATATGGAAATATTACACACAAAAAATACAACATCAAACATTATTTTTGTGTTATTCTCTTTAAATAAATTATTACATAAAAATTATTTTTGCTAAATTTGCATTTTTTTATTAACGACTGGGTATTTTAGCATTATTTGCTTTAGATGCTGGTGAGTTTTTACTCCCTTTATAGTAACTCGTAGTGTCTGCTTGTCGAAAAAATTTTGGATCGATTTTAACCCCTTTCCCGTGACCCAATCGATCTGGAACTTTGCAGGCAGGCTCGTAGCAATGACAGAAATGATCTATTAAATTTTTTTAGTGATTCCAAAACAATGGAAACTTTTAAATTTTTCTACCAGAGTTGACGAAAGAAATGTACAAAGTGTTAGTTTTTTTTATATTATTACCACAATGACCACAAACACAACAAGTCCAGCTATGACAACAATACAACATATACAATAACAACAAGAAAAATATAAAAACATCACATTTTTCATTTTTTTTTTACTTTTTCAGAGATTTCCCTGGACCTGTTCCACCGGTTTTAATGATTTTTGAAGCAGAAATCTTCCCATGAATTTGGTGAGTCATTCTCCTCACTAAAAATGATCACTGTAGCTGCACTATTGAGGGCGTGATCGTGACAAGAACAACATAGAAAATTATATTTTTTCAAGACTTTTTTTAGTTCTTCATTCAAATCTCGGGCCCTAACCGACCGATTTGGACGATTTTAAACAGCAAACTTCCCAGGATGTCAAGGAATTATTTTCTATGCTAACGGGCACCCTAGCTGCCCTATTGATGCCGTCATCGTGATTTCCACAGACGGACAGACGGACAACGCTATATCGACTCCGGTTGTTATAAGGATCACAAATATATATATTTTATGGGGTCCAAAATTTTTTTTCTAATTATTACAAACGGAATGACAAACTCATATGTACCCTCTGCACACTGGAGTGGAGGGTATAAAATCAATTTTGTATATAAGAAAAATGCATTTTTAGCTTCAATAAGTTGTTGGTTTATGTGATTGTGAAAGTAGAGAAACTTATCTAGCTGAATACGTAATAATGTAACAGTTTGCTTTAGTGGAATATTTATATTATTATTTGATTAAATACTAAAAGATTTCCAATTTCTTCTTATATTGCTGTTGCATTTCCCAACTTGTGGTCTGAAAAGAATACACTCGCATTTGTTTAAATTTATTTTCATATGTCAGTCTAAGGAATATTTTTCAATAATTAAAAACTTATTTTGCAAACTGTTTTTAATTTTCTCTATTGTATTGTCGGCGTGGTAGTTAGTAATTTCGTCTGCGAAAGCAATAATGTTGTCTATTGTTTTCTTGTAAATTAAATAAGTATAAATTAAATAGAATTGGGGAGTTGACGGTACCTTCTTTTAATCCAAACAAATGTAAATTTTTTGTTGACAACTGTATCTTTATTATAAACAGAAAATGTTTTATTATTCAAAATATTATGTATAAGAATTACGAAATATGGTGGAAATTTAAATTTTAATAATTTGCACATTAAGCCGGGTATCCAAATACTATCGACGGCTTTTTTGAAGTCAACTAAATAGGCACCAGTATATAGCGATTTGTTTAAGTTCCACTGAGTATCTGAAATAAGCAAATGAATTGCATGTATCGTTGAGTGCTTCTATTTAAATCTGAATTGCGTTTCGCTAACTATATTTTTGGAGTCGCACAGCTTTACAATGTTAATATTTATACAGAATTCAAATACTTTGCCTATGTTTGAGGCAAGCTAATTGCCTGTAGATTTTTCCGATTGCTCGTTTATTTATCTTTCTTAAGTACAATTATCACCTTAGCTTGCTTCCAAGCATGAGGAAAGTAGGCTTTATTCAACATGTTATTGAAGAGTATTTCATGTTTGGACATTACATCATCTGGAATGTTATTATCACGGAAGATGCCGAATTAAACGAGTGACATTTTTATATCCATTCTGTACGTCTTTGGAACTCCCCACCTCCGAAAATACAATTTATATGCAATGCCATGCATTTTAAAAGAACGCTCTTTATTATTTGAAAGGTACTTCTTTTGAGGCATTTTGCAGATTTACATATTTTTAAATTTATTCCTTTATTTTGAGTAAATTGTAAATTTTAATTTTTAAATGACTGTAACTTTTTTGTTTTAAAAGGTTTTAAAATTAGCTAAATTTTGTATAATTTTGCAACCTCCGAGCTGTTAATGTTAGAAATATAAAGTCACTGAGTCGTACACAAATTAAAAAAAAAAGTTTTTAAACTCCTTCCCATCGAAAGCCATCAAATAAAATCTAACACTCTTCTGTAGTCCGAACCCTTCCCTACACTCCTATATTTCATTTTATATCCGCCAGTTTCCTGCCGTGTGCACCACAATAATTTTTCTGACTCAAGATCAGATATTTTGTGCAAAATTTATGAATACAAAAGTTTTGCACTATGTGATTAGGGTATAGCGAGTTTGCCCTGCTGTTTGTAAATACCAAAAATATTGGACCTCTACCCATCTTTGATTATACGGGTAGTCTCAAAATTACTTTCTGAATCGATTTTACGATGTCCGTCCGTCCGCCTGTGTGTTATGAATACAGAAGTTGGTCGTCCCGGGTTATTTTTTTGCGTGTATTTATTTTTTTTTGTACTGACAGAAAATGCAAACAGTAAAGTTGATTGTTAATTGTTAAATTATATTAATGGGTAAAATCTTTTTTATTTTGACAGATACAGTTACATATGTATTTTTCAAAAACATTAGTAGTCGCAATTTGATATAACTCATAAATACCTGACAAAATGAGAAAAAATTTAAATAAGAGGTAAATGGTTAAAAACTATTGCGACACACCCTTTTAAGATATGAGCTTCACCTTTTAAAATGGGCTAGGGTCTGGGTATTTTATGCTTCAAAAAGTGGTAATAAAAGATGAAAAATTGTATTTTACATAATTGCAAGAAAGAGTATTTATAATAGCGTTTCCACAATTATTATTCATTACAGTTTGAACAATGGTTAAGTACTATTATAGAGATCTCGCTGATAATTATTTTCAACATAAATATATTAGCGATATATTTTTACTCATACTGAGCAACCATTTGTTAAAGAATTGTAACCTGCAAGAAATCGAAATACACAAAGAAAAAATTACAACTTTTGCATCAAATTTGAAAGAACGGTATCTTGAATGCTCTCATAGCAAGGCAAAGATGTACAAACGGCACTAAAATTGGATATTAAAGGAACTTATTTTGGAGGGTTCATCTACAACTGCCAACGAAAGTGGAAAAGAGGGTCAACCAGCAAAACCAATTTACAGATGTAGTGGAAGATCTCGAAGGCGCAAAATTCAAAACAATATGCTACCAATAGGAGATCCATATGAAGAAGCGCAAGAAAAAAGAAAAAAAGACCGCAGGTTCTTTCGCGAGCACAATATAAAAAAAATGTCCAGATGTTGCACTAATGAAGACCTTATTCCTATTTTTTATGCACTTCAGATCCGTATATCTCCAACATTCGACATAAATAGAAAACTACCTCTAATGAATTATACAAAAAAGATAAACAATTTCTAGAAGATGAAAATCAAGGCTATTTAGAAGAAATACTTACTAAAATTGTTTGAGTGAAAGTAGTTTTTTAGTTCACTAACAATAAATTGTACTCTTTTTTTATATAGTTAACAATTTTTCTTGATTTAAAAATTCGTGTATTTTATAAATTTACAAGAAAAAATTGATAGAGAAATATTAAAAAAAAAAAACAATAAAACAATGTTAAATTATAGTAAAAACATACAACTTTTTCATTGAAACTTCTCTATCTGAACCAATAACAGGCATCTCTTACGCTCGCTGCTTATTAAATTATACTTTAGTTCAGGCTCTTTAAAAAAAGCCAACCATTGGCCGTTGTGAGCATTAAGACTAAAAAGATTACGGGGCCAAAATGTCGCACAAAAATTTAACTTGCAAAAGTTTTAAAAAGTACTAGTTTAAAAAAAAAACCTTTTGCACTAAAATTCAAATGAAAATGAAAATGTTTTTTAAACCCTCCATAACTTTTTTTTATTATTGGTCGATATTTACGTTTTATAGCAAAAATTAAAGATCAAAGACCCACCTGGCAAACAAAAAAAAAAAAAAAAACGCATATCAAAATTCCAATCCAATCAAAAATTATGGATTTCAGACAGGCTTTCTCGTGAAATGTTCCACTGTGTGCCGCGCGCACCTATACGCATATATATAATTTATGAAACATATGGTAAAACTACTTTTTTTAATTGTTTTATGTACAAATCTAATAGCACTATGTATTTATATAACTATTTCTTAAACACAACATTTCGCACCTGTACCTCTAAAGTGAGTCAACTCAAAATTTACAAATTTTCAGTAAAGGCAAAAACGGTTTTTTTTTAATATTTACTATAAAATTTAAATACAGTTGTTTCATTGTAAAGAATTGCGAATAATAGGTATACAACAGTAGTTATTTTTGCGACTTTTTCAGTGATCATCAAAAATAACAAGTTTATTGGGTGGAACTCAAAGTGTGTCTTTTTAGTGGATTCTAAAGCAGCTACTCTTATAACACAAGGAGGTTTACAACTGTATTTTTTTTTTTTGCGAAAGACTTGAAAAATCGATATAAGATTTTTACAGTGGGTAGATATGACCACTGTGTATCGTTTTCTTTCAAAAAGTGAAAATTGAAAAATTTTGAGTTGACACACTTTAGAGGTACAGGTGCGATTTATAAAAAAAAAATGTACAAATTGCTTTTTCTTGTGTTCAACTCTCACCATTTTACAACCTTTTTTTTATCTTTCAAATAGAACTTCGCCCTTTCAGACATAGAACGCAATTAATTTGCCACTTTTTCAAAAACTTAACAAGTATCCGCCTAACTCATAAAAATAACTATTTTTGTGGAATATTTACTACTTTACTTGTAGCGTAAGCATATCTTGAGTTATCATATGGTTGCGCTCGTTCAATTTTGGTTAATTTAGGGAAACATTTTAATTTATAATACAGCATTTTTTATGAAATAAGCGTTAACTAAATAAAGTACATTGGAAAATTTTTAGCAATATGTTTATTCTATATAATTTTTTTTAAGAAAAAGTAAAAAAAGTTCACCTAGTATTTAAAATGCTATATGGAAATTCTTTAATTTATAATGTAACGCTTTAAGTTAGATCTATATTACATTGAGCAATAATAAAACACGTGTATATTTATTTTAGAGCATCTTTAATTTTATACTATTTTTATTGAAGAAAAACAAAAAGTTTTTTTTCTATTAAATTTAAAACTTTTCGTTTAAGGAAGGAAGCCTTTAAATTATGACAATGTATTTTTATTAGACACCTATATATATTTTGTATTATGTATTATATATATTTTTCCTTGTAATGACAAAATATCGCGCTAAATAATTTTATTGATATTTACATTTCTATTTTAATTTTAATGTGATCAAAACTCATATTATCAGAATCACTATCTGATTCGATTTAACGATGTCCGTCCGCCCGTCCGTCTGTGCGTCCATGTAAAGCTTGTAATCAAACTGCAGGTCGCAAATATGAATATATTTTGATGAAATTTCGCAGTTAAGCTTCTATCTGCCATTGAATGAAAGCTATTGAAATTAGTGAGAATCGGTCCATGTTCAGACATAGCCCCCATACAAATCACCCCTATGAAATCGACATAAATTGCCATAAGATCCAAATTTTCTTATAGATCTTACTCAAATTGGGTTTGTATGCATTTATTGCATCCACTAATGAGTAGTCCAAAAATAATCCCTATGAGACAACTCTTTGTCAGAGGCCCCATATATAGCTTCTGTAGCATGTAACCAAAATCAGCAGATAACCGAATACAATTGTTGTTGTCAAGTTTTAGTAGCAGCAGCACGCACCTATATTCCGGCCTCTATCTCGTCGGCAAACGGGGAGGATTCTTCGCTACATTATGCTTGATAGTTACTAAACTGGATATCCTACCAGGGAAAATTTTATTTTGTACGTGGTTAGTAGTTAGAAGAAAAGAAGAAGTGAAAAGAAATATTTATTTATGATGGAACCGAGTGTCGTATCTCTAACCGAATGTGCATAGATGATAAACACATTTACCCCTCCCTACCATGATCATACACTGGAAAGCTAAAATTTGTGTAATATGATCCCACGACTAAATGACCCTATCCGAACAGGTTACCAGGAATCAAGACAAAGGCTTCTTAGAAATTCATAAGTAAAATTTTATTCAAAAGATGGAAAAAAAACATATGACCTATAATTAACTTAATTATAAATCTAATCTCAACTTAAAATCTAAAACCAACTTACTCTAAAATCTAAAAATGTGAAGTGAGCAGTTAGATTTGACATATGAAGCATACAAAAAAAAATTATTTATTTTGTGGAGAGAAAAAAAACATAACAAATGAAGTATAATTAAAAGAAATTTTTAATGCCAAAAAAAAATTAAAAAGAAATTTTAAAGTTTAAATATTACTACCAAAAACTACTAGGGTCGTAAAAATCGAAATAAAACGCTGAAAAAAAAAAATTATTAAAGGTCTGCATCCTGTTCGGTTGCCAAGGACAAAAAAATAAAATATACAATATTTAAGGAAAAAAATTGAAAAAATAAAAAAAAAAAATCGCTGAAAAAAATTATGTAGTTCCAAGAATAAACTTGGTTTATAACAAAAAAATAGTTGTTAATAAAAATTTATAAACCGTAAAAAAAATCGAAGGGAAAAACAACTTTTATAATAAAAAATTTAATTATCGAAATGTACAGTAACCAAAAAAAACAATCTAAATAGCTTGTAAAATTGATCATTTAAATCGGAAACGAATGCACTCATTTAAAGGTTTGGATGTTTAGTCAGGACAGAAATTCACCACTATACTCTCAAAAGAGAAGAGCGATGCTTCTTCTTACTTTCCGCTATGATATATTTTTAATATTAATCTTTAAATAATTTATTTTAATTGTCCAGGAACCATAAATAAATTAATATAAGTATTTGGTACCTATATTCATCAATTTTAATTGCTGACAATATTCTTAAATTAAAGCAACAGCAAATGATCAATTTTTTTTTAAGCCACGTAAAATGCTCTGTTAACTTAACAGGATGACTCCATGAGAGCTTTCGTTATGTTAACAGCCCAAATATAAAAATATTAAAATAAAGCTTTACCAGTGAACGACGGCAAAGAAATAAATTAAGACAAAAATGTTAAATACCAACTAACAGTTTTACAGTCCCTCGATGAAAGATCTTTCATGCTGCTGGATGCTGGTAACTGATGTTGATGAAGCTATGTATTATGATATGATGCAAATTTGTTTTATCACACTTTGTTAATTTTTTTTTTCTCAATTTCGTGTTTTTTTTCCTTAACTCATTCAAATATTTTCTGTTTTATTTTACTTAATAAAAAAAAACGCTAAAAAGAAATCGCGGAACAGAATGGGTGATGGTAGCGCGATCTGGCGTCAAATTAAAGCCACCAAATTACTTTTTTTTCGGAATTATTATTATTTTTTCCTTGATTGTCTTTATCTCATTTTTTTTTATATTTTTTTTTTTCATATGGTTATGGTTAGTCAGAGTGATTTTAACTTTAGCACAGGTTATGCATGGTAAGTAAAAAAAATCATTAACAATTATTAATTTATGAATCAATTAATATATATTGTTTTTGTTCTCTTTTTAGCACATTTGTACTAATAACTTGAGAGCACTGAAGAGTCTCGTTTTATTTTGATTTTTGCGTTACAAAGGGGTTAACTCACTTCAAAAAAAAAAGGTAAGTTATGTATATGATTACATTTACACTTAGGATATTTCAACAAATTCTAACAATTATTTTTTTTCCACTTTTTCAGGTAAACTAAAGATTCTTCATTTTAGTTATTTAAGCACTGAAGTTTTATAAAAAAAAATTTAACACTAAACTAACTTTAAGGTGATATTTAAAGTGAAATTTTACTCTTTAATTTTAATAAAAAAAAGTGACTTTAACGTGAATTTTTTTTTTTTTTTTAACTTGAATCGTGAAGACTTAATGATTTTTAACAACTTTTTATGTGCGGTTTTTCTGATTCTTCTTCTTTTTAATTGCACATTGGACTTTAACTATGCTTTGGACTTTCTAATTTTTCTACCTTGGACGATTTTTCCAGTTTCTTCTAATTTTCACACTTTTCACTGACTGGCCACTATAGCTGATTTTTACGATTTACGCCCGATTTTAGCACTTTTCACTTATGATTTTGTATGAAAAAAAAATATGATTTTAACACTTTTGCTGATGGTGACGGTGGTGATAATGATAAGGGTGTAGATTTGCAGGTTGAAACTTTTGAAGAAAATGCAGATGATAAAGCGGTTGGTATTTTTCTGCAATTTTAATTCGGGTTTGCGCAAAGGGTTTCCCGTTCCCAAAGAAAAAGAAGTAACTGATTTTATGAGCTTGACGCCTCCCGCTCATAAAACCAAGTTGTGAAATGCCAAGATTTTAGCCAAAAGCTTTCTTCAAGGGTTTTTCGGTGCTGAAATGGAAAACTTAGTTAAGGAATTGGTTTTTACATTTACGCGTGTGCGATTTGTGTTACCTTCTGATAAAAAACTATCTAATGAGAAAGTTACCGCTTATGGTAACAGCCAAGGTTATGTACGTTGGGAATGAAATTTTCTATTTAGGAGAAAAAATTTTAATTAGAAAAACTGGGGTTTTAATACATTTAGAACAAGGTGAACTCACATTTGGTTATGTCTTTAATTGGTTTAAAGGCAATCGACACTCAATTATGAGTTTAAAATTAATGGAATTATCCAAAATCCTTTTTAAATAAAGAATAAAGTTTAATAAAACCCTATAAATTAAATTTATGATTAATAATAAAAAATTAAAGATCATAAATAAAATTTATGATTAAATAAAAATAAAAGAGATCATAACCAAAAAAACTGGTTTTACTTACGTTTTCCTCAGACAAAAAAAAATGTTTCGCCAACGTTTAAAAAACACTTGGATGGATTTTCAGCAAAATAGGACGGTTTCCATCTTGAAAAGCCCTTTTATACCAGTACTGTCGTACACAAAAATTGGAAATTATTGGAAATTTCCATTTATTCAGCGGTACTTTATATACACACACAAAAAAAACCAATACCTTTAAAGTTTACCAAACGTCAAAACTTTTGACATACACTGCCTTATCATTTTTCACAGCGTTGTTAAGTTAACGAAAATACAATATTCAAGTATTCACCATTATCTCAAAAATAATTGAAAATCAAAATATTTTAAAATTAGAACTATAGACAAAAAATATATATGTGCTACAAGCGTCTCTACACTTCTTCCCGATCTTCACTTAAATCTATCAAAAAACAAAAATATTGCAATGATTCTTCTCAAATTTCGTTTGTATATATTTTTGCAAAATACAAGCGCCTTTACCAAATATAGCTACGATCGGTCCATTTTTGGGCCTAGTCCTCATATAGATATTGTATCCGATGTGAACTTCTTCATATCTGCAGCCAAAAAAATTAGTAAAAATCCTACTCAAATTTGGTTTACGCTTATTTTCTATATCCAATTAGTTGGGCCTAAGAGATAGGGTCCCCAAATGCATAGTATAGGGTATCGTATAGTCGGTCTAGACCGACTATAATTTTCTTAGTTGTTTGTTTGTTTGACCGCTGTACAAATTTTTATTTTTCAACGGATTTTCCTGAAATTTTGTACACACGATCTCTATGCCCCAGAAAAGGTCGCCATATACTTTTTACCGGCTACGCCTTCTTTTGCGCCCACTTTTTATATATAATTCATATTCTGTTTTTGGTATATTTGTTCGCTATACAAATATTTATTTTTCAATACATTTCTCTGAAATTTGAGACACACGATCTTTGTACCCCAGGCCAGGTTACCGTGTAATTCTTGCGGCCACACCTACTTTTACGCCGACTTTTTGTATACAATTCGTTTTCTGTTTTTTGGTATGTTTGTTCGCTATACACATTTTTATTTTTCAACCGATTACTCTGAAATTTGGTACACAATCTCTCTGCTCCAGGGTAGGTCGACATATTCTTCGCACCGGCCGCTACTACTGTTACGCCCGCTTTTTGTATACCATTCATATTCTGTTTTTTGGTACATTTGTTCGCTACAAAATTTTTGTTTTAAACGGATTTCTCTGAAATTTGCTATACACGATCTCTGTACTCCAGAGAGGTCGCCATATGATTCTTGCCGACCATGCCTACTTCTACGCCCACTTTTTATACAAAATTATTTTCTGTTTTTTTGGTAAATTTGTTCATTATAGAAATTTTTACTTTTCAAGGGATGTCTAAAATTTGGTCACACGATCTCTATACTACAGGGAAGGTCACCATATGCTGCTTACAGGCCACGCCTACTTTGCGCCAACTTCTATGTATATAAAACTTTTTTTTCCTTTAATTTGTTTCTTTATTCGATTGCTATACAAACTTTTATTTTGCAATGGCTTTCTCCGAAACTTAGTACATACAGGGAAGGTCGCCATATGATTTTTACCGACCACGCCTACTTTTACGCCCAATTTTCATATAAAATCCATATATTGTTGTGTGGTATATTTCTTCCCTAAACATATTTGTACTTTTCAATGGATTTCTCTGAAATTTGGTTTACACGGAAATAACTTCACGGTGAACAAATTCCCTAAACTTAAAAAAAAGTTACCCAAAAGAAATGAACAAATTCCCCATTTTTTTTTTAAATCGAAATAAAAAATGAACTTACTCCCCAAATTCATTTTTAAATTTTTACATATTTTTATTTAATGAATTTTGTAAAATATTTATTTTAGTGAATATTTGCATACTGCTCTCAATATATGTCCTAAAATAAATGCATTTAAAATGAGTATTCTTTTCAATAGCATCATTTCGTTGCGCGGAAGCTTAGATAGAATATCGGAATGATCCGAAAAATATATTTGGACAATTAAAATAAGTTGGCAACAGCTGCGCGGCAGCACAGGTGTGGCTGCCAAACACGCGGATGCGGACGCGACGCGCTCTCGGAACGCAGCTCAGCTAAAATAGGAATTAAAATAAGTTAACGAGAACTAAGCGCCAGCACGGGTAGTAGCTGCAAGGAAGCGGGGCGCGGTGCGCGGACGCGGACGCGGCGGATGCGGACGCGACGCGCTCGCGGAACACAGCTCAGCTAAAATATCTTAATGACCTGAAAAATATATTTTGTAGATTAAAATAAGTTGACAACAACTGCGCGGCAGCACGGGTGTGGCTGCTAAACGCGCGGCAGCGGACGCGACTCGCTCGCGGAACAGAGCTTAGTGAAATGTCGTATGACAAATTTTATCTACGTATGTGAAATAATTACCTGTCGATGAAAATAGGCCACACATATACTATAAGCAGTTGCTTCAAGAAACCTTGCAACACAATATTAAACGTCGCATTAGTGTTCCATTTCTGAAACTTGAATTTGACGTCTCTGCTCAATGATGATCACTTATTGAATGAAGTAGTTCAATTTTTAAAAGTTCTGATGCCTTTAATTTGCGAACCATTCCGTTATATTTGATGTTTATTAATAAACTGAAAAAAAAAAAACTTTTTATTCCGGGCAAGACCGGGTAAAAACAGCTAGTTTATAACAAAAAACCATTTTTTTCATTTACTTTAAAATTTTATCACCCGATGTTAACCACGCTATTAGTATAAAACAATTAAAATTAAATATCCTTCATATTACCATTATCATCTTCATAATCATGGTCAAGTAACAAGGAAAATCATATTCTAGGGATCAAAATAAGAAACTTTGGCCAAGGAACCATACTGACTTTTGACCTGTCTGTCTGTCTGCCTGGGGCAACCCTATTCCCCCTTATGCAATTGATCTGAAGCTCGTCCCATAGTTTTATTGTGACTGCAGATTTATTTTGGAGAAGTTACTCAGAGTCACTCATAGCCACGCATAGTCACGGAGTGATCTAAAAGTTATTTACCCTCATCCGATCGATCTTTTTGAATAACATAACATAGTCATAGCGTATGATTATTATTTATTAGCAGAATAGAAGATACGTATACGTATGAGTGTTAATTTTAATATTAAATCAAACATAGTCAGCCAAAAAAATTTTGATTTTTTTAAATGTTTGTATGGGGAACCCTCCAGGGGGTTCCAGGGGGTGTGCCACTGGTATGAGTGGACGCGATTGGGGCACTCTATATAGGTCAAAGTGAGACAGACAGGTCAAAAGTCGGGATAACAGAATTCGTTTTAGAGGTATGGTTCCTCGGATAAAGTTTCTTATTTTGATCCCCAGAATACGATTTTCCATTGTCACTTGGGCGATTTTTAAATCGACCCGCCCTATTATACCTATATTTTTTGGCATAATTTTTCTTTTGATGGTAATGAAAGAACCTGAACTAAGAAGAAACCTGTGAAAAATATCTTCGTTTGAAATCTTCCACGAGCATTTATGAAATTGATGTTCTGTGTTATTTTTTGAGCTTCTTAAGCTTCCTCAGATAGTTGAACGATTGTCAGCAAGGAATATCTTACTATTTCTGGCCCGTGATTAAAAAGGTTTTGTAATCTGGGAGGCACATTATACTACGGCCAAAGTTAAACAAAATATCTGGCTCTATTCTGAGTAAAGTATCTAAACTGTTATTATTTTTCCTTATAACAAATATCAAATACTGTTCACAAAACACTGCAAACAAAAGACAACATAATATGCACGATAATTCAGATTAGTTGTTGTAGTACTGGGTAATATATTTAGAAGACGAAAGTAACTACAAAATAAAAAACCAAAAAAGCAACTAGGAAATATTGCCCAAGTAATTTTTCTTGAATACAGAGAAATCCCATAATTTATCAGTACGTAACAACTATTCACATCCAATAATACTTTGAAACTCAATCAATATTTCCTATTTGTAGAATAAGTTTACTAAAAAAATTCTCTGAAACAATTTCCTGAATTTGATGAATCCATTTATAAAAAGTTTTAGTTTTAGAAAAAAAGCAAAAAAATATTAAACTTGACATATCCCGTTTTATTTATTATAAAAAAAAAAAATATAAATACATTAGAACATTAATTTCGACAGCTATTGATTGTGCATTTCATTTGCTGTTACCCCTTACAAAAGTGTTTTATAAAATACTCACCACAACTTTTGAATTAATCCTCAGTTTTGTTCACTCTTCAACCCAATGTACCATGTCTATTAGGGTGGCCCTTCGTTATATGGAGGGAAAAAAAAGTGTTCAAACTGTCGGTCTCACCCCCCTAGAAATACGCGAATAGCAAAATAACTGAGAAATACAAAGTTTTGGGCCAATCAAAAAACGTTTAGTCGTGGCGCAAAGCGATTGAAAATTTCAAGTGTGTTTTTATGGGGAAAATATGACTTTTTTTCAGATTTTACGAAAATTTCATTCTATAGTTTAATTTTTCCGACAAGCTGATATATAATTCGAGATAAGTATTAAATTATCCTTTCAAAAGGCCCCAGACCACTTTTGTGCCAAAAAAAACCAGCTCATGAAATTTGATGGCATTTTTTTCAACTTTGAGAAATTGATTAAAGCCATCATTCTTTTTTGGTCTCTATACTTATAAGTACTCAGATGTGAAGCATTGTTATATTTTCACGTTGTTAACCTATTGCGCATTGGGACCGAAAATTGGAAATTTTTTTGATAATACTTTTAAAACTCCTTTTTCAAATTTGAAAAAATTTTCTTAAACAAAATTTAAAAAAATTAATATATTAATTTAAGGATTTATTAAATACATGTTGCAGATTAACTGCGTGAATTTTTAATTAATTCCCTCAGCCAGAATTTTTTGACAAGGATTTTATTTTTGCGGATTTCGAGAAAAATTGGATTTTTGTGAAATATTCTGTAAATGTACTCTTTCTAAATACTTTGTTGTGAAATATTCTGTAAATGTACTCTTTCTAAATACTTTGTATCAATCACTTTTCTACTTTTAAATGTTATATTTTATCTTAATTTATTCAAAAAATTCAAATATTTTGTAAGTGCTGTCCAATTTTTACATGCGACGCTTAAAATATAATAACCAAATGTATAGGAGTTTCGGTCCAAAAATTTTGGATAAATCCGAGAACGTTAACCCATTATTTGCCAAGGCCAGCTTTGGATTTTAAGATATTTTTAAATAAAAATTACCGAAAACGAGTTTTTCTTTTAAGCTCGATGAAACCACTATTTAGAATTTAAGAAAAATAATTCGGTTAATTCTTTTTTTATTTAACCCTTCAGTGCTCCTGAGATCAAAATTATCCATTGTGATATATCTCTGGTGCAATTGTCTGCTTATTGCTCGCGAATATATATTAAAACAACTTTTAACCAATTTTGTTATAAAATTACTTTATGTAATACAGTAATAGTTGAATTTCTTGCGGTCTCACTCACCAATTTGGTGGATATTGATAAAAAACGCAAAAAAAAAATTTCAAGTCAATCGGTGAAGATGCCATTACTTATAATGGTTGCCATTTTTGATTTTTAATAATCGGTCGCTTTATATTATCTTCAATGTCACCTACATGTTCTGAAACTTCTGCCATTTTATTTCCCAGTTTTAAATAGTTTATTAAATAAAAGTAAATTTCAAATATAATAATATATAAAAGGTAATATTAAATTAATACTACTTTTAGTGGAATACATTACAAAATTAAATCAAAGTGAATTTCAAAAAACGTCCTATTTTTTAGACATATAACTTAAGTTGTTTTAATTTATATTCGCGAGCAATAAGCAGACAATTGCACCAGAGATATATCACAATGGATAATTTTGATCTCAGGAACACTGAAGGGTTAAATAAAAAAAAAATTAACCGAACTATTTTTCTTAAATTCTACATAGTGGTTTTATCGGGTGTAATTGAAAAACTCGTTTTCGGTAATTTCTATGTAAAAATATCTTAAAATACAAATCTGGCCTTGGCAAATAATGGGTTAACGTTCTCGGATTTATCCAAAATTTTTGGAGCGAAACTTCTGCACACTTGGTTATTACATTTTAAGCGTCGCATCAAAAAACTGGCCTGAACTTACAAAATATTTGAATTATTTGAATAAATTGTCTTTTATTAGCTTGGGGTCATAATTGACCCCAATTCCAAAAGGGTTAATGGAGTCATGTTATTTTTTTCCGAAACCCTAGGCTATTGAGATAAAATATTACATTTAAAAGTAGAATAGCGATGAATTTTTGATACAAAGTATTTAGAAAGAGTACATTTACAGATTATTTCACAAAAATCCAATTTTTCTCGAAATCCGCAAAAATAAAATCCTTGTCAAAAAAATTCTGGCAAAGGGATTTACTTAAAAATTCACACAGCTGATCTGCAACTTGTATTTAATAAAACCTTAAAGTAATATATTAATTTTTTTAAATTTTGTTGAAGAAAATTTTTTCAATTTTGAAAAAGGAGTTTTAAAAGTATTATCAAAAAAATTTCCAATTTTCGGCCTCAATGCGCAATAGGTTAACAACGTGGTAATAAAACAATACTTCATATCTGAGTACTTATATGTATAGAGACCAAAAATGAATATTGGCTTTATTCAATTTCTCTAAGTTGAAAAAAATGCCATAAAATTTCAAGACCTAGTTTTTTTTGGCAAAAAAGTGGTCTGGGGCATTTGCTATTTCTTGGCGAGGTTTTATTCGATTTTGAAGTTTTATAGCCTCTTGAAAGGATAATTTAATACTGATCCCGACTTATATAACAGCTTGTCGGTAAAATTAAACTATAGAACGAAATTTTCGTAAAATCTGAAAAAAAAGTCATATTTTCCCCATATAAACACACTTGAAATTTTCATTCGCTTTGCGCTACGCCTAAACGTTTTTTGATTGGCCCAAAACTTTGTATATCTCAGTTTTTTGCTACTCGCATATTTCTAGGGGGTGAGACCGACAGTTTGAACACTTTTTTTGTTAAGGGCCACCCTAATGTCTATAATTAAGTACGACTTGATAAGATTCTGTACATAATGTCTCGAACTAATTTTGGTTATGTAGTTATGTAGATCCATGACGGATAGCACTAAAAATCTACTTTGTTTTTTATTAATCTAAATACACTACGATATCTAGTTTGATATTTTAGAGAAATTAATTTTCGGATAACAGATTTTCCATTTAATTGTGTACATAATTCAATTCACTATATATTTCATCTTATTTGTTTTCTACGTAGTATATTTACTGGGCGCTTTATACTTTACGAATATTTGTTTTTCCTTTTTTTTTCGTATTAACTTAATAATAAAAAAAATATTTGCATTAAAAACGTATGACGACTGCTGCATAATATTTTTATTTATTTTTTATTTTACCCAGCACTAATGACCCAAGAGATTTAAAATGTGCTGTAAAAATAAACCAGAATCACTAAGTGAATGTATATTTGAAATACTTTTTTTTTTATAATGCAACTTTTAATAGTTTCTTTATGCTTAATGGTCTCTGGAAACGTGTCTATTAAGTAGTAAAATGTTACTTTTATAAATTAAAACTAAATATTTAATAAAAGTTATAAAATGAAAACAAAAGGAAATGTAATACGGCAAACTTCGTTAAAAAATAAAATTGTATTTCTTCTTTTTTATTTCGTATTACTTTATGCATATTTAAATATATACAGGTATTTTATGGTTAACATTTAGTCATTTCCATTTCAGTTGCACTTGCTCGTGTTCCCATAAATTTTTTTCCATCTTAGTTTTATATAAAACGTATAATTATGTGTAGTATTAGTCGAATTTTGTAATATATACTTCAGTGATTTCTGTTGAGTAAAATAAAAGTAGTTTAATACTGACTCACTCTATGGGGTGACGTATGCCCAATATTTGATTTCATAAAATTATTACTTGTACGTCTAACATATTTTTCATGTAAGTATGAATGAATATTTTCTTAAAAGGTATATTTTCTTAAAAAAATACATATTTTTGAAAGTATTTTCAGGCGATTTATGCACCTTACCAAACTAATATTACAACCCTCTGGGAAACCTCATACGAATCGATATTAAGACCTGCCATGACGACGTTATCTTAGGTGGTCAATTTATGCAACCTATGACATCGCCATGTAAAAAAAAGGCAGGGTCGATCCATATAGGCTATTATTACACTTTTTTTTCGTATTTGCAGTGGACAAAGATAATGAAATTATCTCTTTGTATTACACGTAATGCCATGTAATTTTAGAATATTTCAATATTCAATTTAATATATAGAATTTTCCAATAAAATTTTATTAGGCTGCCTAACCCCAACTATAACTATTGTGCAAATCACAATATAATTATATTAAAATTTATAGCACCTATTTGGACTAAAGACTCGCCGATAAATATTTCAGTATGTTACAAGTGATATGACAACCTGAATATACCAAACTTCTTTACAGTATAGGGCTAAAAAATATGCCATAAATTCTGGAATTTTTTTAACCTTATTCAAAAAGGAGGAACAGTGAGATGAATTCTTGAATATCCCCAAGGACTTGCGTCTTTTGATGTGAGTAGAGCAAAAGAACTTAACAACATTTTATGAATGCGAAAACTTAAGTTTTATGCTAAAACATAAGGCCACAACTAACTTTCCAGAATGTATGCAACAGAGATATTTAAAACAAATACCACTTGGCTGCAGAAATTTTGTAATTTTAAAAGACCTTGTAGAGTTTCCACGTCTGGTTTTCTGTAACAGAAACTCGGGTTCAGGAATTTAGTAGCACTTTAAAATCGAAATCATATTTAGTTTAGTCGTTATAGACTTTAAACTTTTCCAAAAAATTTTTATTTTTAGTTAATAAAATACAATAACAATTTTCAGTAGTAATATATATCTGAAGTTCTGTAACGTGTCCAATTCTTAATTACGACTAAGTTTTTGAAAATGCCTATTATGCTAAGTTGTTTTGATACCCTTGAAAGGCTGAAAACGAAACAAAAAAATTAACAGAATCAATTTTATTATATTTATTTTATTTGAAAACTTAAACAAACATAGTTATGAATTTGCATGGGATATTAAGAAAAATACATTTTGAGTTTACTGGCAGGAAACGCATGTGGTACTCTAAATAGAATGTTGATCGCAAGCAACATTGTTCATCGCATTGCATACATGACTTTCTGGTCTTACATTATTCACGTTTCTCACTCTGGCAAGCATAACAGTTTTCGTGATGGGAGGGTCTGTCATAAGGTACTTTCCAACCAACTTCTAGGCTTTAGGTTGCCCCAATATGTTATACCAGTATCTGCGCCGATGTATTTATTTCACAAGATCATTGAATACTGTAAGGACTAACGCAAAATTTCGGCGCTACACTCACACAATGTTTTCCCCATTACTTTACTAATTATGTTTTTTCAACTTTTCCTGAACATATTGTGGCATTACTTCTATAGGCAAAGGCCGGGCCTTTGTAGGCTGCCTATTGCTTGACAGGAACTTATTATTTCTTACCACACCAATTAATGGCATGTTTCAAGATTTTAATTTCTTGACCATCACAAGGACGTAAAACAACTATCTGCCAACATGTTCCATCCAGAACATTAACACAATTAAACTAGGTAAAGTAAAGTGCTTACGATAATGTATGGATGTGGGCGAGGAGGAGTCAGTGCAACATTTGCTGTGTGAATGTCCAGGACTGAAGGAGTGGCGCCTTAGATATCTAGGAAAAAGATTATCCGATAACCTGGGATGCAAAGAGGACGTTCCATTGGGTGACCTTGCGGACTTCTCTTCCTATATCTACCTTCCGTCGCACGGTGGACCATATTTTGAAAAGGCGGCCAAAAATAATTTTTTTTTTTTTTTGTTACCGATTTTAAAGCTATGTCATTCATTTGAAAGTAAGTACTAGTAAACCTTGGGAGCCAAAAAATTGCGACTCTATCTCAACTATATCACAGCAAACAGGGTCTTCGAAGATGGGCTTTCTCAGTATTATGCTAAAATTAAAAATTTCTTTGTAAATTTTTATTTTTGAATGACTGTAACTTTTTTGATTTAAAAGGTTTTGAAGTGATATTTATTTTGTGTAATTTTCTGGCTTCCATGCTATTAATGTTAGAAATGTAAAATCACTGAGTCATTCCGAAATTTAAAAAAAAACAATTTTTAAAAAAGGTGCAAATTTTCCGAAAATCTCCTACTAAATAGAGCATAACTCCTGCCAGTCGAAAACAGTCAGAAAAGGTCATACACTCTTCTATAGGCCGAACCTTCGCCTATAATCCTATACCCCATTATGCATACGCCAGTTTCCGCTCGTGTGCACCAGAACAATTTTTCTGACCCAAGGTTTTCTGCAAAATTTATGAATACGAAAGTTGTCCACTATGTGGTTAGGATATGTTAAGATTGAGGTGATGTTTGTAACTGCCAAAAATATTGGACCTTTACCCATCCTTTATTATACGGATTGACTCAAAAACACTTTCTGAGTCGATTAAACGATGTCCGTTCGTCCGTCTGAGTGTTATGAATACAAAAGTTGGTCGTATCGGTGCACGGCGGTGTATTTTTTGCATATCGGTAGAGTTGTCAGGAGTTGTTATATACTTATAAAAAAGGATGAGATATAATGCGCTTAATTGTTACAGGCACATTTACATAGGTATCTTTCAAAAACATTAATAGTCTGAATTGGAGTTATATAGTTTAAATACCTGACAAAATGGGAAACAATTTAAATAACAGGTAAATGGTAAAAAAAAAATCTATTGCGACATAGCCCTTTAAGATATGATTGCTATGCTTCACCTTTTAAAAGGGGTTAGGGTGTGGGTTTTTTATGCTTCTAAGAGTGGTAATAAAAGATAAAAATTTGTAAATGGTAAAAAAAAACTATTGCGACATAGCCCTTTAAGATATGAGCAGGTATGCTTCACCTTTTAAAAGGGGTTAGGGTGTGGGTTTTTTATGCTTCTAAAAGTGGTAATAAAAGATAAAAATTTTTATTTTACATAATTGCAAGAAAGAATTCCACAATTATTATTCATTACAATTTGTGCAATGGCTAAGTACCGTTACAGAGATCTGGCAGATATTTATTTTCAACGAAATGATGTAGACGATGTAATTTTGCACATAGTGAGCAACGACTTATTTAAGAATTGTAACATAGAAGACATTGAAATGCACAAAGGAAAAACTACTAATTTTGCATCGAATTTGAAAAGACGGTACATTGAATGCTCTCATAGCAAGGCAAAGATGTACAAACGTTACCAAGACTGGTTAATAAAGGAACTTATTTTTGAGAGTGCATCTACAACTGCCAACGTAAGTTGAAAAAAGGATCGACCAGCAAAACCAATTGACGGATGTAGGGCAATTCCATAAAAATGTCAACTTTAATGAAAAAAAATATTTTTTCATTCATATGAAGTAAGATTAAAAATATATTAAATTATATTCCAAGTTACATGATGTAATTCCTTACAAGCATTCTAAATAATACAGTAAATGTAAAATTTATTTGTTTACTCAATTTTCTTTTAATACAAGAAACTGTAGTCATTCCATCACAGTCATTCCGTCACGTCAAATGACAGTTAATAAATTCGATACTATTACAGGCCAGTTGCTCTAAATTATAGTTTTATATTGCTTATATATCATATGTAAAATATGCATTAGTTTAAAATCGGACTTGCTTCTTAATTTACAAAAGTTACCAGGTTTTAATACCAGGACATAGTCATGGTAGCAAAAATGTCATTCCGTCACACAATGAGAAAACACTCAAAAATGAAAGAGTAAAATAGTGTAAAAATTGTTTCTGAGTTTTTTTTAAATCTCTTAGTCATTGACAATCATTTTCAAACTGAAGAATGAATTTTCAATTCAAAATAGCTTTGTAGAATAGCCTTAACTTCAATTCTACAACTCAAAATGTCATTCCGTCACATATGGAATTGCCCTGTAGTGAAAGATTTCGAAGGCGCAAGCTGGAGAATATCAATGAAGAAATTTCTCAAAGAATTATTAAGGATTCATTTTTGCACCAAATCCAACCAACCCAAAATAAACAAGTAAGAAAATTATAGTCGGTCTAGACCGACTATACGATACCCTATACCATGCGTTTAGAAACTCTATCTCTTAGGCCCAACTAACTGGACATAGAAAATAAGCAAAAACCAAATTTGAGTGGGATTTTTATTAATTTTTTTTGGCTGCAGATATGAAAAAGTTCATATCGGATGATATATCTATATGGGGACTAGGTCCAAAAATGGACCGATCCTGATCATGTTTGGTAAAGTCTCTTTTATTTTGCAAAAATATATACAAACAAAATTTGAGAAGAATCAGTGCAATATTTTTGTTTTTAATAGATTTAAGCGAAGATC
The DNA here is from genome assembly GCA_963682025.1 of Cordilura impudica. Classification (NCBI taxonomy): domain Eukaryota; kingdom Metazoa; phylum Arthropoda; class Insecta; order Diptera; family Scathophagidae; genus Cordilura; species Cordilura impudica. The sequence goes on along the minus strand of OY821518.1, from coordinate 123,183,082 downwards.
GGGAAGCAGCTCTATATGGGGCCAAAGGGATCATTTTTGGACTACTCATTAATGGATGTAATGAACGCATACAAACCCAAATTGAGTAAGATCTATATGGCAATTTGGATCTTATGGCAATTTATGTCGATTTCATAGGGGTAATTTGTATGGGGGCTAGGTCTGAACATGGACCGATTCTCACCAATTTCAATATCGTTCATCCCATGGCCGATAGAAGCTTACGTACCAAATTTCATCAAAAGATATTCATATTTGCGACCTGCAGTTTGATTACAAGGTTTACATGGACACACAGACGGACGGACGGACGGACGGACGGACGGACATTGCTAAATCAACTCAGAAAGTGATTCTTATTCGATCGGTATAATTAAAGATGGGTCTAGGTCAAATATTTTTGGTTGTTACAAACAGCAGCACAAAGTCATTATACCCAAACCACATAGTGGTATAGGGTATAAAAAAAAATTGAAATAATTGAAAAAATGGTAGAAGCGAAGATAAGAAATTTACGCCGGAACAAGCGTTCGCCCTATTTTTGGATTTGAAATTGACTAAAAATCAATATAAAGAATTGCGGAAGCGAACCAATGAAGAGAATTGTGGGATTGTTACAGAGTATCGAGATTAAGTTTCTGCCAAAAGAGAATACTTACCTTCACAATCTGCTATTAGTGTCACTTCAACATCAGCAGAGATAAAATTGCAAGATCTACTTGAACATACTGCAGAACGATTGCTAAATACGCTTGATACTGATCATTTAAAAAAATTGGTAATGGCAGCATTACTATAATTTCTAAATGGGGATGTGATGGATCCTCTGGTCAGAAACAATACAAGCAATTTAATGCCGAAAATTCATCAGATGCTAATTTATTTATGATATCTTTCGTTCCATTGCGCTTAACAAAAAGGTATAGCGTCTTAGAGTCGTCAACTAGTAGAGCAACAGAAATTGATATATGGAAAAATGAAATTCCTTCTTCAACAAAGTATTGCAGACCAATAAAATTTGCATTCAAAAAGGAAACCAAACATGTCATAACTGAAGAAGTTCAAAAAATAAAAGATCAAATTAAGGAACTTGAACCAGTAATATTTAAATTTGATGACCAAGGCATTGAAGTACATTTTAAAATGTGTCTCACAATGATTGATGGAAAAGTTACATAAGCTTTAACTGGAACAAAGTCAACGTCAAGCTGCATTATATGCCAAAAGACATCCAGTCAATTAAGCCAACCCCCACCAGAGGATGATAGTTTTAAGGAAGCTTACGAATTTGGAATATCCCTCACCTCTTCATGCTAGAATACGTTTCATGGAGCATATTCTTAAATTTGATTATGATTTGGAATTTGGTCCGTTAGGCGATACAGTAAGCAAAAACAAAGAAAATGAAGAACAAAGAAAGCAAAAAAAAAACAAATTCAACAAAAATATATACAGCTAGTCCTCGTAATCGACCAACCAAAACAAGGGGAAGGAAACACAAATGATGGAAATACTGCAAGGAGACCTTTTCCGATCCGGAAACTGCAGCATCTATCACAGGTGTAGATCATGAATAAATAAGACGATTCAAAATCATATTACAAGTTCTAGCATGCAGCAGAAAGATAAATGCAAAAAATTTAGAGAGTACGCAAATAAAACAGCTATATTTAATAATGAAAAATACTCTTGGAGATATATGCCATCCACAGTTCATAAAATTTTGTACCATGGGGAACAAATAATTCAAAACAATATGCTACCAATAGGAGATCTATCTGAAGAAGCGCAAGAAAAAACGAACAAAGACTACAGATTCTTTCGCGAGCACAACACAAGGTAAATGTCCGGATGTTGTACTAATGAAGCCTTTATCACTATTTTGTTGTGCACTTCAGATCCACATATGTCCAACATTCGTCAAAAATGAACGAAGAAGCTAAACAACTTCTAGAAGATGAAAATCAAGGCTATTTAGAAGAAATTTTTACTAAAATTGGTTGATTTAAAGTACTTTTTCATTACACTAACAATAAGTTACACTTTTTTTATATAGTTAAAAAATTTTCTTGATTTCAAAATTAATATATTTTGTCAATTTACCATAAAAATTGTATTTTTCATAAATTTACCATAAAAATTGATATAAAAATATTTAAAAAGACAATACGAGTTTTTCATTGAAACTTCTCTATCTGGAACCAATACAAGTTAACTTTTACATTCGCTGCTTAATAAATTATATTTTAACTCGGCATCTTTCAAAAAAAAAAAACCTTTGGCCCTTGTGCACATTAGGACTAAAAATTTACGGGGGCCAAAGTTTGGCATTTTCTGAAAAAATTAACTTAAAAAATTGTTCAAAAGTATTAGTTGTAAAATTAACTGAAAAAATAAGACATTATATTAAAAAAAAAAACCTCTCTTTACCTTTTAACACTTCACTTTTGTACTAAAATTCAACTACAAATGAAAATCTATTTAAAACCCTCCGTAACTTTTTTTATTTTCGGTCGAGAATTACATTTTATAGCAAAACTTAGAGGCTAAAGTCTCACCTACCAAACAAAAAAAACCGCATATCAAAATTTCGAATCCAATCAATAGTTATAGATGTTTGGATTTCATGTCAAGTGCAGCAACTTTTGAAACCAATGTCTTCCGATCGGGATGAAATTTACACCAAGGTTAGTCCTATTGGATAGTATTTTAGACACAATTTTTCAACAATATCGGTCCGGATCTCTCTGAGTTAGAGGGGATCAAAATTTGACATTTTGGCCAAACAGGTGTTTTTTATCATCCATGTAACTTATTACCTATTGTTCTTAGAAAATTTTCTCCCAAAGAGTTTAGATAGTTATTTCTTCAATTTTTCGGAAAAAAATACTTTAAAAAAAAAAAAAATTTGTAGACTTTTTTTTTTGCTAAATTAAAGCATTTTTTGCCTTTTTTCCAAAAAGGGCATTTTTTTTTTTTCATAAGAAAGCTTAGGATTTTTCCTTTAAGAGCTTTTTGGTCGCTTAGTGGGATGGGAGTGGGATATCTATCAAAATAAATGTTTTGTAACTCAAGACAACGGTTTTTAAATTTTTCACAAATGCTCTATTTTGAATTTTTCCTATTTGTGTCTAAAACCTTACAAATAAAACTTATACTGAGAAACTAGACAAAGTAAACTTTCTGAAGGTATATAACATACCTAACTAAAATTTTATACCCTCAATACTGTAATACCCAGAATATGTTAACCTCAGGAAAAAAATCGCTTTTTTTTCTATAGAAATGTTGAAAAATTATTATTTTTTATTTATTTTTAATAATAATTAAATTAATGTATAATAACAATAATATTAAAAATAAAAAGATAAATAATTTATTAAAATTTAAACTTAATTGCATTAGATCCATTTATATCATAACTATTTTTTTAGTTAATTTATTGTAGCTGATGAAGTATTTAAGTCTTGTAAATTTTTAAATACCCAGTCTTTCATCCAGCTTTTTTGTCGCCTTTATTTACTGCGTTTTTCTGTCAATCCTTTCTTGGCGTTACTATGTTCAGCTGTTGATTTCACTGCTGGCTTATTTGTTGTCTTTGGAAAGAAATCGCATAGAATAGAGGCAGAAAACTTTTTCAACATGAGTCTTCCATCGACAAGCGGTACAAAAGCATGGTATTGAGCGGTGCCATCGATTGTTACCGCAGCATCGAATCTGCTCTTCAGTGTTTTCAATGTTTCCTGATGATCCCCTTTGCTACCAAAATCTATTTTAGTTTCTTTACAATAACTTTTTGCCCAATGGAATAAAGCAGTCGCATCTAAGATGCGATTTTGATGAGAGCTCTGGAGGCTTTACTTCGCTGCATTTCGTTTAAGGTTTGCTCCAATACCATCACATGCTCCTTTACCATGAGCATTAGGATGAAAATGCCCCTCAGCTGTCATTCCAAAATCTTTTTCATGGGCCATAAGATTTGCCAAGCTACTTTTGTTTTTAAAATGTTGACGAGCTCCGTCCGAAACGTAGTATACCTTCTTTAGTGTAAATTTAGATTTTAGAAATTTTAGTATTCTCTTCTGGTACTCATAAACTGCAACGGTATCATGTTTTAAATCGTCGGATATAATTGCCATACTTTTGTGTTCCAGTTTATCATCTTTCATGTAGTAAATAACTGCTGTGAATATATAGTAGTTGCTTGGTCGTTATTGAAGTGGAATGCTGGTATGGCATCCTGAAGAATATATTTATAGTTTTCTGCGAAATAATATGAAATAGCGAATTCACCAGACTTCAAATGTATCTTCAAATCCTTGAAGAATGACCATTGCTCTTTGACTAAAAAGTCATGGTTTCTCAAGTTTAGCAATCCTGTACAAATTTCTTCCACAAAATCATCCACATTTAAAATGATTGTTTTCAATGTGCATATGTCAGTCTGAATCCAAGAATCAAATTTGACCTCCTCTATATATTCTCGATCTAAATAGTTGATTAAATTTTCTATGATGAATGTGGTTTTCGGGCAATTGGTACATTCACCTAAGTGGCAAGAAGTTGTTGCATTAGGACACATAGTCAATTTAAGGCAATCGCGGTAATCGTGTAAATCTTCTGCCGAATCATCTGTTAAATACTTTAAGTTAATTTCCTTCAACATAAGTTTAACATTCTCATGGTAAATGCAAACGCATACTGTGTGAGTTCCGCTGCTTTCTGCCAAAACGCAATGTTTTGGCCTCATTTTGGTTAATTTCGTGAAGCCAATTCTAACATCCTCGTGTTCAGAATGAAATGTTGCAAATAACTCTTTCAGGTTACAGATAACCATTATCTTCTGTTATGTTATGAAGGTATGTTACATACCTTCGGAAAGGTTAATTTTTCCAATTTCTCAGTATAAGTTTTATTTGTAAGGTTTTACACACAAATAGGAAAAAATTCAAAATAGTGCATTTGTGAAAAATTGAAAAGCCGTTGTCTTGAGTTGCAAAACATTTATTTTGATAGATATCCCACTCCCATCCCACTAAGCGACCAAAAGGCTCTTAAAGGAAAAATCCTAAGCTTTCTTTAATTTAGCAAAAAAAAAAGTCTAAAATATGTTTTTTTTTTAAGTATTTTTTTCCGAAATACTGAAGAAATAGCTATCTAGACTATTTGGGAGAAAATTTTCTAAGAACAATAGGTAATAAGTTACATGGATGAGAAAAAACACCTGTTTGGCCAAAATGTCAAATTTTGATCCCCTTTAACTCAGAGAGATCCGCACCGATCTTATTGAAAAATTGTGTCTAAACTACTATCCAACAGGACTAACTTTGGTGCAAATTTCATCCCGATCGGAAGACATCGGTTTCAGAAGTTGGTGCACTTGACATGAAACCCTCCATATATATGTTCATAGATTATTTCTTTATCAAATGCCTTATTTCAGAGCATGCAAAACAACAAAATGCACCACAACCTCATCTACACACATATAGTTGTTTTTTTTTCAATGACTGATGTGTCACGTTTTCATTAATAGGGATTCATTGATAGGGATTCCCTGTTTTATATTAAAAGTATTAGATACGTCACTAAATTGATTGAAAAATTGATAGCAATCAAAATCCCCCAAATGGAAAAAATTTCACCAAAATCTAAAAAAATAAATCCTACATTTGATTCAAGAGCAATAAATAATTCTGCTCCACCGACTTCAGAAAATGCTCCATCGAGTGTTGCTACTATCAATACTTTACCAAATTCTGCAACTAATGCTCAAAATAATTCTGTTTTCACTCAAAGTAAGCATCCTGAAAGCATTCCATCTAACAACATACATATGCCTTTTAACATAGTGCCTGCTGGTTCAAATGTATTTTATTCCCATGTTAATAGTCCGCTTAACCCTTCGGTTAGCGAGAAGGTCCATTTTTCATTTTCAAACTGAAATTACTCATATTTCGGCCAAAAGTTACCCTGTTTTCCAAGAAAATTTTGTCAAAAATCGTTCAAAGTAAAATTCAAGGTGATGCGCCTAACAGTTTAGTTTTTATTTAAAGGTGAGTAGTACTGGAACGCATGACAAGGTCCGTAGGGACCTTGTACTGAAATTACAAGAAATTATTAAGACATAAACTTTATTTTGGCTTCTTTTTAGCTGTTTTATTGTTTAAACGCATTTTTGACGAGTTCTTAGAATTTGAAATTTGTTTTATTACCTTCTAATATGAATCTCTATTTGTAGAAATACGCGGATGTTCAAGCTAGAACACAAGTAGACAACGAAAAGGGTATCAATGCGGTTATAGTTTCGTAAGCAGCTGTTTTATTGTTTGAACACATTTAAAACGTGTTCTTTGCATTTACCATTTGTTTTATTACCTGCTAATACTAATCCCTATTTGTACATATACGCGGATGCTCAAGCTAGAACACAAGTAGGCAACGGAAAGGGTATAAAAGCGGCTCTAGTTTCGTAAACTAAATCATACACAGTTTAGACACTGAAGACTCAACATCTTGTTTGAAATTTCAAAGTGATTGTACGAAGGAAACTAAAAGCGATAAAAAATATGGCACAATCAAACATTGAAATTGCTGAAATTTTGGTGCGTCGTAGCACACGCTACCAACAAATGTCTGAGGAGAAAGACGTGCCGTAGATAATCAATTTGTTGATTTTATGAATGCAGAGGATCATGACTAGGAACTTGATATTCTGGCATTTGATGCTGAAGAAGATGATGGCGATTGCCCTTTCTACCTAATTTATTTGCTGTGGACTCCGATGCTGATTATGAAGAAGAAGAAACACCAACAAGCGAAAGTTATTTTATTGCGAAAGACGGCACCCAATGGAATAAAAATGCACCACCAACTTCCCGCATTCGTGCTCATAACGTGGTCAACTACACAAGGAGGAAACCAGGACCATGTCTTCACTGAAGACATGGCGTACATAATAATACGCGAATCTAATCGCAAAGGTAGGGAAATAACAGATGCATATAATTTGGCAAAGCCAACAAACAAAAAGAATTTAAAACCATCACACTAAAAGATTTTGATGCCTACTTGGCTATACTCTTGTATTCTGGACTCAATTAATCAAATAATGAGCCTTCTGCACAGTTATGGGCTCCAACGCGTTGTCCAATATACAAAGCAGCATTGTCTTATAATCGCTTTATGTCCATAAAACAATGCCTTATATTTGACAATGGAAATACGCGACAGCAGCTACTAATCAACAGCAAAACTACAGCAATTAATAATATTTGGCAAATGTTGCAGTCTAACTTAGCAGCACCTTACACTCCGCATGATTCACTGACAGTTGATGAAAAGTTATTCCCATACAGAGGCCGTACCCGCTTCACACAATATATTCCGTCGAAGCCGGCCAAGTATGGTATAAAGGTATGGTGTTTGTGTGACTCAAAATCATTCTACCCTGTCAAAGGAATGATTTATTCTGGTAAATTGCCTGACCAGGAGCATGAAATAAATCAAGGGCAGAACTTTGTACTTGCTCTTGCGGATAAATATTTCAATTCTGGCAGCACAATTTATGCTAACAATTTCTTCAGTACATTGAACTTCGCGCGTATTTTGATGAGAAAGAAAACTGCATATGTTGGAACAGTACGCTCTAACAAAACATTTGTGCCACGGGAATTACATAAAAATCACATTGCTTCGGTTCAACGAAGGCGATATAGCACTATGCTCATATATGCATAGGAAGAATAAATCAGAACGACGACGATTAAGAACGTGCCCTGAATACTCGCATAACTGCATATCCAAGGATACGGAATGCAGTGGAGGAATTTGATGTCAAGGTAAGAATTAAGAATTCTAAAGGTCAAAAGCAGAATGATTATATATATTTTTTCATTTTAGATAGTACCAAGACGAACAGAAACAGCTGCACCGTCTTTTGCGCTAAGGACAAGCAGGCCATCTTGTCGACTATGCCGTTCAGAGTACGGTCGTCAACGCAAAACAAGGGCCTATTGCTGTTCCTGCAACAATCCAGTTTGTGCAGAGCATTCAAGATTAATGCATCGGTACTTAATCTGCACTCAAAATGAGGAACAACCATCGCAACAATTGTTTTTTTTTAAGTTTTATTCATTGTAAAACTAAATTTTCATAATAAAATTCATAACAATTAATTATGTTAGTATAAAAAAGAAAATATTTTAATTTCTTTATCAACACTTTAATTAATAAACAATAATAAAATAACAAAACAAAAATTTTTAAATGTCTTTTTCATAGAAAATGTCATATCAACAAAAATAAGTCCCTACGGACCTTGTCATGCGTTTAAGGGTACCAGAAGTGTTGCTAGACGGAGAGTCAATTCGATTCATAGCTGAGACAACAGAAGAAGTTGTATAATTTTACATAAAATCACGCCTGCCAATTGATATTGATATAAATGTTTTTAAATTTAAATACGCCGAAAAATTAAGCAAAGCACCTTTTAAAATTATCCTTCCCTTGCTACAGTTGAAAAACCAGATTTTTGGCCACCGAAAGCTATAACTCTTGAGTATATTTACAAAGATGCTGCTTCGTCTAAGGCCGAGCCCACGCAATGAGCGGAAAAAAATTAAAACATATAAAATACTACTGAAGTGGCCACACAATGAGCGGCATATGATCAGCATTTCTAAGCATCTAAGCGGCGCCGCTCAGGAATAGAACTTGTTATAATTTTTAGTTGTTTTCTGCGAGGCAAAGAATGGCAAAAAATGGCTTTTGTTTGTTTTGTCAATCTGTAACGCGATTCAGTAACTTCTTTTTAACGATAATCGAATCGAAACAGAAAAAGAAAACAACAAAATTATCGATTTTGGTATTTAGTAAAATTTTCAAACGATATTCGCTATTTTTAAAGTCAGCTTTTGTTGTTATCTCAACGACAACCATTTTTTAGTTGTTTTTAAGTCGATAAAAAGTTCGAAAGTTTGAAATGTAGCCATACATAAATAAAAGTCATAAAATAGTGAAAATATTTTGCTTTTATTATAAAAACTTTTTATATAAATAATAAATAATAATAATGACAATGGCATTTTGAAACAAACCGCCCAGAAGTAAACCCCTAGCCGCTCACCGTTCTGCTGCTTGCCGGTTTGCTGCTCATTCCGTGGCCTCGGCCTAATGCTGCTCAATTACCTCCTCGTACGGTTGATTTGTCAAAAATTTATTTCCTGTAGTGTATCAGAATGTTAGACGCTTAAAAACTAAATTATTTGCACTATTTGTTGACAGTTTTGACTTCCATTATCACACTATTGTTTTTGCTGAAGCCTGGCTTAATAATAATATTCATAACTGTGAAATTCTTTGTGATAAATACCATATATACAGATTTGATCGTGTTAATATAACTAAAGCAAGTAAGAAAATTGTAGTCAGTCTAGATCGACTATACGATACCCTATACCATGCGTTTAGAGACCCTATCTCTCAGGCCCAACTAACTGGATATAGAAAATAAGATGAACCAAATTTGAGTGGGATTTTTATTAATTTTTTTGGCTGCAGATATGAAAAAGTTCATATCTGATGATATATCTATATGGGGACTAGGCCCAAAAATTGACTGATCCTGACCATGTTTGGTAAAGTCTCTTGCATTTTGCAAAACAAAATTTGAGAAGAATCAGTGCAATATTTTTTTTTTTTGTTTTTCGATAGATTTAGGTGAAGATCGGGAAGGAGCTCTATATGGGGCCTATGACTAAGATTTGGCCCATAGGGTTCATTTTTGGACTATTGATTAATGGATGTAATAAACACATACAAACCCAATTTGACTAAGATTTATATGATAATTTGGATCTTATGGCAATTTATGCTGATTTCATATGGGTCATTTGTATGGGGGCTAGGTCTGAACATAGACCGATTCTCACCAATTTCAACAGCTCATCCTATAGTCGAAAAAAGCTTATATTCCAAATTTCATCAAAATATATTCATATTTGCGACCTGCAGTTTGATTACAAACTTTACATGGACACACAGACGGACGGACGGACATCGTTAAATCGAATCAGATAGTGATTCTGATAGTGATCAGATAGTGATTCTGATTCGATCGGTATAATAAAAAATGAGTCTAGGACAAATATTTTTGGTAGTTACAAACAGCAGCACAAAGTCATTATACGCAAACCACATGGTGGTATAGGGTATAAAAATTCAAAACAGAAATGTTTACCACGGTAAAGTTACAGTTGTATCTATCAGTGCAATATTTTTCAATTCATTTGGGCCAAACTTCTTCTCGTGCACAGCTTTTCGAAGTACTTGTTGAAATTAACAATATCCTATTTGGGTTTGCTAGTTTGTTTGCTGTTCATATATTATGGTCTCGTTTATATTTTGGATAAAACTTGATTTTTCCGAAGAACATGTAATTTTGCTCAGGGAAATATCTCGGTAACCAATTGGAATTGTAGCTATAGACTAGGAAAAAAAAATTTAGAACAATCTAAACTGAAAATTGTTAAAATGACGAAAAATTTTAATTCGTTCTATTTTTTTCACAATTCTTCAGAATATTGTAATATTGTATACACCCTATAACCTAAATGTGTGCCGATCAGAAACCACGATGACCAAAAAGCAAACACTGAAATAATAAAAAAGACGAAAACTATCTTTCCTCGTTGGAGCGCAAATTAATAATGTCAGAGAGCTTTATACACCAACTCCTGAGATAAACAAAAATCATCTGTTAAGCGGATCAACCCAAATAATTTGCTGAAATAATTTGGTATTAAGTTTAATAAATTGTTTGCCTTTTTAAATATTTCGTTGACATTTATTATCAATATTCAAACCGATACCCTCCTTATCAAAGATTCGGCACAGCCGAATTGTACATTCTTACTTGTTTTAAAATAGGGAATTAATTTAAATATATTAATTTTTGCTTTATTCACCGAGGATTTTCGCTGCCGCCAGTGACACATATTTACAAACCATATGAATAATTATTGTCTAAGTAGCAATTTAATTTGTAAGTAATATTTCACGCCGATAGCATCGCTATCGAAATAAAAACTGTTCGTTCAAATTCATTGCTATGATACCGTCTATAATATCATCGATAGTTTTGCAGCTGAATTTTATAAAGAAAAATGATATGATAGGATGCGTAGAAATTTCGATTTTCTCTTAAAGTAAAACCGACGACCTGTCCTAAAAATTTCGAAATTTAAGTTAAAAATTTTAAAACTAAATCCAATTCTAAACGCCTTAATTGAAAGAAAGAAAGAAGTAAGTAATTAAATCGAGTTGGATTAGCAAAAGCTCTTGTTATTCTTATTAAGTTATTTTTGAAAATATTGATTCAAGCACGTTTTTGTTTTTAATGAAATGTTGAAAAAAATTCTGTAGCAAAATTGTCGGAATTTTCTTATACAAAACTTTATTAATTTAAGTTATTTACAAATCTCGTTTTTGATTGTACAAATGAAATCGAATTCCACAGAATTTCCTTAATCGACTGGTAACATTTTCGGACAAGAAATACATATATAGGGGCATGGTCAGATATATTTTGGCTTTTGTGAATAGCGTGATGTCAAAGAAAATTCGATTTTTTTATTATTAATTTATTTATTATTTTATTATTTTTTTAAAACATTCATTTTGTAAAATTTTTCATGATAGCAAAAGCCTTTTCGTTGAAATTTGGTTTATAAAAAAAACCGTTGGGCTCAAGTTTTTGTTTTAACCTATACATCACTTCTGTAAATATCTCGTCTTCTAGCATTTCCTGGAAAATATAAATTATCATTTAAATTAAGGGATTGCTTTTCAACTCATTTTATTTGATCTACAAAATATTCCTATGATCTCTTCTATTCTATGCATTATTCGTTGCATTTTGAGAGACTTCCAGAAGTTTTTATGGAAATAATGGGGTCTGTTTAGCGAATCTGACTGGCTTTCTTGGCGCAACTAGTTGCTTTCGGCTCACATTGGTGCATCAAATAAGTTCCACTTCCTACAGCTTTTGGTCTTTGACTTAAGGTATCCTGTAGAATTTAGGAATTGTAGCTTCCCTCTTATATAAAATGATTAAATTTTAAAATTTTTATAGGGATTCTCCTTTTACGACTGTATTTATACCCTATACCACTATGTGGTTTGGGTATAATGACTTTGTGCTGCTGTTTGTAACTACCAAAAATATTTGTCCTAGACCCATCTTTTATTATACCGATCGAATCAGAATCACTATCTGATTCGATTTAACGATATCCGTCCGTCTGTGTGTCCATGTAAAGCTAGTAATCAAACTGCAGGTCGCAAATATGTAAATATTTTGATGAAATTTAGTACATAAGCTTTTGTCGGCCATAGGATCAACGCTGTTGTAATTGGTTAGAATCGGTCCATGTTCAGACCAAGCCCCCAAACAAATGACCCCTATAAAATGCATTTAAATTGCCATAAGATCAAAATTATCATATAAATCTTAGTGAAATTGGGTTTGTATGTATTTATTACATCCGTTAATCAGTAGTCCAAAAATGATCCCTTTTGGACAACTCTTACTCATAGGCCTCATATAGAGCTGCTTCCCGATCTTCACTTAAAAACAAAAATATTGCACTGATTCATCTCAAATTTTGTTTGTATATATTTTTGCAAAATACAAGAGACTTTACCAAACATGGTCAGGATCGGTCCATTTTTGGGCCTAGTCCCCATATAGATATAGCATCCGATATGAACTTTTTCATATCTGCAGCCAAAAAAATTAATAAAAATCCCACTCAAATCCGGTTATGATTATTTTCTATATCCAGTTAGTTGGGCCTGAGAGATAGGGTCTCTAAACGCATGGTATAGGGTATCGTATAGTCGGTCTAGACCGACTATAATTTTCTTACTTGTTTTAAACTTGGGAACGACTAACAAATTAAATTTATGTGGAATGTTTAAAAGACAGCACAGTAAACATTATCCATAAATTTTAGTAATCACCCTTTAAAAATAATATCCACCTCATACTACATACACTAATTAGTACAATGGATTAGAAGTATTCTATTAACTAAAGCATCAGTTAGATTTTGCTGAGGCTGTAACATATAAGAAACGTAATTTGATATTTGATGGTGGAAATTGTTCGTTCACTAGAACACACTTGTATATAAGTACTCGCAATCAAAATTTTTTATAATATATAGATTCTGTTAAAAAATGGCCATTTCTGTAGTTCGGTCCTTTAACATTTCAGCCAAAAACTAATGGTTATATTTTTTCTCCATGCAAAGGCTTTATTTTATGTTTTTTCTGCGCTTCAAGATTTTTTTCTTTGTCATTTATACTTCCCGTATTTTTCGTACACAACTTTATGCACAAACATTTTGTGAAAAAATTTATTGTTTCTTGCATAAAGTTCAGCTCCTACTGTATAAAAATCTTTGCAGATTTTAGTAATAATAAAAAAGTATTTTATGGTCAATTCAATTACCCTGTGTAAATGCATAAAAACGTATACACACGGAAACATTTTACATCGATATATTAAAATATTTCGCATTTATTTTTTTTTATTTTTTTCTTTTTAACTCGGAAACAATAAATTATTTTGTTTTTATTGCTTTAAGTTTTGCAGGTAGCGTAAGTCCATAAAATAATTTGTAATAAATTTCCTGGAACTAAAAGAAAAAACCAAATACATGTAAAGTAAGTAACAGTGATGAATCCAACTCTGATATATATTTTTTTCCTTAGACAATATTGTCGACAAATGAATAAGCTTCTCTATGCAATATAAAAATATTCCAGAAAAAAATATTAACGTCTTAAACCTTATTATTACATGTTCAGATCTGAAACAAGGAAGATGCATTAATACCCTCCACCTGTGTTTTAAAAATAATATTCAAGCCAAGGTGGCCAACACTAAAAGGCCCGTTTTTACATTAAAATGGCTCGATTTTTACAATTATATTCAAAATTAAAAATATAATTAACAAAAATATATCAAGTATTTTCCATACATGTATGCCTTTCAAGGCCCTATGCTCCTTATATGAACTAAAGAAACCAATATATTTAAATATACATTTAGGCGGGTCGATTTGTAAGGATGCAAAAAAATCGCTCAAGTGACAGAGAAAATCATATTCTAGGGATCAAAATAAGAAACTTTGCCCAAGAACCATACCTCTAAAACGAATTATGATGTCGCGACTTTTGACCGGTCTGTCTGTCTGTCTGTCTGTCTGCCATGGGGCAAACCCATTCTCCCTCCTGCAATTGATCTGAAACTCGTCCCATAGTCTTGTTGTGACTTCAAATAAATTTTGGGGAAGTCACTCAGAGTCACGCATAGTCAGGAGTGATCTAAAAGTTATTTACCCTCATCCAATCGATCTTTTTGAATAACATAACATAGTCAAGTCGTATAACTATTATTTATTAGCAGAGTAGAAAATACGTAAACGTATGAGTGTAAATTTTAATATTAAATCAAACATAGTCAGCCCAATTCTAAACAAAAAATGGTGATTTTTTGAAATTTTTTTTTTTTTTTTTAATAGTGTAAGAAATGTATAGTAATTAATTTATTTTTTTTTAAGCCTAGTTCCGCGAAGCCGAGTGGCTTGTCTGCAGATTCTAATTTGGCTAGTTTTTTTTATTTTTATTTTGCAGCGACAGACCAAAGCCTCTGGTGGGAATCGAACCCACGACCCCCGCATGATAGGCGAGCACTCTACCTACCACAGGGGGTTCCAGGGGGTGTACCACTGGCATGGGTGGGTCGGCCCTCCAAAGTTAGTGGGGGTCGATCATACATCTGGTCTCGATCTGGGTACTCTAAATGGGTCAAAGTAAGACAAACAGACAGACAGGTCAAAAGTCGGGACATCAGAATACGTTTTAGAGGTATGGTTCCCCGGGCTAGGTTTCTTGTTTCTTTATTCTATTTATTTATTTATTTATTTATTTATTTGGTTTTCTGCACAACAAGACTAGGAGTCTTATAATTAAAGTACAGGATCGGTATAATATGATACAGTATTTAATGAAAATATAACATAGTGTATAATTTGTATAAAAATAAGATGACAAAAATTATTTTACATACATATATTCAAAACAAAGCAAAGTTTAAACAATATTTAAATGGTATTGAAAAATTGGAAAACTTGTTTCCTAAAATGTCCTGCGTTGCTTAAATATTGTAATGTTGGCGGTAGCTAGTTCCAAAGACGTATGCAGTGTATATAGAACTGCCACTCAGAGACCAAACTTTTGTGTCTTATTTGAATTATAGAATTATTTCTTCTTGAATTAGAAAAGGATATTCGATTAAAAATATAGGTAGGCTCACGTGTAAATATAATCTTATGCATCAGTATCAATGATCGTATCTTCAAGAGATCGCAAAAATTCACACCGTAAAGTTTTCGTGCATACGGTGTTATGTGGGATGATCTTTTCAAATTGTAGACGTATCTTAATATAGAATAAAACGTAGTTGTTAATTTCCTAGAGCTAATAGAATCACAGCTAGCAAATAGTTCGCATCCGTACAACAAAGTTGGAATTAGATAGGTTTTTGCAAGTAGAACTCGTACATGGACTGGTGTAAGATGTTGAGTTTTCCACAGTGATCGAAGCGTTGAATACGTTTTTCCCGAAGCGAAATTTATATGATCAGACCAGGTGAGAGTTTTATTGAAAATAATTCCAAGATTTTTGGTTTTTTGTGTAATTTCAATAATTTGAGTAGTAACGATGCATTAGACCAGCGGTGCCCACAAAGATAAATGAGAATGTATTAGCTATTTTACAAAACAATGAGATTTTGTTGGTACTATTGCACTGAACAAAATCACTTGGTTTTGTGTGTTTTGTTTGTTAACAATGTTGTATTTTTTAGTATTTATGTTCTTATGTGAAAAAGAAAAAATATTTTATATTAAATCTTATAAAATGCAACGAAATTCAAAATATCTACAATTATAGTTCAGAAATTTTAAAATTTTTTAACTTATAGTTAGATTGTTTTAATATTTTAGGTTTTTTGGGTTAGAATTAAGTATAAATGAATTAATTAATGAATGAATGAATAAATGAAATAAAAAATTACGATATGTAATGAATAAAGAAAGGTTTTGTTTGTTAACAATGTTGTATTGTTTTATTTTGTATTAAATCTTATAAAATAAAACGAAATTCAAGATATCTGCGTTGTAATTGTTTTTAATATAAGGAATTATAGTTCAGATATTTTAAAATTATTTAACTTATAGTTAGATTGTTTTAATATTTTAGGTTTTTTGGGTTAAAATTAAGTATAAATGAATTAATGAATGAAAGAATGAATAAATGAATTAAAAAAATTACGATATTTAACGAATAAAGAAATCAAAGTTAATATAATTAAAAATAGTATTTAAGAATTTAAATTATGGAACTCAATTAATTGATCAATATGAATGTCTTTGTTGTAACATTTTATTTTGAGCAATGTCTCCAAGTGGATGTCAGCCAATTTGTTTAGATATTTGTTTTTAATATGAGACAATGACGAAAATGCTGACTCGCATATATATGTAGTCGAAAACATTGAAAGCATATTTAGTATTAGATCCCTACTGGCACCATATTTGTTGGGGCAAATATTTTTCCAAAAACAAATACCTGTTTCCATTGATACGGATATATCGTCCCTCATATTCAGCAGTTCTAATTGAATATTTAAAGGTATATGGTCCATTGAACATGTAAGTGTGTTATTAAAAATGTTAATAACCCATTGCATACCAAATATATCTTGAAATCTTTGTTTAAAATTTTCAATAAGCCTTTTTGTTCTTCTAAAAATAGGTTTAACTTATTTAGATTGGGAAATTTTGAATGTATTTCAAGAACTTTGGGAAAATTTATCAAATTTTGGGAAGCCATTTGATCTTTTAGTATTACTAATTTTCTCGTGAACTCATTAATGGCATGCAATAAATTTTATTTCTTCCCTGTAAAACCAGATTCCAATTATTTATTAGAAGGGTAATGTCAGTAAGGAATGCTAATTCTATTAAAAAGTCGGGACATATAATGGCACCGAGTAAGTCTGTGTCCTTCGGGGAGGCTTCAGAGAGGAAAAATAGAACTATTTCCTATCTTAGACTAAAGAGACGTTCTAAACTTTTTCCTCTGCTTAGCCATCTTACTTCAGTAAACAGAGTCTCATTGGGTTTTACGTGTATACCTGTCTTGACGACTTAACCACACGGTGGTCTTAGCACATGGAAAGATACTATGCGTCTTGCCTTCGCCCCGCCATAAGACGGTTACAAGCTGGAGTGATGTTCACGGCATCACTTCACACTTCGTTATTGTGTCGAGCCTATCTAAAACTCTTTTACTTTAGAGCTAGCAACACCTGGGTGAATGCACCTCCACATCGATCTGCGATCTGCCCGCGATACGGGCACCACAAGCCACTGCGAAACTCCCCGAGGGGCCGTTCCCAATGAGATCGTAAAAGATTCGTCAAAGACGTCTGCTTTGACCTTGCTTACCATGACACTGTTTTCTGACCCATTTCTACGCACTTTTGTAGCGTCAAATCTACTCATGCTACATCCGACATTCTCGCATCCGATTCATCTTGCGACTCATCTTCCACTCATGCCACCCAATCCAACGTATATACCAGCATTTCCATCCAACGCATATACCAGCTCTTCCACTCACAACCACCCCTACTAGTCACACACAGCGATCTCCTCTGCACATCAGATTCGAAAGCCTCTAGTGCCACGTTCGTAATGTGGTCCAACAATTCCGTCAATTCAACTTGGACTCACATATATTAAAGGGTTGTGACAACCTTTTCATCTGGTTGGATGTTTCACGATCCACCAGTCGGCTATCAGATTACAGTGTCATGGCTCGCTTGGTATCCACAAGAAGTCGAAGAGTCCTCTTTTTGGGCAATTCGATCTCCCCGCAGTACCAAATTTAGCGCCTTTTGGTAAGGCTTCGCTACTAAGTAGCCAATTTAGTAGCTACCAGTTATCCCCCGTGAAGGGATTGCACTGGCAGACATTTCTCTTCCTTAACCTTTAGCTGCTAGGAATAATCACCAGAATTAACTGGCTTTGCCTAGCGTTGCCCAGGAGCACCACTTGGAGGTAGGTTATAGGCCATTGTATCATGTCCCTGGCAAGCCAGTTCTATGAATACAACTTTTGCTCCCACTTCAGTAAACAGAAGTCTCTTGTGTTTAACGTGAGTACCCGTCTCGTTGACATAACCTCACGGTGCTCTGAACACTGGATCGGAATATGCGCCGACCACCGCCCCATTGTGTAGTTAACTACACTCCGGTACCAATTCAAGATTTGTGCATTTGGGCAACAAATCCCACTCCTTGGTGGGGAGTCGAGGCCTACCTTACACACCTCTGCTGTTCTAGGGTCACAGCACCCGGTTGAATGCAACTCCACATCGAGCTATGCTCTCCCCGCGATTTGGGTATAAACCACAGCCACCACGATACTCCCCAAGGGGCCGTACCCGCAAGTCAGCTGGAATCAAAGATTCCAGGGGCTCTGACTTCCCGTGGTACCAGATATATATATAAATATATAGCCTCCGGTCAGACTTCGTAGCAAAGCTACTACCAGTATGGCTCCAAACAGCTATGGACTGGTGGCCATTCGAAGGCCTTAGTCCCACACCCATAAACCCACCCTGTGGGTGAGTGTATAGGTACACAACTAAGGCCTTCTAGAAGGTCTTGGGTACACACGAATGCGTACATCCTGTGGATGTAAACACACGTGTGCGATCAAACCCTTCTTAAACGTCTTCTTTTGAAGACTTCACACGCAAACTCATTCATACAACGCACTCTCTCATCATTCACAAGCACACCACTGACATCACAACCATCGTCCGTCAATACGACACCTAGAGAATCTAGGTCCCGTATGTCCGAGTAGAATGTGCATATGCACAAAATATGAAACCAGTCCTCGGTAAAAGGTCCACAGTCACACTCAGGCGTATTAGCCAAAGCTCTTTTATACAAAAATGCATTAAACGATCCATGGCCCGTAAGCAAAAAGCCCATACTCAGGCTAAAGCCAAAGTCTGGACGTTTCGCCACGAACGTCACATCGTGAATGAAGGAGTATGTAACCCGTCCATTGTCACTTCTGTCCCATCTATCTTGCCATCTGGAGACAACACACTCATTTAAGAGTGCCTTGCACTCCGTCCAGCTCCTACCACTAACGTCATCGTTAGTCACCCAATCGTCCTGCAACAACGGCTGTCCTTTCTTGATCCTGTAGGCAATACTTTTACGTATCACCTCCAAGTCAAGAGGGGCTACACCTACCAACACCTGTAAGGCCTCCGTGGAGACCGTGCGACAACATGGCACACAAGCGAGCAAGACTACCCGTTGACACGACATGATTTTCAGCTTTCCTCTGGCAGTCGTGACCACGCTGGACCACACCGAGGAGCCATATGTTGCGCAGGCAACAAATAGTCCACGGTAAATGGTCCGCATAGAACGCCTGCTGAGGCCCCAGTCATTCCTAAGAATGCGCCGGACACATCCCACCACACCAGTCAATTTCGCCTTGACACGCTCGAGATGAACCAAGAAGTTCATACGCTCACGCATTGTTATCCCCAAGTACTTGACCTCAGTCGCATACTTAAGGCTAACGCCATTGGCCCTAACAGTTGGAGGTCGATTTAGCGATAATCTGCCCTTGAGCAACATCATCACAGTTTTGTCCATTGCTACGTCTACTCCTACCTGTCTACTCCAATCGCAGACAATCTGCATGGCTTCCTCCCCCCTTCTCTCCAGCTCAGCACGAGACTGGCCTTCGATAAGGATGAGCAAGTCATCCGCATATGCGCACACATTGTATGCAACCATCAGCCTCCGCAAAAGAGGATCCATCATTAGATTCCAAATAAATGGACCGCAGATGGATCCCTGCGGACAACCTCTGACCACCTCAATGCACACGGACTCGTTCACACCAGCGACGCAAGCCCGCCTGCCAGAGAAGTAGCTTTTCCATAACTCCAACTCTTGGCAGCCGACCTCGCGTAGCCTCGCTAGAACGCCTTCCCATAACAGGAAGTCGAACGCACCCTTGAAATCAATAAAGATTCCAAGGACATATCCTGCCTCTGTCCTACCGACACACGTTTTAACGTGATGCCAGGCGTCATCTACACTCCTACCACTTCTAAAGCCAAATTGCCACTCGCATGTGCCCTGGTCGATCCTCTCCTGAAGCCTTTTCACCATAATCCTTTCCAATACTTTTGCAAGCACCGGAAGCAGACTGATGCCCCTATAGGAGCGAATATTGCTCCTGATCCTATCGGGTGATTTAAGCAAAACAACGACACGGGCTATCTTCCACGGATGTGGAAAATACCCCTCTGATACACACTTTTCATAAATTGCCAACAAGTACTCAGGAATGGCCTTCCAGATGCTTTTACACATCTCTCCGGTCATTCCATCCATACCTGGAGACTTTCTACTCCGCGCCTGACAAATGCTTAACTCTAACTCAGTTCTGTCCAACGGAGGAGGGGGATCCATCCCCTGAAAAGGAAGATGGATAGGACCCTCCACCCTTGGAAAGAACTCACCCAGCAGAACGCGTATGCATGCCCCCCATGATGGCAATATTTCATTACCAACACGTAGGCCAGACACATCGGTCCGCTGGCTCCTACCTCTACAGAGCTTATAGACTCTGCCCCATGGGTCGTCCCTGTTGTCCCGTACGTATGCTCTCCAGTCATCCTCCTTCACTTTCACGATACGGTCCTTATAGGCACGTAGCTGTGTCGCGTAGTTCGTCGCACGCAGTAGCACATCATCTGCATTGGTCCGCCTGGCTCTCTGGAATCGCTTCCTGAGCTGCCGGACGGTCCGCCGCATTTCTGTTAACTCCCGCGTCCACCATTTAACCCTTCCGGGGATTGTCCTAGAACATCTCCCAAGAAGGGCGTCATTGGTGTGTATCGTCCAATCGTTCAGCTTACCTATCTGTCCATCTATGGTCAGACCCCTGAAATCCCCAATGGAGACCTCAGAGGCCGCCTCCCTAATGCACGAGCCGTAGAAATCCCAATTAATTGGGAGTCTACGCCACCGCATCACATCCGAGACCTCTACAGGGGCGGGCGGGTAATGGAGCACAATCCGTATTGGATTATGATCACTCACCCCCCAATCGTCCTTATCGTCCCAGTCGCAGCGAAAACGCCGCAGTACGACGTCATTTACGGCTGTCACATCAATATCACTCACACCATTAGGACCGGAAAACGTATATAAATCAGAGGGCTGATTTAACGCACTAACACCCCGATTAACCATCCAGTCACTTAACATCTCACCCCGATGGTGGTTCTGATATCCAGACGAATGCCGGGATAACTTACTGAACCACATGGGAGACGATGCGTTTGCGTCCATACCTAGGATAATCGGGTTGCTACTCGCTAGTAGTACCACCGTATCCATATACGAGATATACGGCTCTAATGGGCTGCTGAACTGACAGTATATGCTTGCCAGGAAGATTTTTCCGAATCTTCCTTCGACCAAGACACATACCCCCAGTTCGTTGGCAGATAACACAATACACTCTGCGTCAGGATCGTAGACAATTACAGCGGCCTTGACCCTAGAACAAGGAAATACCCTCATAAATGAGGGTAAACCCCTTACACAACCATCGGTTGAGTAAGGTTCCTGAACCAGGGCAAACCCGCTCTTCATGGCAACCATCCTTTCGCCCAATTCACACATACTGGCATAAGAGCCCTGGCAATTATATTGAATAATTGACAGAGACATCTTAATGCCTTGCCCTAGCCCTCGCGACTAACACGCTGTACGTGGGACAGTCGTCGGTCATCATAAGATGATTCGACGGCAGGCCCTTGAACGCACAGTTCCTACAATGCGGCAGATTTTCGCAACGATGTACGACGTGACCGGTCTGTCTGCACCGACGACAGACTTCACCTTTGCTACGGCAATCCCTAATCATATGGTCAAACCCAAGACAACGATAGCAGCTAGGGATAAGCTCATGTCGTCTAACGCGGAACCTAAACCACTTAACGTAGCAGCCTCCGGCACTCAGAAGGGATTCCATGGCATTGCCATCACCCTCCAGAGTAACGTCGACAGCTCCGCCAGCGCGCACGCTCCACGGTCGACTCATGAGCCGTACCCCCTTCTTAAAGGCTTCTAAGGTCATTCGTTCCTTTAGATTCAGCTCGTAGAGAGCACCCATGAATTCATCAGGGGTGATCTCGGAGTGAACCCTCTGGACGACCACCCTAGTACCCTCTCTATCGTTGACCGTCACTTCCAGTCCATGTTCGGAAAATTTAGGATTCCGGACGATCCTCTCCCGCTCCGCGACTGAGGGGGTGCGAATGACCGCCCCACCGCTACGAACCGCCTTAACCGCGTGAACTCTGACCCCGAGCATGGGACCTACTTCGTTCACAACCTTTTTTACAATTTCATCAGACTTAGCCGCCGTCTTGCTTCGCACAACCACCGACCAGGTCTCGACTGGTTTCGGTGCCGGCGCAACTACTGGCGCTTTCTGGCACACAGGCTGAACAGGCGAGGATTTATCCAGTCGGGATACTCGAACATTTGGCGTAGCGCCCCCAGCATCTAGGGCGTCCAAACGACCCCTCAGACGTTCGTTGTCCCCTACCAACGTCATCAACAGTTCTTCTAGCCGACCCACTTGATTGATGATCCGCCTCCCCGTTTCGACCTCAACACGACCGTCCAAAACTATGTCGTTCAACTCCGACGTCATCGCCTTCATCTGCTTAATTGCAGAATGAGCACCACAGGGCCCAGAAGGGGAAACTGTGGAGACTGCTGGTACCGGAGTTGAACTTCTCCCTAAGCCACCGTGCAAGCTAGAAACGCTGCCAACCAAGCTACCCATGCTGCCAACGTCAGTCCTTATGGCAGTCTTTCTCCTAACCTGTCCTGAAACCATCTTCGGTTCAGCAAAAACCTTTCCTCCCGATTTGGGAGAGCCGGGTTTGAACCGCTTTCCATCCTCGTTAACAGTCGACTCTCCGTTGTCCATGTCCGAGTCGGAATGGCGGAGTCTACTACCACCGGTGGGTGGCACCTCCTCCGTCATGTCGACTTTGTCCGGCCCACTTACATCAGTATCCGTCCCGCGTTCGTCCCCTGTGCCGGCAACTGGTTTCAACCTGGCACACCTTGGACCCGCGCCCCTTTTGGGCTTAACCATCTTACCCGACCCCCTAACCAAGTACCGACCGACTGCTTAAAAACCGACCCGAAGCAGTAAAAACCGACCCGGGCAGTACGTACTGCCAAATACGTAAGCAAAAAATCGAACTGTGTACCGACCGATAACAGTTACCCGTACCGAACAGTACCCCGACAAACTGTTAACCGACCCACAGAATCGCCAAACGCACTAAAAAAGCTAACGGCCCTAACCGCAACCGATACGACGGTATCAATTTACGAATTAAAACCACACTCACACTTCGAACCGCGATCAAAAAATTTTTAATTACGGACAGACGGACACGCCGCGGACAGACGGACACTGCCACGGATAGACGGATACTGCCGCGGACAGACGGACACTGCCACGGACAGACGGACAACCGACTGACACAACCGCGGACAGACGGACGCTGCCACGGAAGGACAGACAACCGACGGAAGGACGGACAACCGAAGGAAGGACGGACAAATTATAACTGACGGAAGGACGGACACTAAGACTACTAGTGAACCAAAAAAAACAGTTGTACTGGTTGCGTATACTTAATAGTTTATTAAAAACTAGTACTTATACGCACCCACTCAACTACGAACTGCACTAACTTCAGCGGAAGTTAGTCAAGTCACTTGTACTGCACTACCACCGACCGTCTAGCACAGACACAAACCGGAACCGGAAATGAACCGTTTTACCGACAAAATCCGATTTTTGCACTGCCTTACCGACCGGAAATGTACACTATTACCAACCCGAAATGGCAAGCCACTAATGGCAACCACGTTCACACGTACCACTGCCACTCACCACTACCTTACCACAAAAAGTGACTTTAACCTCACAATTTGCCGGAGATTATTTTTGTTCAGCGGAGCCCCAATCAGCGGAGTCTCAACTTTACAAAAACAAAACACTCACACACACTTTCACTTAGAAAAAATTCAAAAATCAACTGATTAACGCGACGCTTTATAAAAACACAACCGTACACTTCAACAGTCAAACAACGAATGACTTCAGTAAACAATAAGATGTCTCCATAATCTGCATCTATTTCCTCCAAAAATGCCACCAGCATCCTATATGTCAGTGCATTATGTCCCCCTTTTTTAGCGGTTTATTATTTTCACTGCAGTTTTCATTACATCAGCAAAGCCAAGTGTTTTCGCAAATAGGGCTTGCTGATGAATAATACAGTGAAAGGTTGGCACATTTATTCCTGCTTTTATTAACGCCCCACAAACCCCTGCTTACGACCGACTAAAACGACTGCACCGTCCGTGCATATTGCAGACAATTTATCTTTATTTATTAATGATAAAACATTGCGTTCAAAAGATGCATAAATGGTTTCACCATTGACGTTACCATAAAAGGATTCTAGTTTTAGAATTTCTTCAAATGAATTAAAATGATTATAAATTATTCGTATGCACACAATCATCTGGCTAGTGTCAGAAATCTACACTTTCATCGAAACAAACTGAAACGTATTTAGCGTTTTTAATTCGTTCATTTGTCTCTTTTTGTATACATAGACCTATTTTTTCAGTGCGGCGAGTAATTTTGTTGCGGGACAAAGGCATTTCCTTGATAATATTTTCCATTTTTTTCCCTACATCTCCAAAAAATGGTAAAATTGAAACACACATTTCCTTGAAAAATACTCCATCCTCAAGAGGTCGACTTTTTTTTGCTAAAGCTAATGCAATTGCATATGTCGCCTTGAGTTGGCCACATGCTGAATCATTTCTTTCGTCAATGGAATTATTCATAATTCGATTGTATTTAAGTCGCAAATCTTCTTTCAGTTTTGAAATTAACAGATCTCTGTCAATTCCAGTAACTGAATGAAGATCTGAATGGTTATTGTTATAGTGCCGCCTTAAAGTGGAAGCATATTTATCTTTCAATTTTTGGTTACAAACAAGGCACTCTGCTTCATTAAAAATATTCAAGCTAAATAAAAATATTTTTTCCCAACCAAAATCCCACATAATGAATAAAAATTAATACAATTACAAAAGTATAATAAGCTTGTCTTTATTAAATTTGTATATACATTATTTATTAAAATATAATTTGCTGTTGTTAAATATTGTCAGTGTACTTATTTTATGAAACAAAGCGACATCGACTTATTCCATCCAATGCTGGCAAGCAACTAAACTATTTTTTTGGTTTCTCTTTTTATTTTTATTAACGTTCGGGTTGTGTATGTGTGAAAAACGATTACCCTTCGTTGTTTTAACAAGTGTTTGGGCTTCACTGATTTAGACTCTGAAGGATTGAGACATAGCCCATTTGCCAGAGCCCATAAGTGAATTCGATTAAGATCCACATTTAGGTTCGCAACACAGTTATTTAGTTCATCGAATCGACTACAAATATAAAGTTGCACATCATCAGCATACATATGAACTTTACAATACGAAAGTTGCCTAGGCAAATCATTTATATATATAGTGAAAAGAAGTAGTCCTACAATCGAACCTTGCGGAACGCCCTTTTTTACTGGAAGCACATTTGATATTTTATTATTGGCGTTAACGTATTGTTGTCGATTTTCTAAATAAGACGATATAAGACGAGTTGCGGAAGGAGAGAAACCAAAAAAAGTTCTAAGCTTCATGCAGAGTATTTCATGATTCACAGTTTCAAATGCCTTCGAATGATCTAAGAGCACTAGAAATGCAACGTTACCACTATCAATATACCCACGAATATCTTCAGACACATCAATGAGTGCAGTTATGCAGCTATGTTTAGGACACGAAAGCCTGATTGTCTGTCTGAGAGTAGGCCCATATTCTTGACATGTTTTCCAGTTTGCTGATGCACTAACCTTTCAAGCACTTTAGACAAGTATGGTTGGATAGCAATGGGACGATATTCTTTATTTGATTTAGGAATAGGTAAAATTTTAGCATTTTTTCTACTTTGAGGAAATACACCTTTTGTGATAAAAGTGTTAAAAATATGCATAATTTGAGGTAGCAGTTGCGGGATAATTTCCTTTAAGAATCTAGGATTTATGTTATCAGAACCAACAGCATTAGATTTCACACCTTGGCATGTGGAAAGTACTTCCAGTTGGTTTACGCATTGAAAACAAAAAGCATCTATATATATAAAATTCATTTTCTGTTTGTTTGTTTGTTTGACCGCTATACAAATTTTTATTTTTCAACGAATTTCTATGAAATTTGGTACACACGATCTCTGTAGTCCAGGTAAGGTCACCATATGCTTCGTATCGGCCACGCCTACTCTGACGCCCACTTTTTATATGCAATTAATTTTCTGTTTTTTGGTATATTTATTCGCAACAGAAAATTTTTTTCTTCAACGGATTTCTCTGAAATTTGGTACACATGATCCCTGTACTCCAGTTAAGGTCACCATGTGCTTCTTATCGGCCGCCCCTACTTTTAAGCCCACTCTTTATATACAATTAATTTTCTGCTTTTTGGGATATTTGTGCGCTATACAAATTTTTATTTGCTAAATTTGGTACACAGGATATCTGTACCAAAGGGAAGGTCACCATATGCTTCTTATCGGCCACGCATACTTTTTCGCCCAATTTTAAATCTTTTACGGGTTTCGCTCGAGTTTTCTGCACATTATTCGCAAATCCCTGACAAGATCGTCATATACTTTTATTGGCCACGCCCACTTTATTTAATTTTCTATATATGCTTTTGGTGTGTGCATAAATCTTTTTACTTACTACTCTTGAGCTTACACCATTATGAAATGAATATTTTATTTCATGAGTTGCAACACCCCAAAATTAGTGCAGATTTATTGCATGGGTGAACAGATTCAGGTTGACTACCGCTGTAGAATTACTCCGATTATAAATATTTGCATCTCGCTTTTTTAACTACAATGGAAAAAAAATATTACATTTATTTCCATCTCGCCTTTTGGCTACATTGGAAAGCAACCTATTACAAATATTTCCATTTTATCTTTTTCACTATATAAATGAGTTGTGAAGGTGCAAAAAGATATATTTGTAATTGTGCCTTGCACATGAAAGCATAGCATTTAGGCCGTACTATATCAAATACAAAATGGCTTAAACTAAACAGAACTCTAGAGAACCCGATCAGACCCAAATTCATTATAAGTCTCAATGAGTTAGACAATCTGAGTCGAGAAATGCTGAAACACCTGAGCAAACCCAATAACGTCTTGAAGCCCAAAGATCAAGACAAGCTTTGTAAGAGAAGCGGAAATGCCTGAATCTACTCAAGTGCATATTAGAAATCCAGTGGCAGAGACAAGCTTATTCGAGGGAATGCGAAACTCCGGAAACGACTCAACAACGTCCTCAGGCTCAACGAATAAGAAAAGCTGACTCCAGGGAACGTGAAACTCCTGATGAACAAATTCCCCAAAAAATGAACAAATTCCCCAAATTTTTAAAACAAGTTCCCCAAAATAAAAGAAATATTCTCCATACTGCTCTCGATATATGTCCTGCAATAAACGTATTTTAGTTGAGCTAAAATATCGGATGATCTGAAAAATATAATTTGGCATTTAAAATAGGTTGACGACAACTGCGCGGTAGCACTGGTGTGGCAGCCAAACGCACGGAAGCGAACATAGCTCAGTTAAAATATCGCAACGATCTGAAAAATATAATTTGGCAGTTAAAATAAGTTGACGACAACTGCGCGGCAGCATGGAACACAGTTCAGCTAAAATATAGGAATATTCTGAAAAATATATTTTGGAATTAAAATAAGTTGATGACAACTGCGCGGATGCGGACGCGACTCGCTGGCAGAGCACAGCTCAGCGAAAAGTCTTACGATAATTCTGACTATGTCAAAGTTAATCTTTTTTCACCGCAAGTCTATCGACCAAGTTTTAGATCGATCGAATAACGGAAAATGGGTTTTAAATCACTCCGTGACTGTGCGACTATGCGTGACTTCGCGTGACTATGTCGAAGTTGACCTTTCTTTACAGGAAGTATATCGACAAAGTTTCAGATCGGTCGGATGAGGGTAAATGACATTTAGATCACTCTGTGGCTGTACGTGACCATGCGTGACTGTGCGTGACTAAGTCAAAGTTAATCTTTTTTTCACAGCAAGTGTATGCACCAAGTTTCAGATCGTTCGGATGAGGGGCAATGACATTTAGATCACTCAACGATGGTGCGTGACCATGCGTTACTGCGCGTGACTACCCCTAAATTAATCCGTAGTCACGATAAGACTATGGGCCAAATTTCAGATCTTTTGGATAAGGGGAATGGGGTCCATCCATGGCAGACAAACAGACAGACAGACAGATTGACAGACAGAGAGTATGAGTTAAAAGAAAGTGTTTAAAAAATTAATGAGGTTTGCAGCTTATTTTTGAAGCATTTTTGCTGCAGCGTCTTATAAAAAAATTCTAAATTAAAAAATCACAAAATTTTAAATTGAAAAAAAATAAATTTGTTCCCCCAAAAAACGTAAACATAGAAAATTTTTTTTCCATGAACAAATTCCCCAATCTCATATAAATTTTTGGGGAGAAAGTTAATTTTTTTGATATATGGTTCATTGGGGACTAAATACTCAGCGCCTGGTAAGCATAGTGAACCATTTTTTAAGTCGAAGGCCTTTGGAGCCCGGGCAAGACCGGGTAAAAACAGCAAGTTTTCCGATAAAGTTTAACTAATATCAGTATTGCGGGTATAATATCCATCGTTTATGGTAATGTCAGGGATATTTGTAAAAGATTCGTTAAGCGAATCAACATTTATGTCAGAATTGACAATTTCGTTAGATTTTCCAACACCAATTTCTCGTATGAGTTTCCACGTTTTTTAGAGTGTGCAGCAGAAATAAATAGGCTAGAGTAGTATGCAAATTTAGCAGTTTTTATCATTTTATTTAGTTGTTTTCTAGCTTTGGAATATTCGTCATATAAATTATTTGTTTTAAACAGTTTCCAACTTTTAAAAGCTTTATCCCTTTCACAGATTTTATCCTTAATCTGTTGATTGAATCCGGGTTTATTTTTGTTATTGTATTTTGTTGTTTTTAAAGGTACAGATTTGTGGAACACATGTGCCAAATTTTGTTCTAAAAAACTGACCTGATTGTCAACCGAAGGCATGTAGTAAATGGAGTCCTAATCGATTTTAGATAATTCGAATAACATCGCGTTTCGATCCATTTGTTTAAAATCATAATAAGTAACAACATCATCCACCACTTGCATTTTAAAGTCAAATGATATAAAAATTAAGTCGTGCTTTGAAAACCAAGGTGCTGAGAGCTGATCATAGAGTAAGACTTTCTTTTTACTACTGACAAAGAAAAGATCAAGTACCGAGTACTTGTAGCAATAAAATGAGTTGGAACTGTGATATTAGTTGGATAAAGGCCAATTGATTGCATTATGTCTAGTAAAATAGTCTCATTGGTAACGTTTGAACTAAAATCCCCACATATTAAAATATCTTCATAATTGAGAGTTATAGTTTCAAGTATATTTTGAAAAACATCAAGGTCTATTCTTTTATTAGGTCTATAAACGCATCCAACAAGTAATTGTTTTCAGTGGGACGAAACTTCAACAAATATATGTTCAACCTTTTCATGAGGTTTAGATTTGCTATGAAATTTACACATAATGCCTTTTCTAACAAAAATAGCTACACCACCACAACGAGTATTCCTATCACAGCGAAAAATTTTGAATCCGGTTAATCCAATCATTTTATCATCAACTTTTTCATTGAACCATGTCTCCGAAACACATATTATATCAACACCTGAGTTCTCAAAGATAAACCTTAATTCATCAATCTTATTATTAAGACACTGCGCATTAATATGGCATATATTTAAACCTGATCTCTGTTTGCATAAAATACGAATAAGATTATAAGTTACGTCTTTGGAACTTAAAGATAAACTACCGCCGTACAAAGTCATTATGAAGGATTAAAAAAGCAACGCAAGGATAAAGAAGGAAGACATTTACAAAAAGTGTTAGAACAACTAAAAAGTATATCAAATGTGTTACGTATATAAAAAATAGTAAAAATAATACTAATAGAAGAATTAATAAATGAAGACAGAAATACCAATTTACTATTAAAACCATTACCAAATCATCAGTTGTTGGCAGGAAAACATCCATCAGGAAATAAATTGTTTAGTCCTTCAATAGTCTCAACTCTAACTGGTTCGTCATTACCATTGAATCTAGTATATACTAAGCCTCGAGTAGTGTATGCTGTTTTTATCAGACCTTTCTTTTTAAATTCAATTGCAGATCGAAGTATTTTATGATTAGTAGTGGTCAAGTTTTCATTGACGTAGAAGGTGCGATCGCCACCAAAGCCGAAATGTGATAGTTTCAGTTCGGTCTTGTACGCTTTACGGTAATTAGAGAGACATTTCAATATGAAGTTTTTATCATATGGGGAACAGAGTTTGACCATAATCCCTGCATCAGGAGAAAAATTGTTATCTTTGTTGTTGTGGTTCTGACGACGATATAGAGATTGCCTGAAATACTTCAAACAAGTTTTCATCTTTTT
Organism: Cordilura impudica; assembly: GCA_963682025.1. Classification (NCBI taxonomy): domain Eukaryota; kingdom Metazoa; phylum Arthropoda; class Insecta; order Diptera; family Scathophagidae; genus Cordilura; species Cordilura impudica. Next base: position 123,152,143 of record OY821518.1, on the reverse strand, counting down.
TATACGGTATGCCATTAATACGAAAACCTGTACCTCACTCTAATAATTTCATCTGCGACAGTTTCGAGTTTCGTTACACGTTGGTTTGTAGCTAAGATGTCACTCTTCAGTTCATCGAATCTCTTGCTAAATATTTTTTCTAAACGAACTTCACTTTCTATACACATCGTTTTTATGAGACCAAGCAAGTTATCAAATCTCTTATCAACGAGAGTTAAGAGTTTAAATGGAGAATCTGTGGACAGCCTTGGTGTTTTTGTTATATTTCCAGAAAGGGAGCTCTGCAAAGGTTCTCTACATCTTTTTGGCGCATTAATTATATTTTGTATGTTATTGTTGATGTATTCAGTTTCTGATACAGCATTCAAATTACACTACTCAACAAAATGAAAAAAATTTCATGTACTCCGGATGCGATAATTTTTTCTGTGTAGATAACCTTGACATGAGCTCGAAAAACGCAATAAAAAATTTTTTTTTCGTTTGGTTTTTTTTTTTTTTTTTTAAATTTTAAAAATTTTTTTTTGGTTAATTTGTTTCGTCCAGCATAACTCGGGAACCACTAGCCCGATTTAATTGAATTAAATTGTAAAAAATTTAAAATTACAATTCCCTTAATCTGTTTATATATTGTTTTCCTATACAAGCAACAGTTTCCAAGTTAAAAATGAATATATAAAGGAAAAAACTTATTTTTGCCTAAAGATTTAATTTTTTTTTTTTTTAAAAATCCATAAAAAATCCCAAATGAAAAAAAATGTCAAATCTTATTACTTTTACGTAAAGATACATAACCTATGAGCAAAATAAGAGAAAGATCATGAAAATCGATGCACGCGTTTCGCTTTTATTCGCAATTGAGTAAAGGTATGAATTTAAAAAATTTGCTCGACATATGCACAACTTTGTCTATGGTAAGGTTTTTTCTTTTTTATTACAAAAAAAATTAAAATTTGTTGGGTGACAAAAATATATGACTTTAAATTAAAAAACAATTCGATATATGTACAAGAAATTATCCTAAGGATATCAACATTAATTAATTATAAAAAAGTTTTAAAAAAAAATATCTAAACACAAAAATAAAAACCTTCAAATTAAAAATAATTATGTGCTTTTGTCTTTCTTTTATATTGTTGTGGGTCTGTTTCTCTTATTAGGAACCAGATATAGTCCCCCATCATAGCTTCGTTCCAAAATCCTTGGTATCGGTGCTCAATTTCTTTCATTTGCTGATGAAAACGCTCACCATGCTCGTCACTCACATCGCCCAGGTTGTCCGGAAAGAAGTCCAAGTGCGAGTGTAGAAAATGTATCTTAAGCGACATATTTGCTCCAATTTTTTTATAATTTTGGAGTAGTTGTTCGACGATCTCTCTGTAATTTGAGCTTTTGTTGTTTCCAAGAAATCCGGAAACAATTTGCCGAAATGAGTTCCAAGCTGCAGCTTCATTTGGTGATAAAATGTGTTCAAACTGTTGGTCTTGCAACAACTTTTTAATTTGCGGACCGTCGAAAACGCCTTCCTTAATCTTTGCCGATGAAAGGTGAGGAAAAATGGTTTTTAAATAGGCGAACGCTTCGCCATCTTTGTTGATAGCTTTCACGAAGTTTTTTATGAGTCCGAGCTTTATGTGAAGAGGTGGGAGAAAAACATTTTCCTTTTTTATGAGTGGTGTATATTTCACGTTGTCGCTGCCGGGGATGAAGTTAACTCTTTCTGTCCAACTCCTCCTGGTGTAATGATGTTGACGATCGCGGCTGTCCCAAAGGCAGAGAAAACAACAGTACTTTGTGAATCCACCTTGTAATCCACAAAGGATACCGATAACCTTAAGGTCGGCACAAACTTTCCAATCGTGTTTCTCATAGTTAAGGCACTTTAGTAGATTGTCCATGACTTCGTATGTTTCCTTGGTGTCAACGGCATGAGCAATTGGAATCGAAGGTTTCTTGTTGCCGTTGTGCAGTAAAATTGCTTTAAGGCTCTGCTTGTTGCTGTCGATGAAAAGACGCCACTCTCCTGGATCGTAAGAGTACCCGAGTTCACCAAATAATCCGGGAATGTCCTTACAAAAACAGATGTTGTCTTTTTTTGTGTAGTACCTTGCGTATGGTTCATGACGCTTCCTGTAGATTGTTGTCACCACACCAGGAGCCAAGAAACCGAACTGTTTCATGCGCGATGCATGCAACTCTGCATCTTCCTTGGAGAGTTTCAATTCTCTAACCCAATCGTTCAGTTCTGCTTGGGAACATAAGCGTTGACCTCCATGCAATGTATATGTTGACTCGCATTCTGATGTGGTTCCTACTGTCTCCGGATCTGATGATGGATGTATCGCCTCATTATTAGATGCCCATCTTGAAACGGGCGGTTGCGGGTCCACTGGTTCTTTGGAAAATGGCACTGGAAAATTCACTGTTGAAACAGCAGCGTAAGTCCATCGTATATTTTTTCCCACGCCTGTTTTTTTGCTAAGACAGAAGTAGCAATCTGTTGCATGGCAAAGCGGAGCTCTCCAAAGCATTGGCATGATGATTCTCGGCTGTCGTCTGAAAGAATTGCAATAATAAGTTATATATGTTCTTGAATTTCGTAATCTACACTTACCTTGAGTCACTTAGCTGTACGTAGCACCTTGGACATAGAGCACTTGGTGTCCACCGCTCATCTATGTTTGAGACCTTTAAATTGAAGCTCTCTTCAAATGAATCTCTCAATTTAGGTGAAAAATAACGCTTGTTTTTTCCACAAACGTATTCTCCGCACATGTAACAAAAATTACTTGGATTGGTATTGCATTCAAATACTCGCGAACGTTTGCTCATTTTAACTATCGCGTTCGTCGACACTTGTTGAATGAGTAAAATCGATCAATGAAGACCTATTTGTACTGTGTATTGTTTAGTATTTTACTGACAGGTACTTATAAATGGGTGTATATTTTTTTACGGTGGCTACATACCTGTTTCACCATGTGTGAGTCTTAAATTTTCCGAATAAATGTGGGTTGCATTTATGTAAAAAAATCATACAGGTAGTCACCGGAAAACCCAAATAAGTAAAAAAAGTCCCCTTTCCTTTTTTCCTTTTAATTGTTCACGCACATTTATTACCGTTTATTACTTTGCTTACGCAATCATAAAAATTAAATAACCCTTTGTTTATTCCGTTTTGTTAATTCTGAGAATCATAAAAAAAAGAAAAAACCTTACCATAGACAAAGTTGTGCATATGTCGAGCAAATTTTTTAAATTCATACCTTTACTCAATTGCGAATAAAAGCGAAACGCGTGCATCGATTTTCATGATCTTTCTCTTATTTTGCTCACAGGTTATGTACATTTACGAAAAAGTAATAAGATTTGAAATTTTTTTTCATTTGGGATTTTTTATGGATTTTTAAAAAAAAAAAAATTTAAATTTTTAGGCAAAAATAAGTTTTTTCCTTTATATATTCATTTTTAACTTGGAAACTGTTGCTTGTATAGGAAAACAATATATAAACAGATTAAGGGAATTGTAATTTTAAATTTTTTACAATTTAATTCAATTAAATCGGGCTAGTGGTTCCCGAGTTATGCCGGACGAAACAAATTAACCAAAAAAAAATTTTTAAAATTTAAAAAAAAAAAAAAAAAAAAAAAAACCAAACGAAAAAAAAATTTTTTATTGCGTTTTTCGAGCTCATGTCAAGGTTATCTACACAGAAAAAATTATCGCATCCCGAGTACATTTTGACTGTTGACTAGTGTTATCAATACTATTTCTGCTGTTGTTGTTGTCGTCGTGGGTGTTTTTGTAATTCATTTTGTAATTGTTTCGTAAATAATGATTCACACAAAGCGTTAATTTTATAGGTTTTGGTTTGTATTGTTTTTGATGAGAGGTTGTTTTAAAAAGAGCAACTCACAGAAGGCGACAAACCACAATAATTTTGTTTTATATTTTTTTTTTTTTTATTGATTTGAAGAGATGTTGTGTATTTTATAAGAGAAACTCTTAGTTCAATATGTATATGTTTTGGTTGTTTTTATTATTTTTTTATTATTAGTTTTGAATTTAGAAGGAAAATGTTTTGTTATATTAACTCTTTTAATATTGTTAACTTAGATTGACACAAATATTAAATGTTTACACCAGTAGAAATTTTTTATTTATTAATAGGTGTTTAAATTTAAATTAAAATTTTAAGTTAACTTTTTATGTGAAACTGGGGAGCTTATTAAAAATACACGACCGTACTCTACGAGTGTTGTTCTTTGTTTTTTTCCCTTGTTTTGATCCCTAGAATACGATTTTCCTTGTCGCTTGGGCGATTTTTAAATCGACCCGCCCAAATAAGCATATATGCCTTTCAATACAATAAGAGCATAAGGGTGTTGGTTCTGCTCTTACTCGCTGTCTGGATAAACAATTCCTTCATATGTACACAAAAATTAACAAGCAGCCAAGCATTAATATGGATCGCTGATACATATGTACGTATCTATATTACGGTGATAGCGGTGTGTATGGATCTACAACTTTAGTGCGCAAAAATTGAGCCAAGTCGGACGATGCTTTATGGACGCGCATTGTGTACAAAGTTCAATTATGAATTTTTATGTAAATTTTATAAAAAAAAACTTTGATATAAATAATTGCGTTTCAATTAAATTAATTAATGAACCATAATCTAGAGTAAATTATATTTCTAATAAATAAACAAAATCCATTATTGCTTGAAAAACTGACAAATTATATCAAGTTCCCCAGGAAATAAATGCGCCGCAGACCACTTGATCAAGAAAATCGAGCTCACATTTCTAAAGACATTGAAATAATTTACAGCAACAATATTTTGCATTCTCCTGATCGAAAAATGATCATATGTAAAGTATTTTGCATCTCGCCTATTGTTATGCTGTTCTAAATTAATGGTACGTATTTTTTAGCACTATTTCAAAATCTCCAATTTTGCTTTTTCAAAAATTGTATTCAAGAAATATTGCAAGATCGACGATTGCACTTTATGGTCTTATTAGTGCCAAACATTTTAGGTATCCTCTTCTTTGTTTGGCGAGGGCAGCGTTTTTATTTCAGCGGATTTGAATAATAATGTGATTTTTCATACTTTTTCAACTTTTAGGCTACATCTTCTTGGTGTTTCCTTATTTCAAATATCTTTTATCAAAATATTATACTCCTTGATATAACTTCTCAATCTTGTAAATCAAGGTTAAACAGAAATGCTATAAATTCTCCCCCTAAGGTCAAAAGTCAAATTTAAGGAGATTAACATTTTTCTTAACCAAAATATCGAACTAATATATATTTGTGGAACGCTTTCGATAAAGCTTGTTGATAATATTTTAATAGTTCTAAGAAATAATGTTCCGGACTTATTTTCTGAAATTAACACGTGCATTAACTCTTGATATCAAATTGATCCTATATGAAAATCTATTAATATTTTCTTCATCAGGATTTTGTTTAAATAAAACTAATTTAATGTATTCAAAAAAATTTTCAATTTAATTCATTATATTATGATAGATTAATTAGTTCTATATTTCTATAATTAGTTTCTATATTTAGTACAGTATAAACAAATTTGGGCTTATATGCAAAAAGTGCTATCTGCATCAATAAAAATTTTAAAGAGAGCGTGTAAAACCAATTTATTAATAAGATCTGAAAGCACTTGTCGATCGATTTGCTACAATATCTATAAAGAAATAGTCGTACTAATCATGTATGATATCAAAATTAATATTATATCAGCAGATTCCAGCCCTCGAAATACGAGTGCAAATTCTAGGAAATTTTATTGTTTCATTAAATAAAGACCCTAAAGGTATGCTAATCAATTATAGCCAATTCACAAATCAACACAATAAAACGAACTCATTTTTATTACAAACATATTAACAAATTTAATAAACACACACATAGCATTGTGTAATTTTATGTATGTGTTAATAGCAACTTTAAATGCAATTTACTCAAAATAAAGAAAAAAAATTAAAAAATCTGTAAGTCTGCGAAATGGATAAAGAGAAATACCTTTCAAATAATATTCGTTTGGTCAAAATCGGGATAAAATGGTAGAACAAAAGATCGGTCACAAGAAATCGCCTAGCCTATCAATATTATAGATTTGAAGTTATATCAGAGAACAGTTTGAAATCACAAATTAATATTGCAGTCAAATATAGATAGCATTTTTTGAATATAAGCAATCGATATACCCTGATACGAATATAATAATTCTGAAAAAAAAAAAATTAAAACTAGTACACATTTTGAGACACGCGAATTTCATGTTCATGCAAAATCAATTTTATTGAAGTGGAACTAATGTGCAAGGATGCCTCTATCTCACAATATGTCGCAAGATGATCAGGGGCAACACCCCGATTTTTTAAAATTTTTTTTTGGAGGGCAAGGGGGTTTTCGGGGGTGACGAAGGAGAAATATTTTATTTCGGCAGCCCATATTTCCCAAGTTATAGATCTCCAAAATTTTGACTTTAATTTGTATATAATTAAATAATCTAGCCCATAAAAACCCAGATTTTATTAAAACTCTTTCTCTCCTTATGCCTATGAGTTTTGATCTCTCCGTGACTGTGTGTGACTATTTTAAAATTAGAGTTTGGCCACAACGAGTCTATGGACAAAGTTTCAGACCGATCGGGGAAGTGAGGTTTTAATCTCTCCGTGTCTGTGCGTGACTGTGCGTGACTACGTAAAAGTTAATCTTTCATCACAGCAAGCATATCGACCAAGTTTCAGATTGATTGGATGAGGTGAAATGCGTTTAAAATCCGTGACTGTGCGTGACTAAGTCAAATCTAATCTTTTTTCACAGCAAGAGGGAAATAACATTTAGATCACTCGGTGAATGTGCGTGACTATGCGTGACTGTACGTGACTGGCCCAAAATTAATCTGTAGTTACAACAAGACTATGGGCCAAGTTTCAGATCAATTGGGTAAGGGGGAATTGGGTTGCCCCACGACAGACAGACAGACAGAGAGTATGGATTAAAAGAAAAAGTTTTATTCAATCAACAAGCAAATATTAAACAAGCTCTGTCGCCTACATTGACGGAGGCTTCGGAGCTAATAAAAAAAATCGGCTACAAATACAGAGATCACAACAAAAACAACAATAACAGGAAAAATCATAATTCTTTTTTTTATAATTTTTAACATATTCATTGAAATCTCGGGACCCATTGAACCGATTTAATTGATTTTAAACAGTAACCTGACCAGGATATCAGTGAATAATATACCTTAAATTAGGCGAACCCAGCCTATCTACTGCGGTCGTAATCATGGTTCCCACAGATAGACAGACGGACATCGGTATATCAATTTCACTTATTATAATATGTGGAATATATATATTTTATGAATTCCAGGCAAACTTATATGTTATATTCCCTCCACATTGGTATATAACAGGGCATTAAATATTAATATAGATTTCATTTAAAAGCACAGTAATCAACTGATGTATATCTATAAATATGTATGATTATTTTTAAAAGGTCAAGGTTTTTTCCATTTTAAATCTACAAAACCTACAAAACAATTACAAAAAACAAAACCAAAAACAAATTAACAAAAATCTAACAAACCTTTTAGAAATCAATTTAAATTTAAAAAATTATTTTGTCGTTATATGGTTTTTTTTTATCTATTTTAAACATGTTTTCCAATGAAGATAAATACAATTGCCCTCATTTTTTTAACAACATATCTACAAAACAATCTATAGTTGAAATAAAAACCAACAAATTTACTTCAATTGTTAATGCAACATCACGATGCATCGTCATCTGCCTCATCATCATCAATATCATGATCTGCACATGTACGTTGTTTAAAGCCCAATCCACAATTGTTTAACCAATTGTGCCATTTTTTGTGTTGTTATTTTGTATCTTGTTAGCATGTAACAAATTCCAATAGAATCAAAAAATAACAAAAAAAAAAAAAAGAAAAAACTGAAAAAACATATCGAAAAAAATCAACTTTACAAATGTATTCTATCACAAAAATGCATAGAAACTATTTGACAGGATTGTTAAACGAACAATGATTTCAGTGTGAAAATTGCGTAGGTTGCACTATTGGGAATATTTACATAGTAGACACAATAAAGAAAACTTAAACAAAAACAGTATAAAAATGCATAGCTGATAGAGAGCGCCTTTAAATAACTCTATAATTTTAGAAATTTGTTATTAAAATGTATTAAAAGAAGTTGGCATGACCAATTAATTTTTTTTTTTTTTTTTTTGACAAGTAAGGACACATTTTAATTATAATAACGTTATAACACAATTTATTAGCAAATGTTGTTATAAGTACATGGGAATTATTCGATTACACTGCTGAAAATTTTTGAGCTCATTACCTAGGGCGTGAGGAATACTAGTGCACTGTAGTAAAACGGGTTTGCTGGTCCCAGGCCAAACGTTTTCATTATATTTTTATATTTTTTCTTTATATTGATGTGTATTTGTTTATTTTTTCAGCTGTTACTCAAAAACCATTGATGATTTCTCATTTCATTGTTCATCATAATTGTAGCTAAGGCTCAAGTATAAATTTGTTTGTTAATGTCCATGAAAAAATAGAACAAAAATTACCGATCTATGCTTGATATAATATGAAGAATATCACTCATACGTATACTGTCTTCTACTCCACTAATAAACAGAGTTCAGAAAAAAAAAACACACACTGAACAAAAAACACGTGCATATATGTGAACAAACATAGCTCAGACCAACAAACACATTTTTATTTTGATATCAATTATGTGTGTTTCTAAATTTTGTACGGTGCCGAACACAATCATGACTGTGTTTCGTTTTAATATTCTATCACGTATTTTTTGTTTCGAACACACATAAACCACACAGATTCGAGAGTAGCTATATTTTAAGTTCGCGTTCTTGCACGTGTACTGCTAAAAAAAACAGAACATGTTCTTGAACGCGTACTTCTAAATGTTAAAACATTATTCACTCGCGATCGGAAAAAAATGAAATGAAGTCATAAACAACATATAAAATTTCTCAATTTTCTATTTGATTACTATCGTTTCGTTTGTATTATTTTTTATCTTTATTATTATCTTTCCATTTTTAATTTTTTTTAACTGCTAATGAATTATTTAAGATTTTTTTAATAAATTTGGTTGAAACAATTGTTGTCGTTATTATAGGGGTATTTCAGATTTTTTCGATCGCGACTGGATAATGTTTTAATTTTTAGATGTACGCATTAAAGAACATGTTCTGTTTTTTAGCACTACACGTGCAAGAATACGAACTTAAAATAATGCTACATCCGAATCTGTGTGGTTTATATGTGTTCGAAAAACAAAATACGTAATAGAATAATGTTCGTGTAGATAACGAAATAATAAAACGAAACACAGTCATGATTGTGTTGGGCATCGTTCAAAATTTAGAAACACACATAATTGATATCAAAATATAAATATGTGTTTGCTGCTTTAGAACAGAACATTGTGTGGTTGATATGTGTATTTTCTGAACCTTGCTAATAAATAATAATCATACGCCTTAAATATGTTATGTTATTAACAGAGTTCAGAAAAAAACACACACTGAATAAAAAACACGTACATATATATAAACAAACATAACTCAGACCAACACACACATATTTTTATTTTTATATCAATTATGTTTGTTTTTTAATTTTCTTCGGTGCCAAACACAATCATGACTTGTGTTCGTTTTAATATTTCGTTATTTACACGAACATTTTTCTATCACGTATTTTTTGTTTCGATCACACATAAACCACACAGATTTGAGTGTTGCTTTATTTGAAGTTCGTGTTCTCATACGTGTACTGAAAAAAAAACAGAACATGTGCAATAAGCAGGTTCGAGTTCAGTTATATTTTAAGTCGTGTTCTGGCTCGTGTACTAAGAAAAAATAGAACATGTACAGTAAACAGGTTCGAGTTCAGTTATATTTTAAATTCGTGTTCTGGCTCGTGTACTGCGAAAAATTGAAACATCAATTCGTGATCTGTTACACCCCGATAAAAACGACGACAATTGTTTCAACCAAATTTATTAAAATCTATTGACCCTTTTTTATGACTTACGTTGCAAATTGTTTACAATTGTCAAATATTTTAAAATTTTATTGGCCATTTTTTGTGATTTACGTTGAAATTATTTACAATTGTTTTTATTGACTGGTTTTTATTTTAATAAAATATGGTAATAAAATATTTAAGACAAAAAAATATTTAATGCAATAAATTCAACTCTCTAAGAAAGTTACCCACGTTAGATCGAAAAAAATTTACCACACCGTTTTCCCTTTAACTTTTTTCCCTAGCGTCATCTGATTTTTATGTCAGTTATTATGTTCAGTACGTGCTAGAACATATTTTCCACAAACTCCAATTTGGTTCTACAAAAATTTGGTCGAAAAATCAAAGGTCTGCCTTCAAATTTTTTCCAATTAGAGTACATCATAAGGACAATTTGACCATTGATAGGAAACCTGGTTCGGGAAGAAATAAATTGTCTGCGTGTTGTTTGTAAGATAGAAAAATATAGAGTACACTAAAAAGAACACCCAATACATTCGGCATAACAGCGGCCCGGTTAGCGCAGTGATTGGTCAATTTGGTGCGCAAAGTTGAAGCTAATAAATATTTGAAAATGCGTAAGTCCAAAAATTTCCAAACAGAAAAGCTGTAAAAAATTGAGAAACTAAAATAGAGTACATAAGTTGAGAGTTTCATAAAAAAAATGCACCTATTGCTGCTTCTGGGGCAAGATTTTTATGTTGGTAGTGCTCCAGCAAATATTGATAATAAGTTTGGGACCCAGAAGTAGGCAAAATTAAAAAAAAAAAATTACTGGTATGGCAAGCAATATGCAATGCGGCAAAAATAGTAAGTCAACAACGGGCTCTATAAACACCGAAATTTATTTTAATGAGTGTTCGCAAAGAAGAATGCTTCCCTTAATTTGCCAAAACTATATGTCCGCATATTTCCTCTAGCATCCTGAGTGGTACAAGAACAATAACTGGATTTTTGTACCAAGGGAGGTAAATTCACCAAATGAACGGAGCTTAGGCCAGTGCAGAGATATTGAGCACTTATGATAAGGGTCCTAAAATGAGGAATATTTCAAATGGCGATGAACTACATGTTATAAGAAAGTAACAGAAACTTCTGTAAAATTATAATGGATTGCTATACGGAAACAATATCTACAAATTTATAAATTGTTACTAAAAATATGAAATTATTCCTTTTTTTGAAGCTATAATATAATTGCAATAAAACAAAAAAAAGCAAAGGTGGTAAATTCGGCTATGTTGAACCTTTGATAGCGTCCACGTATTCTAAACAAAAAGTTATAAACAAGTTGGTGAAAACTAAGAAGCAAAAAAAGTTGGGCTCTAAATTATAATGGTAGGATTTTATAGAATGAGTTAATTAACACATATTTTTTGTGCTTTCGCGCTTTTCAAATAAAGAGCACCAATTGTGCTACAATATATTTTGTTCCTTAATCAACGTATTTCTTTTTTCATTTCAACGTTTAATCATTTTTAGTTTTTAAAATTTGTTACAGCAATTGACAAGAAATGTATTTAAAAGTATAAGCAAGAATATATCACAGGTTAAGGAAATAGTAACAGTTTATAGAAAAGAAACCTTATAGAATTTAAAAGAAATACTTGAAACAAATGCCACTGAAAGCTTGACTTGGAAAATTAATCACGATTTTTCGATTTATACTTGTAGCATCGAACTATCTTATAGTATCGAAGTTGAAATAATTTAATTCATTATTTTTTTTTAATTGTATAGATAATTCATTTAAAATTACATAACTAAATTGCGACACCTTATCGGGATCGCCTCAGTTATTTTTTAAATGACTGCAAGAACAAATAGTTGTTTAAAAATTTACAAAAAAGGAATTAAAATATCACTACAAGGATGAAAAAATGTACATATTACAAAAATTGGCCTGTTCTGTAAAATCCTGTAACCCATTTTATATTTGACATAAAGTAAATTTTGTACATAAAAATTTGTAGTTTCTTTCAAAAATAGAAAATATCTTACTCCCAAACTGAACAAATATTAGTTGTAGTACTAGGCGGAATTCATATATTTGTCAACTTTTTGTTTAAATTTATCAGAACGGGCATCTTGTGTACTAGAACTACTCGAGAAGTGCGAAATCGTAGCTCAAGTAGCTTTAATAGTAAAAGAGATACTAGAACCGAAGGAGTAGCGCAAGTAACTAGAGCTAAAGTTTCTCATGTTTGAAAGTTTGTAGATAGATAAATAATATCAGTTAGTATAACAAATAGGTATCTTTTGTAATCATACAACTAATATCGTCCTTAAATTTTTCTTGAATCGAACTGTCCTTCTGCCATAAGAAAATTATTATTCGAAAATCTTCGATCACATTCCATCGAAAACATTATATATATATTGTAGTCCCCCATAACAACAAATAATTTTCCAAAATTATTTAAATATTCGGATGAGTATTGTAGGCTGAGTGAACAAACATGGAAAATATTAGGTTCTACTACACGAACTACTCGTTCAACTGGACAATAGTTTTAGCACCTTTTTTATTTTTTTTTTTTTTCAACGCAGCCGTTCACATGTAGATAATAATAATGAAGTTCAAAACTATGAATATGAAATACTAACTGTATGTTAAGTATATTTTTAAAAACGACCAGTCAAAACTTTACTCTCTAACAAAATAATGCACACAAAAATATTTCTCTACATATTCTTATAGAATTTCATGGCATTTTATCGAAGAAAAAAAAAATTAAATCGATAGGATAGTTTAAGCAAAGGATGTTCCGGTAATCCAAAGTGCGGTAATTATAATGTTAAGTTGCAATTTGAAATAACCTTGACTAAGATTTATCGGAAAAATATTATATACGCACAGTGGCTGAAAATTCTGTAACTTTTGAACCGATCAAAATATATAAGTAATTTTTCTTTTAGTGGATAGACATTTAGTTCAGCTTGACTTAGTTTTAATAACACTGAAATTGATTGAGGGCTTTTTAAGAAATTCTAGGTCAAAATTGAACTTTTGATTTTTTTTAACTTTTAGAGTGAAATATGAGTTTATTATTTTTTTATTCATTAAAAAATTTAATATTTGGATTGTAATAATAATTATAAACATTTTTGGTAGTAATGGGATTTTTTAATGTTACACCCAAAAAAATTTTTACACAAAAAAAAAAAAAAATAGTAAAATCAACTGGAGATTTTGCTATTATTACTGAAGAACTAAAAATTTTTTGTTATTAAATTTGAAAAATTGTTTACACTCAAAGAATATTTACACTTAGAAAAACGCTAATAATATTATCTAAAAATCTTGCTTTTACTACAAAAAAATTTATTATTTTTTGCTGTCAAATCTGATAATTTTAAAAAACATTTTAAAAATAAAAACTGCAATAGATTTTAATTGCATTTGTAACAACGGTAGGTTTTGTTAATTATTATTTTTTACTAATACTTTGTTTTTCGTACTCAAATGACAAGGAAAAGCAATTATAATTATTATTCATTTGACTCAAATATTGATTGCAAATATTCCATATTTTGTTGTGTGTTATTTCTATTCTTTAGTAGTTTTTTGACTTCATCATCTAAATCCCGATGTTCCACTTTCCATTGATTTCGAATACTGGAGATTAATGGATCTAACGTTGCCAATAATATATTAAAGAAATCTTCATTTGTGGAATTTCGTAAAATTTTTCTAGTATTGTGCTCTCTGTAAAATCTGTAATCCTTATTCCTTTTTACCTGAGCCTCCTCTGATAGATCTCCAAGGGGCACCAATATTTAATGACATCTTCTCCATGATAAAGGATTTTGTGAATTATTGCAGACGTATTTCTCCATGGGTAGTTGTTGTATATATTTTTACAGTTTCCTTAGCATAATCTCCAAATTTTCTAGAGTCAATTTCTTCATTTCTGAAAATAAGGTTTAAATCTTCTCCTGTTATTTCAGATGCTGTTGCTGGATCTGAAAAGAATCTTCTTGCGGTATTGCTATCATTTGTATTGCCTGACCCTTGTTTTGCTTGATCTATAATCAATCCAAATATGCGATATTCATTATACCCTATACCACTATGTGGTTTGGGTATAATGACTTTGTGCTGCTGTTTGAAACAACCAAAAATATTTGACCTACACCCATCTTTAATTATACCGATCAAATCAGAATCACTATCTGATTCGATTTAACGATGTCCGTCCGTCCGTCCGTCCGTCCGTCCGTCCGTCTGTGTGTCCATGTAAAGCTTGTAATCAAACTGCAGGTCGCAAATATGCATATGTTTTGATAAAATTTGGTATTTAATCTTTTATCGGCCATGGGATGAACGCTGTTGAAATTGGTGCGAATCGGCCCATGTTCAGACCTAGCCCCATACAAATGACCCCTACGAAATCAACATATATTGCCATAAGATCCAAATTATCATACAAATCTTAGTCAAATTAGGTTTATATGTATATGTTACATCCAGTAATCAGTAGTCCAAAAATGATCCCTATTGGACAACTCTTAGTCATAGGCCCCATATAGAGCTGCTTCCCGATCTTCACTTAAATCTATCAAAAAACAAAAATATTGCACTGATTCTTCTCAAATTTTGTTTGTATATAGTTTTGCAAAATATAAGAGACTCTACCAAACATGGTCAGGATCGGTCCATTTTTGCGCCTAGTCCCATATAGATATAGTCTCCGATATGAACTTTTTCATATCTGCAGCCGAAAAAATTAATAAAAATCCCACTCAAATTTGGTTTATGCTTATTTTCTATATCCAGTTAGTTGGGCCTGAGAGATATGGTCTCTAAACGCATGGTATAGGGTATCGTATAGTCGGTCTATACCGATATAACAACCAAAAATATTCGTCCTAGACCCATCTTTAATTATACCGATCGACTCAGAATCACTTTTTGAGTCGAAATAGCAATGTCCGTCCGTCCGTCCGTTCGTCTGTGTGTCCATGAAAACTTTGTAATCAAACTGCAGGTCGCAAATATGAACATATTTTGATGAAATTTGGTATATAAGCTTTCTTCGGAACGCTATTGAAATTGGTGGGAATCGGTCCATGTTCAGACCTAGTCCCCATACAAATGACCCCTATGAAATCATTCAAATTGGGTTTGTATGTGTTTATTATATCCATTAATGAGTATTCCAGAAATTATACCTATAGGAAATTCTTAGTCATAGGCCCCATATAGAGCTGCTTCCCGATCTTCACTTAAATCTATCAAAAAACAAAAATATTGCACAGATTTTTCTCAAATTTGGTTTGTATATATTTTTTAAAAGTGTAAGTGACTTTACCAAATATGGTCAGGACCGGTCCTTTTCTGGACCTAGTCCCCATATAGACATATCATCCGATATGAACTTTTTCATATCTGCAGCCAAAAAAATTAATAAAAATGCCACTCAAATTAGGTTTATGCTTATATGCTATATTCAATTAATTGGACTGAAGAGATAGGGTCTCTAAACCATGGTATAGGGTATAGGGTATCTTGTTTTTAACATGTTCCTTTTCTTAACTTCTTAACTGTTTGTTGGTTTCGTTGTTTCTTATTGATCCTGAAGACCCGAAATCCAAATCATAACTGATTTTTAATATGTGTTCCATAAGTCGTATTCTTGCATGTAGTGGTGATACTCCAAATTCATATGCATCGGCATTATCTAATGATTTTGTCGGTACTTGGTTTAATTGGCTTGATGTTGCTTGGCATATAATGCAGCTGGATGCAGAATTCGTGTTAGTCAAAGCCTGACCTACTTTTCCATCTACCATTGTCAGCACTAATTGGTAGCTTACTTCAATTTGTTGCCCATCTAACTGTTTTGTAATGGCTGTAGTGTCGCAATTTGGGCCTTGATATCACTAACTTCTTTGTTAATGGCATCATGAGTTTCCTTTTTGAATTCAAATTTGATTCGTAGAAGATGGTATCTCATTTTTCCAAATATCCATTGTTTGCGTTGTACTAGTCGAAGGCTCTGAGTCTTCCAAAATCTTTTTCAATCGAAAGTCCGAAATATTTTCAGATACAAAAAGGAACTCACTTTGTGTTTCCATATTTCTTTCACTCATTTCCTTTTATTGATTGAAGCAAGCGTTCGGCTGTGTGATCGGGTAGAGATTGTAGTTGCACCTCTGCCGAAATTGGTGTGATAGTAATAGAGTCCTTTGATGGCAAACAGTCCATTTTAGCAGCGTTTATGTGATGATATGCTGGATACATATTTGAACCTTTTTCAATCGCACGAAATCTCTTCTGAATATATTGCTGTTTTGTTAATTTTAAATCCAGAAATAATGCTAATAATGCCTCCTCATTTGTGAACTGTTTTGCATCGCTCGGAGTTGGTATACTTTTAACAAATCGTTTTGTTCTCACTGGACTAGCTTTAACAACTTATTCAATGATATCCAATTTTGTTAGTTGCTTCTGTTATCGTAATTGATGTAGGAAAGATTCTTTTATATATTCGCATTAGGGCGGGTCGATTTAATAATCGCTTAAGCGACAAGGAAAATCGTATTCTAGGGATCAAAATAAGAAACTTTGCCCGAGGAACCATGCCTCTAAAATGAATTCTGATGTCCCGACTTTTGACCTGTATGTCTGTCTGTCTCACTTTGACCCATTTTGAGTGCCCCAATCAAGTTCAAATGTATGATCGATACCCACTTACTTTGGAGTGCCGACCCACCCATGCCAGTGGCACACCCCCTGGAACCCCCCTGTGGGATCCCCATACAAACATTTCAAAAAATTACCATTTTTGTTTAGAATTGGGGTGACTATGTTTGATTTAATATTAAAATTAACACTCATACGTATACGTATCTTCTACTCTGCTAATAAATAATAATCATACGCCTTGACTATGTAATGTTATTCAAAAAGATCGATCGGAGAGGGTAAATAACTTTTAGATCACTCCGACTACCCCAAAATTAATCTGTAGTCACAACAAGACTATGGGCCAAGTTTCAGATCAATTGCATGAGGGGGAATGGGGTTGCCCCATGGCAGACAGACAGACAGACAGACAGGTCAAAAGTCGGGACATAAGGTTTCGTTTTAGAGGTATGGTTCCATGGGAAAAGTTTCTTATTTTGATCCCTAGAATATGATTTTGCTTGTAACTTGAGCGATTTTTTTTTTGTCCCTAAAAATCGACCCGCCCTATTGTACATCCAATTTCATCGTTAACACCTTTAAATTTCCGCCTCTAAGATCTATCGCTGCAGTTGTACAATGATTTGCATGGTCTTCCAGCCTTATCTTGCTTTGCTGTTTCTGCAGCGGTAGTATATTGGCCTTTTAACCAGTTTGAACTTTTACATAAAAATTTTGTTTACTGTAGCTGACTTCTTTTGGTGTATTTAAGATTAATTTTATTTTAACGTACCTAAGAACATCTTCCTGGTCTTTGTTTCTCTCCATATTTTTCTAAATATTTCTGTTATTCCTGAAATATATTAGAGCAATTGAGTTTGTATTCAAATTTCGCTTTCTTATAAGCCTTCTCATAAGGCTTCATAGTATGTTTCTAGGTAAAATAGAAAGGTGAGAATATGGCATTAGTGCATTACTACCTAAAATAATATATGACAAACCCACTATACAAATGAATTACCTGTATGTGTTTTCTTTACTACTTGCATTAGTGCATTGTTAGGTAAAATAAAAAGGTATAAAAAAGGTATGATAATAACAAAACCCCAGGTTACTAATGAATTACATCCTCTGTGTATTGACATTCTTACTTACAAATATATTATGGTAATAGAACAAATAATGACTATTATAAGTTCTAAAATACCTAAAGCACAAATTTAATACTCCACTGTATACGAGTACTTATAGGGCTGTTTAAATTATCGTAATTTGAATTTTTTTTAGAGTAATTTCATTAAAATGAAAAAAGTGTTCTACCCACGGGTCGTCACGGGTACAAAAGTGTATATATTATTAAAGAGGACACTTTCGGCTTTCTCCTGGTGGTTTACGTTTCTTGTTCACTTTTGTTCCCTAGAAGTTCTGTTCCACTAAAGTTGTAATTTGAGAAAAATATAGTAGTTTCATAAATATTTCATAGCACCCCTAATATTAAACGGTAAAGCAACGATCACTTACAGCTACTAAAGACTATAATCCTGCCAACATTATAAAAAGACTCCAGGTCATTATCGATGATAGCTTGCGAGTAGTAACCATTTATTTTTGATAAAAAACAAAAAAAAATCACCTTTTTCTGAAATTAGAAAAACAGTTTAGTTTGACAGCATGCTACGCCCACAATTAGCAATAGTTTAATCTAATTTTTTGGCCACTTTAATCTGGATATATTACCTACAAAAAGGCGTTAAAATTTTAAAAATCGGTGACAAAAAAATTAGACTTTTGCCCAATGAAATCAAAATTTCAGCCACAGTGCGTCATTACCGTCGGAAAATAGTTAATGATAAGTTTTAAAAATGAATATATAAAAAAAAGTAATCCGTGGATAACTAATTTTTAATATCTACATAGTTCTTAATGCTCTTTTCTGTTTCTTGTTATTGATATTAGCACTAAAATATATTTGGTATATTGCATTTTTCTTTTAACAGTTTCTATATTGTTTTTTTAAGACTTTAAATCAATTTTCATTTTTCTTTTCTTTTGTATTTGCTGACTTAAGTCTATGCAATTTTGTATGTACTGATGAAATGTCTATGCGCTGCTTTCCAATTCTTTTATCTTGATGCTATAAGATGAAAATTTCAAGAATTTCAATTGTTGTAAAATCAATTATATTAAGTAAGGCCTTTCGGAATTAATCGAATTTCTCACAAGTTATTACAATCTTCAATTATACCAGTTATACCAATATTTGTCAAAGATGCTATTTTCTAGATTTTTACAAAATTCGAATTCGAATTAATATTAAGGATATCTGGTCGTTGCAAATTATAAACTCATACAATCCAGTTGAAATATTAGAAGAAATAGTGACACGTTTTATTTATAGAAGAAACGTTTTATTATGAACACGACCTCAAACAAATTCAAAATGTAGATTGAAAAATTATGAACATATTAAAATATATTCGACATATTTATTTTTCTTGAAAATTTTTTTTTTAATTTCAAAGTATTTCACAGCTCTATTGGTTATATTAGAGGTATGCTCTCACAACATCAATAAGGTATATTGCAAATCAAATAAGACTAAATGTTTCAATAAGATTCAGCCAAAGACGAGCTGTGGAAGAAGGATTAAAATAGAGTACCAACTAATGTAATACTATACTTTTCTGCGATAAGTCAGAGGAAAATTTCTCATGGATTAAGGCTAGAACGCGGATCTAAAGGAAAACGCTTTAATCCACGGTATACTAATGGTGCAGTAAAACGCGACTGAGGAATTGTTTTTTGATCTGGCATGTTTTTTCTGGCCATGGGATCGGACACATTGATAGATAAAATGGCATAATGGATCGTATCATGTATAAAAAAATTTTGAGTAATAATGCCGCCGCACGTACGTGAGGAAATGTCCCTCAATTGGAAATATCAACACAACAACAACCGAAAACACACAGCTAAATATATCGCACCTTAACCTCTAAAGCGAGTCAACTCAAAATTTACAAATTTTCAGTAGAAGCAAAAAACGGTTTTTTTTAATATTTACTATAAAATATAAAAACAGTTGTTTCATTGTAAAGAATTGCAAATAATATGTATACGACAGTAGTTGTTTTTGCGATTTTTTCAGTGATCATCAGATATAACAAGTTTGTTGGTTACAACTCAAAATAAGTCTTTTTAACGGATTCTACAGAAGCTACACTTATAACACAAATAGGGTTACAACTGCATTTTTTTTTAAGAAAGACTACAAAAATCGATGTAAGATTTTTACAGTGGATAGATATGACCACTGTGTATCGTTTTCTTGCAAAAAGTAAAAATTGAAAAATTTTGAGTTGACTCACTTTAAAGGTACATGTGCGATATGTAAAAAGTGAGTCGTGAAAAATAAGGTTAAATTTTAAAATGGCCAGCACAATCACCTCATCTCAATTCCCTGCAAAATCTGCGGGATATTACAGATCGAAAAATAAATCGTGATAATTGCAAAAATACGGACTACCTTTTCCAACAACAGGAAATTTTATCGAATCTAATAGATTGCATGCTAGGCAGATGTGAAGAAGTTTTCGCAAAACAAAATACAATGGAAATTTTAAATTTTAATTGAATAAACTGAATTTTTTTTTTGTTTTGTCACGTGAAATAATCTATATTGAAGATTAAATATAAATTTTTATTTATTATTTATAATATTTTTATTTTTTATAATAAATTTTATTTGTTGTTGTTTTGTTTTATTAAATTAAGATTATTAATATTAAAAATAAATAAAATAAATCATAATCGAAACCTATATAATATATAGGCTTAAAAAACACACACAAGACATTTTACGACCTGCAATTGTGTCACAGTGATACGTTCATTTTTTAAAAGGGTTGCGGTTCATTAAAGTGATACCTAAATTGTTAAAATGGTTGCAAAAGACGCGCATTTCTTAAGAAGGTGCCATAAAAAATCCATAAAAAGGGTTGTAAAAACAACCTTCATTTCTTAAGTAGGTGCTATAAAAAAAATTACACAAGTTTACGACATGCAGCTGTGTCTTGTGTTGGCCTAAGAAACCCACGCAAGCAATTTTACGACCTGCAATTGTGTCGCAGTGATACGTTCATTTTTTAAAAGGGTTGAACAAAAAACCCACACAACTAAGTTTCCGACATGCAAATGCATCGCAGTGATGCCTTGGTTTTAAAAGGGTTGTAAAAAAAACGCTAATTTCTAATAACTTTTTTTAATTTCTGTTCTACTACTAAGTTAAATTCATTTTTTAATTTACATATGTTCTGACTAAATAAATTTCTAAAGAGAAAAATAAACTCCAAAAAGAAAAATTTCGCTGATTTTTTCATGTAAATTGCCAAAACTGGCGATTTTTTGAAATGTTTATATGGGGAACCCCACAGGGGAGTTCCAGGTGGTGTGCCACTGGCATGGGTGGGTCGGGCCTCCAAAGTTAGTGGGGGTCGCACAGTGGCTGAAAATCATTTTTCATTGGCCAAAATTCTGTAACTTTTGAACCGATCAAAATATTTTAGTACTGTTTTTTTTAATAGATAGATAGATAGTTGATCTTAACTCAGTGTGAATTTCATTGATTGAGTACTTTTTAAGGAATTCTAGGTCAAAGTTTAACTTTTGATTTTTTTTAACTTTTAGCGTGATATATGTTTTTTTTTATTTATTTTTATTTATTAGAAAGTGTCATATTTGGAGTTAAATAATTATTATAAACATTTTTCGTAATAATGAAATTTTTTTAATGCTTACACTCAAAAAAATTTTTACACTCAAAAAAATTTTTACACGCAACAAAATAGTAAAATTCACTAGAAATTTAACTAGTATTACTAAAAAATTAAAAATGTTTGCTATCAAATTTGCAATTTGCTGACACTCAAGGAATATTATTATTACTACAGAAAAATTTATTAGTGTTTGCTGCCTAATTTGTTACACTAGCTAAATAAATCTGCTAAACATTAGCGCAATGATTCTATTTTTTTTTTAATTTTGATATGAAAATATGGGTTCTTATTTTTTGAATCTTTCTTATCTATTAAAACATTGCATTCATATGTGGGAAACCTTTTAAGAATAAAAACTGCAATAGATTTAAATAGCATTTGTAACAATGGTAGG
Organism: Cordilura impudica; assembly: GCA_963682025.1. Taxonomy (NCBI): domain Eukaryota; kingdom Metazoa; phylum Arthropoda; class Insecta; order Diptera; family Scathophagidae; genus Cordilura; species Cordilura impudica. The sequence continues at coordinate 123,130,195 of OY821518.1, read as the reverse complement.
TTCTGTTTATTATTATTTTTTACTAATACTATGTTTTTCGTACTTAAATAACAATGAAAGGCAATTATAATTATTATTCATTAGACTCAAATATTGATTGCAAATGTTCCATATTTTGTTCTGTGCTATTTCTGTTCTTTAGTAGTTTTTTGGCTTCTTCATCTAAATCCCGATGTTCCACTTTCCATTGATTTCGAATACTGGAGATGAACGGATCTGACGTTGCCAATAATATATTAAATAGATCTTCATTTGTGGAATTTCGTGACATTTTTCTAGTATTGTGCTGTCTATAAAATCTGTAATCCTTGTTCCTTTTTTCCTGAGCCTCCTCTGATAGATCTCCAAGTGGCACCAAATGATATTTAATGACATCTTCTCCATGATAAAGGATTTTGTGGACTGTTGCAGACATATTTCTCCATGGGTAGTTGGTTGTATATATTTTTGCAGTTTCCTTAGCATAATCTCCAAATTTTCTAGAGTCAATTTCTTCATTGCACGCAAGTACTTCTAGGATTATTTTAAATCTGAAAATAAGGTTTAAATCCACTCCTGTTATTTCAGATGCTGTTTCTGGATCTGAAAAGAATCTTCTTGCGGTATTGCCATCATTTGTATTGCCTGACCCTTGTTTTGGCTGATCTATAATCAATCCAAATTTGCGATATTCATCTTGAACATGTTTCTTTTTTGAACTTCTTAACTCTTTGTTGGTTTCGTTGTTTCTTATTGATCCTGAAGGCCCGAAATCCAAATCATAACTGATTTTTAGTATGTGTTCCATAAGTCGTATTCTTGCATGTAGTGGTGATAATCCAAATTCGAAGGCATCGGTATTATCGAATGATTTTGTCGGGACTTGGTTTAATTGGCTTGATGTTGCTTGGCATATAATGCAGCTGGATGCAGCCTTCGTGTTAGTCAAAGCCTGACCTACTTTTCCATCTATCATTGTCAGCACTAATTGGTAGCTTACTTCAATTTGCTGCCCATCTAACTGTAATTGTAATGGCTGTAGTGTTGCTATTTGGGCCTTGATATCACTAACTTCTTTGTTAATGGCATCATGACTTTCTTTTTTGAATTCAAATTTGATTGGCCTGCAGTATTTCGTAGAAGATGGTGTCTCATTTTTCCAAATATCCATTGTTTGCGTTGTACTACTCGAAGGCTCCGAATCTTCCAAAATCTTTTTCAATCGCAATGGTACAAATGATACCATGAACATATCTGAGTCCGAAATATTTTCACATACAACTTGTTTGTATTGTTTTTGTCCCGAAGAACCATCACATCCCCATTTACAAAATAGAATTAACTTTGTGTTTCCATATTTCTTTAACTCAGTTCCTGTTATTGATTGTAGCAAGCGTTTGGCTGTGTGATCAAGTAAAGATTGTAGTTGTACTTCTGCCGAAATTGGTGTGATTGTAATAGTGTCCTTTGATGGCAAACAGTCTATTTTAGCAGCTGTTATGTGATGATATGCTGGATACATATTTGAGCCTTTTTCAATCGCACGCAATCTGAGCTGAATATATTGGTGTTTTGTTAATTTCAAATCCAGAAATAATGCTAATGCCTCCTCATTTGTGAACTGTTTTGCATCGCTCGGAGTTGGTATACTTTTAAGAATTCGCTTTGTTCTCACTGGACTAGCATTACAAGTTTTTTCAATGATATCCACTTTTGTTAATTGGTTTTGTGCTCGTAATTGATGTAGAAAAGATTCTTTTATATTTGTAGAACCAATTTCCTCGTTAAAATTTTTAAGTTTCCGCCTCTTAGATCTATCGCTGCAGTTGTCCAATGATTTGCGTGGTCTTCCAGCCTTATCTAGCTTTGCTGTTTCTCCACCAACATTAAGTTGGCCTTCTAACCAGTTTGCACTTTTATTATAAAACTTTTGTTTACAGTAGTTAACTTCTTTCAATCGTTTTTTTAGTACTTTGACGAAATTAGATAATTGCTCTTGTATTTCGGTACTAGACGAATTTAAGTTTAATTTTATTTTAACGTAACTAAGAACATCTTCCTGGTTTTTGTTTCGAAAATACTCTTCGGCCAGTTCTTTATAACTAAAGTTCTCCATATTTTTCTCAATATTTTTATTTGCGTCTGTTATCACTTTTTTATCACTTTTTATCACTTGCGAATATACGTCCGTACACTTGAAGTATTAACTTATTATTGAGTAATCCCTTATAGAATCCGTCATTTTATACATTTTTAGGTACATGTTATTCACACATTGATCTTTAATTTCATAGCAGGTAGTACTTAAATTGAACAAAACTGCACTTGTTATCCAGACTTCAATATCAGGTAAAACTAATTAGTCGCCAATATGGGGTGGTTTTTTATCTTTAGTGGTTTAGTGCCGCGATTATTGACAAACTTATAAAATTGTTTATGACTTTGGTTGACCCTTAAATTTGACAACAGGTAAATTAAGAAAGAGATCATTTGTTTACTGTAGAACCTATTGTGATCATTTTATGACTTATTTTTTTGCTGATCAAAACAAAGCCAATAAACCCTTTCGCAGGTATTTTATTTAATTATTTTACTTTTACGTAGTCTAAAGTAAAAAAACAAAATTTTTTTTAGAGTAATTTTTTTAGAGTAATTTCATTAAAATGAAAAAAGTGTTCTACCGGGGGCTCGTGGGGGGTGCAAAAGTATATATAGGGTTAAACAGGATACATTCGCCTTTCTCCGGGTGGTATACGTTTCTTGTTCCCTTACTTCCTTTAGAAGTTCTATTCCACTAAAGTTTAAATTTGAGAAAAATATAGTGGTTTCATAAATATTTCATAACGCCCCTAATATCAAACGTTAGAACTGTGACTACTTACAAAAACTAAAGACTATAATCCTACTAACATTATAAAAAAGACCGCAGGCCAATATCGATGATAGCTTGCGAGTAGTAACCATTTATTTTTGATAAAAAACAAAAAAAAAACACCTTTTGCTGAATTAAAAAAAACAGTTGAGTTTGACAGCATGCCACGCCCACAATTATCAATAGTTTAACCTAATTTTTTGGCTACCTTAATCTGGATATATAAGCTACAAAAAGGAGTAAAAATTTTAAAAATCGATGACAAAAAAAAATTTGACTTTTGGCCAATGAAATCAAAATTTGAGCCACAGTGGGTCGGTCATACATTTGGACTCGATTGGAGCACTCTAAATGGGTCAAAGTGGGTTTTTTCAAAATTTGCCCCTACCCAAAAGTTCGACCCAAATTCTGGGACATCAGAATTCATTTTAGAGGTATGGTTCTTTCGGCAAAGTTTCTTATTTTGATCCCTAGAATACGATTTTCACTGAGCAATGGGCGATTTTTTTGCCTCCCCACCCGTCCTACTATATATATGTCAATGTCAAGTGCACCAACTTTTGAAACCGATGTCTTCCGATCGGGATGAAATTTGCACCAAGGTTAGTCCTATTGGATAGTAGTTTAGACACAATTTTTCAACAAGATCGGTCCAGATCTCTCTGAGTTAGAGGGGATCAAAATTTGACATTTTGGCCAAACAGGTGTTTTTTCTCATCCATGTAACTTATTATCTATTGTTCTTAGAAAATTTTCTCTCAAACAGTTTAGATAGCTATTTCTTCAATATTTCGGAAAAAAATACTTAAAAAAAAAAAAAATTGTAGACTTTTTTTTTGCTAAATTAAAGAATTTTTTTGCCTTTTTTTTCAAAAAGGGCATTTTTTTTTTTTTTTTTTTCATAAGAAAGCTTAGGATTTTTCCTTTAAGAGCTTTTTGGTCGCTTAGTGGGATGGGAGTGGGATATCTATCAAAATAAATGTTTTGTAACTCAAGACAACGGTTTTTCAATTTTTCACAAATGCACTATTTTGAATTTTTTCCTATTTGTGTGTAAAACCTTACAAATAAAACTTATACTGAGAAACTAGACAAATTAACCTTTCCGAAGGTATATAACATACCTAACTAAAATTTTATACCCTTTATACTGTAATACCCAGAATATGTTAACCTCAGGAAAAAAATCGCTTTTTTTTCTACAGAAATGTTGAAAAATTATTATTTCTTATTTACTTTTAATAATAATTAAATTAATGTATAATAATAATAATACTAAAAATAAAAAGATAAATAATTTATTAAAATTTAATCTTAATTGCATTAGATCCACTTATATCATAACTATTTTTATAATTAATTTATTGTAGCTGATGAAGTATTTAAGTCTTGTAAATTTTTAAATATCCAGTCCTTCATCCAGCTTTTTTGTCGCCTTTATTTACTGCGTTTTTTTGTCAATCCTTTCTTGGCGTTACTAGGTTCAGCTGTTGATTTCGCTGCTGGTTTATTTGTTGTCTTTGGAAAGAAATCGCATCGAATAGAGGCAGAAAACTTTTTCAACTTGAGTCTTCCATCGACAAGCGGTATAAAAGCATGGTATTCAGCCGTGCCATCGATTGTTATTGCAGCATCAAATCTGCTCTTCAATGTTTTCAATGTTTCCTGATGATCCTCTTCACTACTAAAAACTATTTTAGTTTCTTTACAATAACTTTTTGCCTAATGGAATAAAGCAGTCGCATCTAAGATGCGATCTTGATGAGAGCACTGGAGGCTATACTTCGCTGCATTTCTTTTAAGGTTTGCTCCAATACCATCACATGCTCCTTTACCATGAGCAGAAGGATGAAAATGCCACTCAGCTGGCATTCCAAAATCTTTTTCATGGGCCATAAAATTTGCCAAGCTACTTTTGTTTTTAAAATGTTGACGATCTCCGTCCGAAACGTAGTATACCTTCTTTACTGTAAATTTAGATTTTAGAAATTTTAATATTCTCTTCTGGTACTCATAAACTGCAACGGTATCATATTTTAAGTTGTCGGATATGATTGCCATACTTTTGTGTTCCAGTTTTTCATCTTTCATATAGTAAATAACTACTGTGAATATAGTTGCTTGGTCGTGGAATGCTTGTATGGCATCCTGAAGAACATATTTATAATTTTCTGCGAAATCATATGAAATAACGAATTCACCAGACTTCAAATGTATCTTCAAATCCTTAAGAATGACCATTGCTCTTTGACTAAAAAGTCATGGGTTCTCAAGTTTAGCAATCCTGTACACATTTCTTCCACAAAATCATCCACATTTAAAATGATTGTTTTCAATGCGCATCTGTCAGTCTGAATCCAAGAATCAAATTTGACCTCCTCTATATATTCTCGATCTAAAGAGTTGATTAAATTTTCTTTGATGAATGTGGTTTTCGGGCAATTGGTACATTCACCTAAGTGGCAAGAAGTTGTTTCATTAGGACACATAGTCAATTTAAGGCAATCGCGGTAATCGTGTAAATCTTCTGCCGAATCATCTATTAAGTACTTTAAGTAGATTTCGTTCAACATCAGTTTAAAATTTTCATGGTAAATGCAAACGCATACTGTATGAGCTCCGCTGCTTTCTGCCAAAACGCAATGTTTTGGCCTCATTTGGGTTAATTTCGTGAAGCCAATTCTAACATCCTCGTGTTCAGATTGAAATGTGCAAATAACTCTATCAGGTTACAGATAACCATTCTCTTCTGTTATGTTATAAAGGTATGTTACATACCTTCGGAAAGGTTAATTTGTCTAGTTTCTCAGTATAAGTTTTATTTGTAAGGTTTTACACACAAATAGGAAAAAATTCAAAATAGTGCATTTGTGAAAAATTGAAAAACCGTTGTCTTGAGTTACAAAACATTTATTTTGATAGATATCCCACTCCCATCCCACTAAGCGACCAAAAAGCTCTTAAAGGAAAAATCCTAAGCTTTCTTATGAAAAAAAAAAAATAAAAATGCCCTTTTTGAAAAAAAAGGCAAAAAATGCTTTAATTTAGCAAAAAAAAAAGTCTACAATTTTTTTTTTTCTTTTTAAGTATTTTTTCCGAAATATTGAATAAATAGCTATCTAAACTCTTTAGGAGAAAATTTTCTAAGAACAATAGGTAATAAGTTACTTGGATCAGAAGAAACACCTGTTTGGCCAAAATGTCAAATTTTACTACTATCCAATAGGACTAACCTTGGTGCAAATTTCATCCCGATCGGAAGACATCGGTTTCAAAAGTTGGTGCACTTGACATGAAATCCCCCATATATAAAAATCAAACGCTGTGTGTTAGACAATCTAAAACTCGAGAACTGCTTCACCAATTTACAGGCCAATGTATGAGTTGGAAAGGTCTACCTTTCACTGATGGTTTAAAAGGAAAGAACATCGAAAAATCGAAAAATATAAACGCATATTCGTTTTACCTCACTTTTGTTTGTTTTTCCTATCTAAAATGTGTGAAATCATAAATTAATTTATTTTTTATTTATTTTAATGGCGGGTGTGGCAACTGATAATTAGGTTAGCGCTATGAATTACTACGCGTATCGATTAATTTTTCGACATATTGCATTGCCATAAAATTTTACATTATTGATATGTATGCAGAAATTGAATCTGAACTTTAAATAACATCGTAAATTACTAAACATTTGCGTGAAGCTATAAACAATGATGTGAATCCTAATGATATTGGCAATACGATGATCTTACCGCCGTCATGTTGGTGGATCACGCCAAATGCATGAGAACGCGCAAGATGCAATGTGTTATATGCGTCATTATGGAAGACCTTATTTTTGATAACTTTCTCGTTCAATCCGCAATGGAACGAAGGCAAAGAACATTTATTTGAAGGTCAAGGGGCAACAAAAATCGTTAATGCACATGTTGATAAAATTGAAAATATATGGTGAAGTACGTTGCTGGATGTATTCGATTGAATGGCAAAAGAGAGGACTACCGCACACTCAGAACAAATTTATAACATTATATCAGCAGAAATTCGTGATCCTGAAATTGAAATTGAATTGCATGAAATTTTCACCAAAAACATGATTCGTGGATCATGTGGTACTTTTAATATGAATTCAGTATGTACGCAAGAAAGAAAGTGTACAAAAAATTATCCACAGCATTAGTTTTGGAAATTACTACTGGAAATGATGGGTATCTAAAATATCGTCGACAATCAAGACAAGATACTGATACATCAACAAATCCAAAGTGGGAACATAAAAAATCGAGGTCAACAAGCAAGGCAAACCTGTTCAAGGTCACCCAAATGTGTTTCAAACTGATGATTTAGGTCAAATTTATAAAGTTCATCCAAATCATAAGTGTTTTCTATATAATTGGTTTTTATCGAGCTAATCAGGCCTAACGTATTAATGTAAATAAAAAGCTGTTTACTACATATTTCACCCGACGTTTCGACAATTATTGTTGTCTTTTTCAAGGGTTGTGATAATATGAATTTTGATCAAATTAAAATTAAAATAAAAATATAAATATGAATAAAATTATTTAGCGCGATTCATTATTTTGTTATCACTGGTAGATGTCAGTTTCATCTGCGGAAAATTTCCCGAAAACAATTTCCCAAATACAATTTCCCGAAAACAATTTCCCGAAATTACAATTTCCCGAAAACAATTTCCCGAAATTACAATTTCCCGAAAACAATTTCCCGAAAACAATTTCCCGAAATTAGAATTTCCCTATTTTTAGTTCACAACTTCCCATATATTCTTGATTTCCCCCATAAAAAAATCTTGCTGCATACGATTTCTCTCCCGACGGATAACGCTCACTGCTAAAGTAAAAATCGTTAATGAGCTGAAAGATCTTGCCCGGACCACTACAGCAAGTGGTCATGAACTGATTGCTCGCGCTTCGGCCGGAATTTCTGATGGTATTGTTTCGGAAATGCCATCAACAACCTATTTGAAGAAATAATAATTTCGGGAAATTGTGTTCGGGAAATTGTAATTTCGGGAAATTGTAATTTCGGGAAATTGTATTTTCGGGAAATTGTTTTCGGGAAATTGTAATTTCGGGAAATTGTCATTTCGGGGAATTGTGTTCGCGAAATTGTAATTTCGGGAAATTGTTTTCGGGAAATTGTTTTCGAAAAATTTTCCACAAATCGTCAGTTTATTGCAACTCTGTGTTTTCATTTGCGTTTGCTTTTGATTAATGTTCATGGTCCAACATAATTTTATTATTTGAGAATTCTTGATGGACGATTATGCGCCACTTATCGTGAAGCATGTCAAAAATTAGTATTGCTTGAACACGATACATATTGGGAAAATACCGATGCGTTGGTATCAGCGTATCCACAAGAAATTACGATTTCATTTTCTCTCCTTATCCCAACTTGCAATCCGGCTAATCTATCTGATTTATGGATGAAATTCCGTGATTACATGATGGAAGATATTTTACATCGAATGCGCACCTTAACTTATAATATTCAATTTAATTGTACAGAGGAAATGTAAAACGTGGCAGTGGTATTGATTGAGAGTATGTGTTTAGGAACGACGTGTGAAGCTTTAACTCATCAAATCATTCAAGAAATTATATTTTTAACCAAAATTATCTTCGGGAATAGAATTACGATCCATACTTATTGACAAATTTTCCTGAAGAAAATATTCAACAGCAAAAATTGGCTTATGAAACAACCAATTGTCTTTTAATATGACGATGAATGAAGCAATTTATCAGAAAGTTCTGGCGAGAGAATTTGCAGGATGAAAGCACAATGGCACACAAGAAATCAATTGAAGCTTTGGATCGAACAATGAAAGATATCCGTGAAAATCAAAATTTATTTGGTGGTGCATTCATATTGTTAGCACAAGACTTCAGACAAACACTACCTGTTCTCTCAAAATCAACACCAGCTGATGAAATAAATACGTAAAATTGCTACCAAATCTATAATATTAATAGGCTAGGCGATTTCTTGTGATCCATGTTTTGTTCTACCATTTTATCCCGATATTATTTGAAAGGTATTTCTTTTTAGCCGTTTACAGATTTTTAAATTTTTTCCTTTATTTTAAGTAAATTGCATTTAAAGTTGCTATTAATATATACATAAAATTATACAATGCTATGTGCGTGTTTATTAAATTTGTTAATGTGTTTGTAATAAAAATGAGTTTCATTTTCTGTTGATTTGTGAATTGGCTATAATTGATTAGCATACATTTAGGGTCTTTATTTAATGAAAAAATAAAATTTCCTAGAATTTTCACTCGAATTTCGAGGGCTGGAATCTGCTTGTCTATGGAGATACATGAAAACGTTAAGACTCGCCACCAATGTATGCATTTGATTGCAAAATTATCCATCAGCTGCAACATTTTCAAAGCAATAGCTTTTAATTGGTAATGTTAAAATGCCAATTTATAATGATGGTTTCATTATAATTCCAGAAGATTTTTGCATATTCACAGAATTAAAAGAACAGCTAATTGAAAAATTCTTCACAAATATGCAACAGTAATGCAAATATCTTGCTTGGTTGAGTGAAAGATCTATATTCGCAGGAAAAAATAAGGATGCCAATGAATTGAATTTCGCCATTCAATATCCATTAGTTGGCGAATTAATCACATATAAATCTGCTGATACTGCAATGAATAAAGAAGACGTGTTACATTATCCAACTGAATTTTTAAATTCTCCTTATTTGCGAAGAATCTCCAATCATTATGCTTCTTAATATAAATCAACCCAAATTATGCAACGAAACAATACTTACGGTCACACTATTAACGACTTATATAATTGAGCATTAATTTGAACTAGGGAAATTCCAAAATGTTTTAATACCACGCATCCCAATGATTCCCACTGATATGCCATTGTATTTCAGTTTCCCGTTCGTTTGATTTTTACAATGACTATTAATAAAGCTCAAGGTTAGTCATTGCAAGTTAAAAGTAGTTGTGACTGGATACGCTATAGAACTGCCCTTACTAGGTATAACAGGGAAATAAGGAAATCGAAAAGATTATCCTGGAAAACCTTTTGCGAGGAGTTGAAGGATGTGCCGGAAACGACAAGGATTCAAAGAGCTTTATCCTCAAATAAGAACCAGAATATAGGTACTCTCAAGATGACTCACACCAAACTACAGCCTTTGGAGAAACTCTGGAGCTTCTGCTTAGAACTCACTTCCCTGGATGTAGTTTTATAATGGAGGAATCAGTGGGAGATATCAAGACTAGAAATGACAACAACATGATCAATTCTCTAGTTAAACGAATCATAACATATGAAAGTGTAAAATGGAGTGTAAACTCATTTAGACCACACTAATCACCTGGACCAGATGGGATTTTCCCAGCCGTACTAATAAATGGTCCGGATTCGCTTAAAAGAAATCTGGTTCATATATTCAGGGCCAGTTATATTCCAATTAAGTGGACAAAGGTGAAAGTTATATTCCTTCCCAAGGGAGGAAATAAACCTATTGATAATCCGAATATCCTTCATGCTGAAGACTATGGAGAAGATGATTGATCTACATATCCGCAATGAACTTCTGAAAAAGTAGACTGCTATATAATCTTCAATTTGCCTACCAAAAGCTAAATCAACGATCACAGCTGTCCACAAATTAACTTCAATAATGGAAAAAACACTGGAGTTGAAGGGAGTAGCCTTATGTTTCTTTATGGACATAGAAGGCGCTTTTGACAATGCCAGCTTTCAATCTATGGAAGGAGCGCTGATCAGATTGGACTCGGACCTAATTGTGACAGTGTGCATAAAAAAGTTGCTCTCTAGGAGACAAATAGTGGCTAATCTTAGAGATGAAGAGAGAGGGATTAGCATTATAAAAGGATGCCCTCAGGGAGGCGTACTTTCCCCATTACTAGGATCAATATTGGTGGATGACCTCATTGTAAAACTAAACGGTATGTTTTTACCACTGTGGGTTATGCAGATGACATCACAGTGTTTATATGTGGAACACATGACCAGACAATCGGCGAATAAATGCAAGAAGCACTAAGGCTTACATGGGAATGGAGCGAAGATGAGGGACTTTCTATAAATCGCAATAAAACCACAATTATCTCGTTCACTAGGAGAAGGAATCTTTATATTCCATCACTTCATATAAGAAACACGGAGGTCCAACTCAAGGAGGAGGTAAAATATCTGCGTATATTACTTGATAGAACACTCACCTGGAATCCTCATCTAGAGTCGATAACGAATAAGGCTGTAAAGTCAATATGGACCAGCAAACAACTTTTATGCAAATCGTGGGGTCTAAACCCTAAAATATCATTGTGGATATATAAACGAATGATCCTTCCGGGTATTTTATATGGCTCAGTTATATGGTGGCAGAAGATAAACTAGACTGGAGCACGTTTAAAATTATCCAAAATACAGAGCATGTTTGAACATCACGGGAGCAATGAGAAGAGAACAGTTCCTACGGCAGCTATGGAGGTTATCCTAAATCTCACTCCGCTGCACTTATCGATCCAGGGAGAAGCTTTTAAACAAGCTATTGACCTTCACAGACTATACAAATTTAAGGAAGGCGATCATATAGGACACCATAAGATCCTCGATAAACCCAAAAGCATCAAAGATAAGACTTTATGTAGTGATCTGATAGATCCGGTTTTGGAACTTAAAAAGGACTACACTGCTCATATCCCGAGCAGATTCGAGTGGGAATCTAACGCTACATGGCTGCATGAAGATGCCCAGAAGTGGTACACTGACGGATCTAAAACAACAGAAGGAGTAGGAGCGGGGGTTTACGGACCAAGGTGCAAACTCCATATCCCCCTATGTAATGAATCCACAATATTTACAGCGGAACTATATACACTAAATGCTGCTACTGCTAAAGTATTGGAAAGAAACCTGACAAGGACGAAGATAAATCTAATGCCAGATAGCCAGGCTATTCTAAAAGCACTGGACAAATCGGTATACCACCATAAATCCGTACTCGGAAGCCATAGAGCCTTAAATAAACTGGCTGAACCTAATAAAGTGACGCCTATATGGGTACCAGGTCAAAAAGGGTATGAAGGAAATGAGAAAGCCGATGAACAGGCAAGACGAGGAGCGGAGCAGAGATGCCTTAATATTGAACAGATACAATCCAAAACTCCTATGTGGGGCACTCACAGGACATTATGCGTGCAACTACATCCTATACAAAATGCATTTGGCTGAAAATGAAATGGGCAGATACTGCCTGGGTGATGATGAAACCATGGATCATACACTGACAAAGTGTCCAGCGTTTGCTTATCTAAGGCACAAAGGAAACTATCAATTCTTTCTAGAAGATTTTTTTAATATAAAGGCGTAAATACATATTATTGTATTGTCCAGCTAAGGGGCAGGGTTACTCTAGTGTGTTTATATTTGTTATTAAGACATACAATACTTACCACAAGTTCGTTCACATGTTTTATAGTACACTGTATATACTTTGCATAAAGCCTGGCCATGGGGTTTAAACCCGTGTCCATCTTACAGTATTAGATAGACATTAGAAAATACAAACCTAACAAACCTTTCAATTGTTATATTATTTATACTTTTACTCTTTTAATTTCCCATATTCTCATTTGCCTGATAATTACCAAGCGTATCTCTTTATCAGTCGTTCATTGGTAACATAATTTTGTTTAATCGATAAATTAATACATTTCCCACAGCATTTTATTTGTGACCAAATCATTTTGCCAACATTATTTATGGACGATTTGATCGATTAGGAGTTTACAAATAAAATATTTTACAGTTCCTTTTCCGATGCTGCAAACTATTAAACAAACTAATATTTCTCATTATATTCACTAGCTTGAAGGCTAGAACTTTGGCTTGAGGTAGACAGAGTCAGAGAGTTACGGTTTTAAGTGAGTGAATAGCAAGCACATATACATACATATAACGAGTACAGTTTTTGTAATGAACAGGAACATTTTGTTGTACACCAAAATACAAGAGTGGTCACTATCAATACTTACTTCTACCACATGGAACATAGACTTACGCACACAAACAACAAAACACATATACAAAGATAACTACAAACAACTACGACTGTAGCATATACGCATATACAAGTATGTATTTGTTTGCATAGTGAGGCATTAAACTGTGTGTGGCTTTCAACTACACAAAAAAGGGAATAATATGAAAGCAGGCCTTTATTGTGCAAACGACAAAAAAAAAATAGTCGACTACCCAAATGGTCGACAATAAGGAGAAAATAACTGAAATTTGACTGGACTTTAATTGCTTGGGGTTTTGTTTGGACAACCATTGTGTTTTTGAATGTGAGCACTCTTTTTGTATTTGTAAAATTGTTAAAAATTTATACTAGAATATGCAATATATCGTTAGCATCAGTTTATTTGGATTCTTTATTTATTTTTATTTTTTTTTTTGTTTACCTTTAGTAGATGTGTGCATGAAGTTTACATACAAATATAGCATCCAATTGTGGGTAGTGTCATTGTAATGTTACTTGCCTTTATAAAAACTCTACTGGCCACGAAAGAGCTCTTAAGATTAATATAAAGCTACATTTTAAACCAAAATGACAAAAACGTTTTGAAAATGCGACTTGGAATTTTATTTTCAGCAAAATTTTACTAAAATAAAAATATAACTCTCCTTTATCGCTTGATATAACATGAGAAGTGTTTTACCCGCACGAACGATCAACGTGAAGAATTTTCGGCAGATGACAACCAATAGTTTTGAAATTTCACTCGTAACTTACGGAAATTCTTCCCTGTAGTAAACTGACTTGCAACAACAACTTCGAGGAGCAAATCATGAAATCAAACAAAACGTATGAATCATTGTAAGAAAATATTGGCTTGGAGTCAAATGGACTTTAACATCTATGTATAAATAACGCAGGCTATATTGATTTACGATCTGCTAAGTACAAAGATAGAGAAGAAAAAGTAGCGCTAAAGAAATTCCGTCTGTCCGTTCCTCTGTGTATTCGGGTATGTATGGTGACTACAAAAGATTTATAACAACGTTTATTAATATAGTCCCTGAAAACTCCTCGATCACTGCTGTTGATAAATTCAATTATTTATGGAATTGCCTTTTTGGCCTAGCTTTAGCTATTGTGGTACTATTACAGGTAACGGATGAGAGTTATCCCAAAGCTCTGCAGCGGTTACAGGAACGATATGACAATAAGGTATTAATTTTTCTTCAACATATTACTGCTCTTTTTAATGTTTCTCAAATGTCGAAGAGTGACTTTATCTCATAACGTAATATCATTGATACTGTTTCGGCTATTCATGATTCGCTTTTATCGCTTGGCTCTGAAACGTATGTAATGAGTCCAATACTAATTCATATTGGTTTGTCAAAACTGGATGATGGATCTAGAGAAAATTATGATGAACAAGTAAGAAAATTATAGTCGGTCTAGACCGACCATATGATACCCTATACCATGGTTTAGAGACCCTATCTTTCGGTCCAACTAATTCGATATGGAAAATAAGCACAAATCAAATTTGAGTGGCATTGTTATTAATTTTTTAGCTGCAAATATAAAAAAGTTCGTATCGGGTGCTATATTTATATGGGGACTAGGTCGAAAAATGGACCGATTTTGACCATATTTGACAAAGTCACTTATATTTTGAAAAAATTTATACAAACCAAATTTAAGAAATATCTGTGCAATATTTTTCTTTTTTGATAGATTTAAGTGAAGATCGGGAAGCAGAATTGCACTATAGGGATTATTTTGCGACTACTGATTAATGGATATAATAAACACATACTAACCCAATTTGACTGAGATCTATATTATAATTTGGATCTTATGGCACTTCATGTCGGTTTCATAGGGGTCACTTGTATGGGGGCTAGGTCTGAACATGGACCGAATTTCACCAATTTCATCAAAATATATTCATATTTGCGACCTGTAGTTTGATTACAAGCTTTACATGGACACAGAGACGGACGGACGGACGGACGGACATTGCTAAATCGACTCAGAATGTGAGTCGATCGGTATAATAAAAGATGGGTCTAGGTCAAATATTTTTGGTAGTTACAAACAGCGGCACAAAGTCATTATACCCAAACCACATAGTGGTATAGGGCATAAAAACAGAACTTTAAATCACTACCGTCATGGGACATCTGCTACAATATATCATTGTCAATATTTGGAAAATAATGGTCAGAAGAGTGATTCGAATCATAAACCTGGTATTTTCAAACCAAAATCGAACGTAAATCGACCTGCAAACACGTTTGTGAATTCGAAAACAAACTCAGCCTGTGCATGCTGCAACAGCAATGAACATCATATTGCAACATGTATTTCGTTTTTATCGCTCGTAACGTCGGAATGATTTAATTTTGTAAAATGTAATGGAAATTGCATAAATTGCCTTCGATATGTTCATCTCAATCTCGTTGTCGAGTTTGCCAGTCTTCTCATCATTCCACTCTTCATATTTACATGGTTCCCGCTCAATCTGAAACATCATCGTCAAATCTCGAACAAAACCAAATGCCCTCAACTAGTCATGGTAATCTTGTGTGATTAGTAGCCCGGTCGTTTAAGATGGCAATAATACCAACCGGTAAGAGTACTAATCGACTCCTGTTCTGAAATTAATGTTACTACAGTCCAGTCCGAACGAAAATCAAATTTTCTGTTGCAGCTACAACTAAATCACGTATTGGCTCATTCCAGTGAAAGAAATGCTGTATTATTTTGAGAAAATCGGCACATCGATGACATTAGGGCTGCATTTTCTTCATTTTCATTTTGACGATTTTATCAAACAGCTCTCTACTGAATCCGATGAGCAAGGAGAACGGTTTCACCAAACCACAATGCCCATGAAAAAACGGGACAAAGGCAAAAAACTCGAAGCAATTTTATTGATGAATTGTTTTGCATTCCTTTTTAGATTTCTTTTCTAATTCATTTTAGGCATGTTGATCACAAGATCAGCCTGTATGACGTTAATGAAGTATTTAAAGAAGAAAAAGCTGATGATGGATGGCAGTCTGCAAGCAACGTGCCTATGGACACCATAAGTTCTGAATCAGTGTCAAATTGAGACAATTCGGACGACTGTTTGGATCCACAACTTAAGAGAGTGCGATTAGCAAGTCCAGGTAATAGATAGAATAGTATCTCAATGTTGAAGTAAAGAAAAAACAAATTAAATGAAAAAATTTTCGGGAAATTTTTCACTTTTGCGGCTATTTAAGCGCCACCTAAACGGTATTAAGAATCATTCCTAGGAAGTTCATATGTTCTAGAAATTTGTTGACTGAGATCTTAGGTACATTGTAGTTGATTGTTTCCCTGAACTTTGAACGGTTTGTTACCTATGGACCTGAACAAGGTAAGAAAGGTAAAAAAAAATCTAATTTTTTAAAGTTTTTTGCGATTTTGATCTTGAAGATGAAGTTTTTTGATTTTATATGTTCACTATTTTCGTTCCTTATGACAAGAACTACAACTATGCCTCAGAGAGTAAATCAAAGCTCTTAACGGTTTGCAAGATATGAGCCTGAGAAAATTATCACTTTTTTTAAAAATGACACCGAGGCCCTAAACA
The DNA here is from genome assembly GCA_963682025.1 of Cordilura impudica. Lineage (NCBI taxonomy): Eukaryota > Metazoa > Arthropoda > Insecta > Diptera > Scathophagidae > Cordilura > Cordilura impudica. The sequence continues at coordinate 123,113,657 of OY821518.1, read as the reverse complement.
ATTGGAGCCCATAAAAAAAGTGCATGACTTGGGGCCAAACTGGGAGACACAGGTCTTTTTTTATCTTTTATCACGTAGTGGTGTCTGTATATGGTGTTATTTTGTGATCTACATACCATATATATTAAGATCATTAGTCGTAGGCGACTCTCTAAATAAAACATTAAACAACAAAAAACAGTGCGTTTGATATTTTTTTAGTTAGTTTAATTTACTTAATTTTTTTTATCAAACAATGTCTAGACACACAATAAAACAAGTAAGAAAATTATAGTCGATCTAGACCGACTATACGATACCCTATACCATGGGTTAGAGACCCTATCTCTTCGGTCCAACAAATTAGATATAGAAAATAAACATAAACCAAATTGGAGTGGCAATGTTATTAATTTTTTGGGCTGCAGATATGAAAAAGTTCATATCGGGTGCTATATTTGTATGAGGACTAGGACGAAAAATGGACTGATCCTGACCATATTTGGTAAGGTCACCTAATTCTTGCAAAAACTTATAAAAACCAAATTTGAGAAAAATCTGTGCAATATTTTTGTTTTTTGATAGATTTAAGTAAAGATCGGGAAACAGCTCTATATGGGGCCTATGACTAAGAATTGTCCTATAATGATTTTTGTTGGACTACAGATTAATGATATAATATAATAACATAAACCCAATTTGACTGAGATCTATATGATAATTAGGATCTTATGGCAATATATGTCGATTTCATAGGGTCATTTGTATGGGGACTAGGGGTAAACATGGACCGAATTTCACCAATTTCAATAGCGTTCATTCTGTGCCTGATAAAACTTTTATACCATATTTCATCAAAACGTATTCATAATTTCGACCTGTAGTTTGATTACAAGGTTTACACACAGACGGACGGACGGACGGACATCGCTAAATCGACTCAGAAAGTGATTCTGAGTCGATCGGTATAATAAAAGATGGGTCTAGGTCAAATAATTTTGGTAGTTACAAACAGCAGCACAAACCACATAGTGGTATAGGGTATAACTATCTTATTTTTTGGAAGAAGATAACTTAGATATGTTATGAAATTTTTAAATAATATAGCAAACAAAAGCAACAACCATGAACGTCCCATTGAAATTTTACAGCGTCACCAAAAGTAACAGTCAGTCAGCAAACATTCAACATTAAAGTTGCAGCGCGAGTTCAACCACCACACGTGCTAGCAACAATAAATATATATTTTTTAAAAATTTTTATAATTTAATTAATATTTATCTATATATATAAAATTCATTTTCTGTTTATTTGTTTGTTTGTTTGACCGCTATACAAATTTTTATTTTTCAACGGATTTCTCTCGTGGTACGCACGATCTCTATACTCCAAGGAACGTCGCCACATCCTTCGTACCAGTCACGCCTACTGTTACGCCCACTTTTTGTATACAATTCATATTCGTTTTTTTTTGTACATTTGTTCGCTTCATATTTTTTTTTTTTGACGGATTTCTCTGAAATTTGCTACACACGATCTCTGTACTCCAGGGAGGTCGCCATATGATTCTTGCTGGCCACGCCTGCTTTTACGCCCACTTTAATTTTCTGTTTTTTGGTATATTTGTTCACTATAAAAATCTTTATTTTTCAAGGGATGTCTCTGAAATTTGGTACACACGATCTCTATGCTCCACCGAAGGTCACCATATGCTTCTGACAGGCCGCGCCTACTTTGCCCCACTTCTATGTATATAAAATTTATTTTTTTCCTTTTATTTGTTTCTTTGTTTGATTGCTATACAAACTTTTATTTTTCAATGGCTTTCTGTGAATTTTGGAAAACCTGATCTCTCTACTCCAGTCAAGGTCGCATTATATATCTTGCTACGCTTACCTTTACGCCCACATTTTTATAAAATTAGTTTTTTGTTTTTTGGTATATTTTTCGTTATAGTAATTTTTATCTTTCAACGGCTTTCTCCGAAATTTAGTACATATTCCAGGGAAGGTCGCCATATGATTTTTACTGACCACGCCAACTTTTACGCCCACTTTTCATATAAAATTCATTTTTTGTTGTGTGGTATATTTCCTCCCTACACAAATTTGTATTTTTCAACGGATTTCTCTGAAATTTGTTTAACACGGAAATAACTTCACGGTGAACGAATTCACCAAATGTAAGAAAAAATGTCCCCAAAAGATATGAACAAATTCCCCATTTTTTCAAAAAACAAAAAAAAAAAATTAACTTACTCCCCAAACTCATTCTTAAATTTTTACATATTTTTATTTAATGAATTTTGTTAAATATTTATTTTAGTAAACATTTGCATAGTTCTCTCAATATATGTCCTACAATAAATGCATTTAAAATGAGAATTCTTTTCAATAGCATCATTTCGGTGCGCGAAAGTTACGCGCACGCGGAACACGGCTTAGCTGGAATATCGGTATGATCTGAAAAATATATTTTGACAATTAAAATAAGTTGGCAACAACTGCGCGGCAGCACATGTATGGCTGCCAAACGCGCGGACGCGACGGATGCGGACGCGACGCGCTCGCGGAACACAGCTCAGCTAAAATATCGCAATGATCTGAAAAATATATTTTGGCGATTAAAATAAGTTAACGAGAACTGCGTGGCAGCACGGGTGTAGCCGCCAAACTTGAATTTGACGTCTCTGCTCAATGATGATCACTTATTGAATGAAGTAATTCAATTTTTAAAAGTTCTGATTCCTTTAATTTGCAAACCATTCCGTTATATTTGGTGTTCATAAATAAACTTAAAAAAAAAAAAACATAAAGCGGTTTCGCAGTTAATTTTTGAAGCATTTTAATTGAAATAAACAAGTAAGTAAACCGACTATATGATACCCTATACCATGCGTTTAGAGACTCTATCTCTCAGGCGCAACTAACTGGATATAGAAAATAAGCATAAATCAAATTTGAGTGGGATTTTTATTAATTTTTTTGGCTGCAGATATGAAAAAGTTCATATCGGATGATATATCTATATGGGGACTAGGCCCAAAAATGCACCGATCCTGACCATGTTTGGTAAAGTCTCTTGTATGTTGCCAAAATATATACAAACAAAATTTGAGAAGAATCAGTGCAATATTTTTGTTTTTTTGATAGATTTAGGTGAAGATCGGGAAGCAGCTGTATATGGGGCCTATTACTAAGAGTTGTCCCATAGGGACCATTTTCGAACTACTGATTAATGGATGTAATAAATACATACAAACCCAATTTTACTAAGATTTATATGATAATTTGGATCTTATGGCAATTTATGTTGATTTCATAGGGGTCATTTGTATGGGGAATAGGTCTGAACATGGACCGATTCTCACCAATTTCCACAGCGTTCATCCCCTGGCCGGTGAAAGATTATATACCAAATTTCATCAAAATATATTCTTACTTGCGACCTGCAGTTTGATTACAAGCTTTACATGGACACATAGACGGACGGACGGACGGACATCGTTAAACCGAAGCAGATAGTGATTCTGATTCCATCGGTATAATAAAAGATGGGTCTAGGTCAAATATTTTTGGTAGTTACAAACAGCAGCACAAAGTCATTATTCCCAAACCACATAGTGGTATAGGGTATAAAAATGAATATACTGCCCATACAAATTTTTGGGGAGAAAGTTCATTTTATTGGGGAATTTGTTCATTGGGGACTAGTTATTCAGCGCCTGGTAAGCGTAGTGAACCATTTTTCAAGACAAAGGCCCTTTTATTCCGGGAAAGACCGGGTAAAAACAGCTAGATGATAATTTAAATAAAACTACCCTAAACTACTTTGTGGTCGGGGCATAATGAGATTGTGCTAATATTTGCAAAAAAGAATTTGACTTTTACCTACTTTTTATTATGCGGACTGATCCAGTGCCATTTTCTGATATAAGACCCTTTCTGTAAACTCATGGTATAAGGAATCGGATACTTGTTTTTATTAGAAAACTTAAAATCCACAGCGGCAATGAAAAGTTAATATCGTTTTTGTTTTTCTTCCAATACTAAGAAATTATTTTGGTGAAATAATGATTTTAAAACACAAAAAATTGTTTTTTTATGGAACTTTTTATCATATTTATTTGAAGCCTTTGCTTTGCAGAGTCTATTTTATTATACGGATGTCCGTATATGGCCCTGTCTGTCAGTGCACCAACTGCTGCGATCCAGTTTGGATTAATTATCAAGCTTCTATAAATAGCCCCAGAAAAAATTGCTGATTAAGTGCTTAAGATTTAAAATAAAATTTCTAACAAATTGTTTTTTTTAACGTTTATTTAACAAAATTTATTATAATTCAACTATAAATAAACAAACAGTAGTTAATATAACTTAATATACACTGTCCCTTAATCGGGCTCTCAAGTATATTTAACATTTATAAAATGGATATTCTTTTTGTGAAATTAATATTATTTTTATTGATACAATAAATGGGTAAATGTATAAAATTAGTGTAAAGAAAAACTGTAAAAAAAATACTTTTATATTTGTGAAAAATAAAATAAAAGGTAGTTAAGAAATCTAACAAATTGTTTGAAAATCAAAAACAAAACTCTTTGCTTAATAAAGCTTATGTATTGAGAAAAATATTTTTAAAAAATTCTTTAACAATTAAAGTCGATTTCTCAATTTTCAGGAATGTGGCACCCATCGAACTATTTACACAGCTCCTATGTAGAAATTTTTGTTCATAAAGACGAGCTCTTAAATTCACCGAATACTAACCTTATGTAACTCCGAATTTGTTTAGGTGTATTTTATCACTGACAACAAATTCGATTGACGCACAAATTAGCTTTCTTAGAGCAAACTTGTTAAAATTTTATACAGAAAAATAATATCTATGGGTAATTTGAAAATTTTTAGAAAGTGTTCTTTATCTTATCATTTTTATTTATTAATTTTTAACTTCCGGCGTTATTGAAAATCATTACTATTTTAGCATAAAAGGATATATATTTCTGATCACTTCAACAGTATTGATAAATTATCAATTGACATGTTTTGAATACTTAAACAAAACAAACAAAATTGGAAGACAATAAAGAACCTCAAGCAATGTAAATTCTGCAAAATGTCTTAAAAATTTATGCAAAATAGTTAAAAAGCTAGAAAAATTGACAATTTGACCCTCAAGATATGAAAATATAAACAATCTCAAACCAAGAAGACACAACCCAATCATATGCAGATATTGTTGATGAAACGTAAAGCGTAGAAAAAGAAAAGAAAATCAACAAAAAGGTTACAAAATAATCTTAACCGAAGGCAAAAAGGCGTTGAAAGAAGGCCACGTTAAAATGAAAATGTCAAAAAAGCACATAAAACTAAAAAAGAAAAATACTCAAAAATTATAATCACGTTTTCGATTATAATAAAACAGAAAAATCAAAACGAGTACAACGTGCTTAAAAAGTATAACGATTTTTGGCATAAGCCAATTATGGCTGGTAGTTTTTTGAACATTAAAGAAAAGTGAATTTTGTTTAAGTACCAATGTCTTGCCACATTTATTGTCTCAACGTAAGCAGTAGTACGGGGAAGCCCAAAGTTTTTTTTGTACACAGGTCTGCTTGAAAAATTTTTGTGTTTCATTTTATAAGTTTATTTGCCTCTGTTGTGGTGTTTACAGTACATTATTTAAATGTAGGAAAAGAGGTTCGGGAAATCGTTGCACTTAGAAGAAAGCAAAGTATTCGAGAATGGATATTTCTTTCTAAAAGAAAGAGAGAAATAAATCCCAATATCAACTAAGATTTTGCGATCAAAAACCATTCAGTTGCATTTAAAAATTTGTCAAACCATTTCGATTTTCAATACAAGTGATGGATTGTTTAAGATGGTTTAAGCGTCGACATGGAATTATATTTTCAAAAATTACCGGCGAAAAATTGTCTTCGAAACCTCATCTTGGTAATTCATTCATGCCAGGGTTTGAAGATAACGTTGACAGACATGGGTAGATCCTTGATCAAATCTAAAACGACGATGAATCAAGATTATATTATCAGACGCTTCCAAATCCCACTCTTGTCACCGAAAGGAAAGTTTTAAAAGAACGAATAACTTTTTTGCCCTGTTCAAATGCAAATGGAACAGATAAACTGGAATTGTTGTTGGTTAGAAAATAGAAAAATTTACACGCTCTTTAAAGTTTTTTAAATAATACAGTAAGATATAAATACAATAAGAATGAGTGGATGACCTTCTTCATTTTCAAGGACTGGTTTAATTGCAAATTTACTTTGTTTTAGATCAGAGAGTTTTTGGCTTTAAAAAGTCTACCGCATAAAGCTATTTTGCTTCCTCATAACGCGACGTCTCAGCAAATTGCGAAACTAAAAGGCGACGACGGTTTAATGCATCTACAACTCATTTGCATTATTTAGCCATCAGATCATAATGTTATCAACTTGATCAGATTAAACTACAAACAGCAATTATGCAAACATCTGCTAGGCGAGAAGAGGACGAATTTGCAGCTAAAATTAAAAAATTTCAACTAAAAGAGCTATTTAGATTATAACTATGTCTTAGGACAAACTGTCCTCGTCAAATATTAAAAAATGGAATGCCTTGTGAAATTCAATACGAAATTAAGTTGCAGCAACAGCTTTACTTTTTGTCGCGAACAGTAAAAAAGGAGGAAGGACTCAAATCGTATATAATGTAGAATGGTAATTTTGATTTGTATATTAACTAATGCTTGTCTAAGAGACAACTCTATTCCAAAAACGGCATGAGGTATTTACTTTTTTTTTTTTTTTTGTTTTACAAATAATTAGAACCAATGGAGTAATTGAGCTCTTGCAACACAACACTCTTTTCTCGGAAGTGTTCTATGTTTTGCAAAAGGATCACTGGAAGTATGAATTTATGGGAGATAGTACTGAAAATCGTGAAGTTGTTCTTTGTTTCAATATGTATTTTTTATACGAATGAAACATAATTCAAAATTACCATTAATTAGCCTTTTTGGTTAAGAGTACATTTGCCGTTTGTTAAATTTTGTCTCAATAAGTTGTATTCTTTCAACATATGACAAAAAGCCTACTGGAAATACATAATTCGATACTAGAAAATGGCGAAATTTTGTGATAAAATCTTAAGGCAATGACAAATTAAATTCATTAAAAAATGTATTTATATACGTATGTATCATGTATCTTTTGTAAAGTTAAATGGCTCTAAATATTAGCACACTTTTATTGAACAGTAGTGCAAGTTAATTGTCGAGGAGCTCTTACGGTGGGTTTTTCTTCTTCAAATTTCTGTTGCAATATTTTCGGTCTACCACGATGTTTCATACGTTCATTTGGGAGTCCTTGCCCAGAATCTTTTAAAAAATAAAAAAAAAATAATACACTTTTCTTTCAGTTACTACCAAAGTATTAAGGAAAATTTGTTGCATACAGGAAACGTTCATTTGAAAAAAATAGAGGAAAGTCTTTTTCTTACGAAAATTTTTTTTATTTTTATTGAACTTTAACTTTTTTTTATTTCTGAGGGTTCAACGAAAAGTAAAAGTAACGTTCTTCACTTGCATTCAATGCTCAAAATAATTCATGCACCTCTTTTCTTTCGAGAATTTTATTTGTGCAACCGTGAATGTGGTCTTCTTTTCATGGTGTACGCATATTTGTCTTGGGTCTTTCCACTCCTTTTGTATTCACATATATTTTCATCTTTTCTCGAAGCTATTTTCTAACACTTATTTTCCGTGATTCTGTATGTTTCTGGCCTTTTTGTGTCTTATTTGTGGAAATACACATACTACCGCTTGAAGTTGTCTCTACATTAGAACTATCAGAACTTTGATTCTCATTTGAGTTAATAAGAAGTTTCAAATGGCTGCTAAAGATCTCGGAATTCCCTTCAATATTGAAGGAAGGATCTACGATTTCATCATATGACGAAAAATCATTTCCCGATATGTCATTATCAATTACTTTTACTTTATTTTTAGGATAATTTAAATTATAAAACAGTAATTTTAAAATTTTGTTTCAAAGTAAACAGTGATTTCCTCAAGTGAATTAATTTTTATACCCTATACCACTATGTGGTTTGGGTATAATGACTTTGTGCTGCTGTTTGTAACTACCAAAAATAATTGACCTACACCCATCTTTTACTATACCGATCGAATCAGAATCACTTTCTGAGTTGATATAACAATGTCCGTCCGTCCGTCTATGTGTCCATGTAAAGCTTGTAATCAAACTGCAGGTCGGAAATATGAATATATTTTGATGAAATTTGGTATATAAGCATCTATCGGCCATCGGATGAACGCTATTGAAATTGGTGAGAATCGGTCCATGTTCAGACCTAGCCCCCATACAAATTACCCATATGAAATCGACATAAATTGTCATAGGATCCAAATTGTCATCTAGATCTTACTCAAAGTGGGTTTCTATGAGTTCATTACATCCATTAATGAGTAGTCCAAAAATGATCCCTTTGACCCCATATAGAGCTGCTGCCGATCTTCACTTAAATCTATTAAAAAACAAAAATATTGCACTGATTTTTCTCAAATTTTGTTTGTATATATTTTTGCAAAATACAAGAGACTTTACCAAACATGATCAGGATCGGTCCATTTTTGGACCTAGTCCCTATATAGATATAGAATCCGATATGAACTTTTTCATATCTGCAGCCAAAAAAATTAATAAAAATCCCACTCAAATTTGGTTTTTGCTTATTTTCTATGTCAGTTATTTGGGCCTTAGAGATAGGGTTTCTAAACGCATGGTATAGGGTATCGTATAGTCGGTCTAGACCGACTATAAATTTCTTTCTTGTTTCTTTTCCTTTTGTTCGTCTTCTTCTTTAATACATGCTTAAGAATACGCATTATAAAAACAAGTAAGAAAATTATAGTCGGTGGAGACCGACTATATGATACCCTATACCATGCGCTTAGAAACCCTATATCTTAGGCCCAACTAACTGGATATAGAAAATAAGCATAAACCAAATTTGAGTGGGATTTTTATTAATATTTTTGGCTGCAGATATGAAAAATTTCATACCGGATGCTATATCTATATGGGACTAGGCCCAAAAATGGGACGATCCTGACTATGTTTGGTAAAGTCTCTTGTATTTTTCAAAAATATATACAAACAAAATTTGAGAAGAATCAGTACAGTATTTTTGTTTTTTGAAAGATTTAAGTGAAGATCGGGAAGCAGCTCTATATGGGGTCTATGATTAAGAGTTATCCAATAGGGATCATTTTTGGACTGCTGATTTATGGATGTAATATATACATACAAACCCAATTTGACTACGATTTGTATGATAATTTGGATCTTGTGGCAATTTATGTCGATTTCATAGGGGCCATTTGTATGGGGGCTAGGTCTGAACATGGACCGATTCCCACCAATTTCAACAGCTTTCATCCCATGGCCGATGAAAGACCAAGTACCAAATATCATCAAAATATATTCATTCTTAAGACCTGCAGTTTGATTAAAACTTTGCATGGACACACAGACGGACGGACGGACGGACGGACATCGTTAAATCGAATCAGATAGTAATTCTGATTTGATCGGTATAATTAAAGATGGGTCTAGGTCAAATATTTTTGGTTGTTACAAACAGCAGCACAAAGTCATTATACCCAAACTACATAGTGGTATAGGGTATAACAACAGTCAAAATGCAAAACGTTTACACCTTTTTATACCCTATACCACTATGTGGTTTGGGTATAATGACTTTGTGCTGCTGTTTGTAGCTACCAAAAATATTTGACCTAGACCCATCTTTAATTATACCGATTTAACGATGTCCATCCGTCCGTCCGTCCGTCTGTGTGTCCATGTAAAGCTTGTAATCAAACTGCAGGTCTTAAGAATGAATATATTTTGATGATATTTGGTATTTGGTCTTTAAATATATTTTGACGTAATTTGGACGTAAGCTTTTATCGGCCATAGGATGAACGCTATTAAAATTAGTGAGAATCGATCCATGTTCAGACCTAGCCCCCATACAAATGACCCCTATGAAATCGACATAAATTGCCATAAGATCCATATTATCATATAGATCTCAGTCAAATTGGGGTTGTATGTGATTATTATATCCACTAATCAGTAGTCCAAAAATAATCCCTGTAGAACAGTTCTTAGTCGTGGGCCCAATATAGAGCTGCTTTCCGATCTACACTTAAATCTATCAAAAAACATAAATATTGCACAAATTTTTTTCAAATTTGGTTTGTATATGTTTTTTGGAAATATAAGTAACTTTGACAAATATGGTCAGGATCGGTCCATTTTTCGACATAGTCCCCATTATGAATATAGCACCCGATATGAACTTTTTCGTATCTGCAGTCAAACAAATTAATAACAATGCCACTCAAAGTTGGTTTATGCTTATTTTCTATATCGAATTAGTTGGACGGAGGAGATAGGGTCTCTAAATTATTGTATAGGGTATCGTATAGTCGGTCTAGACCGGCTATAATTTCTTACTTGTTTTACATTAAAAAGGTTTGGAATGGCCATTTTTGTGACGTACGATAAAATGCATGTTGAATATCTGGGAAGTTATAAGCTGGATATTTAGTAATCTCAAAATCGAAAAATTTCACTTGCAGCATTCGTATTTTGAGGTATCGATATGCCAGGTAAATTGGGAATTATAAGCGGTTAAACGGTATTGGAGACCTGCTGGAATCATCGGTATTTTTGGAAACAAAGCATGGTTTCCTTTAAATTTGCCATTGATAGTTGTCGATTTAATAACGTTAGCCAATATTTTCTTGATAGCAAACCATTTCTCGTTATATAATTTTGGTACATTTAGGCCTCCAACATTTAGGTGATCAAACTCTCGAGATTTTACTATGAGATGAAAGACCTGTGAATTTAAAAATTCAGCTGGAAAATTCACTCCATCATCTTTGCTTTACCAACCAACTTGCTGTGAATGAAGATATCTATGATATCGACATTACTGTTTGTTGCTGCTAAAATTGCCTTTCGGTGAATAATTAATGATTGCGTTTGGAAATATATTATGAATGTAATCGGTTCAACATAGCAAATTTATGCAAAAATTATCTAGTAACTTGATTTTCTGGATATATGTTAATTTTACCTTTTCCTGTAACAAGCAATTGCTTTGAGAATAGCGCCGTAGATGATCATTTTGAAGTTGGACATGCATGTTTTTTGTTAACTCTAATTTTTGAACATGTCTCTACAGTGATGATGCTTTGACACAGGCGTTTATTTCATCTGTATAGGTGGAACGTGGAACAATCGATAGTTATTGTCTCAAATTTCCTGTGAAATCGCACACGCAGTGTTACTTTCTCTTTTATATTGAAAATATACTTATAAGACCACCTATCCGATCCCGCTAATTTTTGGCACGGCTACTCATAGTGGTCATACATTGTCTCCGAAATATTTGTAAAGTTATTCCTATCTTTATACTCGATATATAAGATATTGACTAATTTCGTTGTATGGGAGTTGCCACGCCCACTAATGCAATTCTACTGTAACACAAAAAGAAACACCAGCATCTATAAGGTGACTAGATTTACTGGTTCAGCAGTAATGCGATTGCATACATACGCACCAACGTTTTTATATATTAAGAAGATGTTAATTTAAATAACATTCCCATTAAGGAGTTGTTTAATAAAATCGGTCATGTTGTTTAAAAATTATCGCGATACCTTAAGGTACATTTTTTTTTTCATCAAAAAATTCTTTGTTCATAAAATATTTGTTTACTACAAGATATATTGCCCAGGGCCACTTGGACAATCTTTAGGCGGGTTGGCAAAAAAAAAATTACATTACAAAATTATCAAAATAAGGCAAAAAAAAATTTTTTTTTTTTTTTAAACATACATATGTATATAAGCAACTTTAAGATCAAATTATTATAATAGAAGCATTTCTAAATTTTCCAATAAATATTCTTTAAGTCTCTGTTTAAAAATTTAAATTATTCCAATAGTATTCAATCTTTGTGGAAGATTATTATATTCTATACTACCCATGTGTTCTATTCGCTGTTTCGTTGTTACCAATCGACATCTTGCTATTCTTAAATTCATATTACTTCTTGTATTATATGCAGTTTGATTCCTTGAAATAATATTGTGTTAGATCCAATATTCTGAATGGATTTATAAACGTAGAGAAGCAGCTGCATTTTGTACAGTCCATATACAGGAAGAACAGTTAGAGATATGCCATTGTAAAGGGGTAACGTTGAATAATACAACGGCAGATTAAAAACAGTTGTTGGCGCTTTATTTTGGGATCTTTGAAGCAATTTTAGAACATTACTTTTCTTATATCCGTATACAACTGGCAAATAATTTAAATGGCTGTATATTAGAGCTTGGTAAATAATTATTTTAGTTCTTGTATCAAATTTATTTTTAAATTTATAAAGCACACCAGTCGCAGACGAAATTTTGGATTTCAAATGCTGAATATGCTTGTCCCACGATAAATTACTTTGGAGGTGTAAACCTAGATATTTTGTGGACTGAGTTTCCGCTAGATCCTTACCATCTTCGATAATGCTAAAGTTTTGGTTATGGGTTAAATACGGCCTAAACCTTATTAGTTTTTTTTCCGGAATTTAGAAGCAATTTATTTATTCTAATAGTGGTCTCCTGGTAAGTAAACAATTTGCAGCTTTAAAATTTTAGGAATAGGAAGAAAGTAGTCATTAAAAAATCACTCTTTACTTGGTCATCGACAATCATTTCTCCATTAACGTTTTTAATATTTATCTGTTTTTAAAGCTTTCTGTCAAGATTTTCATTTAAAAATATAGGTTCCTGCTGAATACCATACAAATTGTCATAGTAATAGTTATTAAAACATTCTCTGCAAGCTTTTCTGATAATAACGCTTATTCTTTTTTTTAACCTGTTTTAATCACATTTGCCTTTCCTTCTCAACTTTAATAATTTCTTTTTTAATAAATTATAGCTTGTAAATTTTATTGATCCAAGGAGTTGACTCATAGTTTATTAATATTTTTTCTCTTTTTTCAATAGTGGAACTTTTAGCAGCATTTGAAATACACATCATAACTCTTGAAATAGTTTCAAATGGATTACCAGTTTATTCAAAAATGCAAGTGGTTGTTAAGGTTTTGCTTATTCAGATTCAACATATTCAAAATTACTAAGTTCACATTTTATTATATGGTGATCAGTTAAACAACATTCAGTGGTATCTATAAAGATTTCCTCCGTGACATTACTAAATATAATAAATACATTATCAATGCTTGTACCAGATTCGGGACGTGTGATTAACGTGTGACAATTTTTGTAATTAAAACTAGATAGCAAATTAGTTATATCCATTACAAGACTCAGCATGTCTTGTAAGAAATCAATATTGGAATCGCAGACTACTATATTAGGAAAACGACCAAGCGGTGTAAACAAATTTTGTATAAATTGGGCGAATTTTATAAAAGCACATTTTTGCGATCTATAAAACGACGTAAATTTCAAGGATTTACCGTCATTTTTGTAACTGTCCGCTGATTTCAATTTTTTAATTTAAACTTACCTTATATTGAGTACCTATTCGGAAGGAGCAATAAGGGAGAAGTACTATATCAATGGGAGTTTTGGATCACTAAAAATGTGCATGGGCGTGATACGTCCCAGTAAATCAGAATAACATAAGGTTTCAGTTCCAGAGAGCGTCGTAGTTAATTTGATACCCATATTAGAAAATTTATATCCCTTGAATTTTAAAGTTCTTTAAAGAGGAGAAAAGATAAAGAATAGTACAAAAGGTTTCTATATATGATCTATAATTTCTTGTTTAAGTCCAACAAGTATTTTACAGTATTTTTATAAACTTGATAGCTTTATCGTTCAAGAAATATTTTTTTTTTATATGATACTAATAACTGTAATGACGCTTGCATTAACTTTCGAAAATTTTTCTTATCAAAATGTTTTCAAATATACTGACTAATAAATTGCTTGGTGAATACAACGCCATCTCTGAACTTATTAATACCTTGTTTACGTATTGTGCTCTTGACGCTTACGTTTTTTTTTTTCTTTTCTCCCCTTTATACTTTACTATAATTCTGGAAATACAATGTTATTTGATCAAATATGTTTAATCATGCTTAAGAATACGAGCTTACATGCAACGAAAAGATAAAAATCTCTGCCATTTGTAATTCTTACAACCTGCGGTGAAAGAGCTAGTAAGCCAGTGTAAAAAAAAAACATAAGTTTTCATAAAATCTAATATATTTGCTAAATAAAGTTATATAAAAAAAAAGGAAGCAAAAACTATATTTGTCTTCAAGTTTGTGTAATAATTCATATATTATATTTAAATCAATAACCCATAGTAATTTGGGACGAAATTTGCACCAAAATTCGTATTAACATTTTTGCTAACAATTAAATGTGAGTATTCTACGTCCTCTGCATCACAAATAAGGTGGTTTCGTTCTCCTAACAAAAGAACCTTGCATTTTTTTTCCTGCTATCCATAACAGCATTGGCCAGGTTATTTATTCTACTGCTGTGGAATGCCTTTTTGTCAGGGTACATTTTGGTAACTTCAGCACCAACCAACATTTGATTTTACAGAAGAACTACCAGGTATGGTTAACTGACTAAATCCGAGGTTTCATTCAAATCAATAGACAAATGCTCAATTTATAGATTGTAGAACAGAGATCACTTTGCTTTGGACATTTAACTACTCTCCAGTTGTTTCCACATTCATCCCTCTGATGCCATCTCTAATGGTAACATTAAATAAAAATAACAATTTATTTAGAACAAATTTTTTTTCTCATACAACTTTTAATTTGTATAGATTTGGCACCTTGTGTTCAGTAACAACAAAAAAAAAATAGCTAAGGTTATAATACATCATAAACGAGCCTAGAAGAACAGTACAAACTAAAAAAAGAAAAAAAACAGTCGCTTGTGTTATTTTGGAAGTTTATCGCAAGTGTTAAAAGTCGTACGGCAGCAGTTCACACAAGGCTTAAAACAGATCCGTGCATCGAGTCACTACTCCTAAACCAATTTTTTTTACGAAAAACGCATTAATATAAGCTACAGGGAAGAAAACATTGTCTTAAGGGAAAAAAAATCTTTTTGAAAATAACCCAGAAAAGAATAATAACAAACAAACACTAGTGTCAGTAAGGTGTGAAAAGAATGTATTTGCAAAAAAAAAAAAAAAACAGAAAAAAAAGAATATCATAAACCCAAAGCACTTAATAATTAGTGATTCTTAAATTTTTACTTTTTCGTGCTTATAATTATTTTCATTTCAATTTGCGGTATCGTGATTTAAATTTTTTTTTATTTAGTTTTTTTTTTTGTAACCAAAGCAAAGTTCATACAACATACATTGTTTCATATGTATTGATCAATGAACGTTCGCTTATGAAAATAACTGTCCTTTTGCTATGAATTAAACCAACAGCGATCTTGTGTGAGGCATGTATGAGCTATGTATTGGTTAACAATTCGCTGTAGAAATTGCATTTAATAATACATTACAATGAGATAGAAAAAAAAGGAGTCTATAAACTATTTAAAACAATTGAAAATACCAAGTACATTCTCTTAAGTCAATGGTTCAGAAATTAATTGGTTATACGTTACGACTATGTTGCTAAACATTCACTATCAACATTTCTTAATTAAGAGAACCTGCCAAAATAAAATATTCTTCAACAGCCCAAAAAGAAATACCTGTACCGAAAGATCTTTCGACGAGGGAGCATCGTAAATACCCGTAAATGTAAGTGTATTATAATCTCATTTATTATTTTATATATTTTTTTTTGTGGTGCTGTTCTCTCGCGTAACAATTATATACATTTTTTTATTCGTTCTTTTTCATCTGTTCTCATGGATGGATATTCTAACTTATTTATTTTATAAAGTATGAAGATTTGTTTTTGGGTGACCAGATAAAGTTCTTTTTAATAAAGCTTTTATTTGAACTATTTCTACCATGCTATAAATTATGCATGATATTGTTATAAATATTTTAACTCCAATTTGATCTCTTTTTGTTATAATTTTGAAATATGATCAATACTAAGGAAATAAAAACATTAAAATTATAAGCATAATTGCAAAACCTTGAGACACAACCAGTAAAAATTTTTATTTTAATATTATTTTTTTTTTTCTATCTTTAATTTCGTTCATTATTATTTAAACGTATATCATAAATCATTTAGACTTAAACATATACTTTTCCCTTACTTTTAGTCACCTACCTAACTTTGGTTTGTTTCAAAATTTATTAATATACTAAATGACACTTATCTCCATATGTCCAGCTAAGATATATATTGAAAATAAGCTAAGGTAAACCAAGCGGTTGTAGAACTCGAAATTGGGATCATTATTTAAATATTTGTTTTGGAATGTAGTATTTTATTTTGATCATGGCTGGGAGGGCTATATACGATAACAGTAACACCTTGTATCGTTATTCAAACTTATTTTTGTGTTGGTATATTTTTTTTTTTTCCTTACTTACTTTTCCTCAATCCTTCTATTACCTATCGATTTCCTCTTCGTTACCAATTGCACGCTCTACAAAATATTTATAAGTAGTATGGTGGTCCTGGGTGTATTGGAGCAATGAACCTCCCCCATTTCGACGAGCAATAAGGGCGGTGGTCGTAGCGTGCCCTGCTTCGGATTACCCCTAACAACAACTTCCACATAACAACAATTTTTACATTATTAGTGATATGCTACATAATATGAGTTTTTGTTAAAGCTTATTTAATAAAAGCTATAGCAACAAATTTTAAATATGTAAAGTATACGTCAAAGATGTCAAAAGATTAGCTTTCCAAAGAACATTATTTACAAGTTTCGTGCAGGATATTGAAAAAAAAAAACAAAAAACTATTTTCATTTCTGGAGATTGTCCTCTTTCATTTCATTTCATCTTTAATCTTTTGCAAAGATATAAGATCAGAAAATGAAAAACTAAGAACGCAAATTTATTATCTATGATCTCTACTTTCATATGTGTATGGTACTGTTCAAGTCCATTAAGCACTGTCGCACGGTGTAATGAATAACATACTTAATCAGGACTTGTTAACAACCTCCGAGTGGGTTAAAATGAATATGGATGATTTAACTGCGCGAAAAACTCAATTTTTGTTGACACATATATCCTTGAATTCAACAATCCGGTACTCTCGATATTCTGGGCATGCGAACTCAATACAAAAACGCATTATAGAGAAAATTCGTTTATCAGTCGAACTAGCCTTATGTCGAGTAAACTTTCCACTGAAGTCATTCCCACTGAAGTAATTCAAAATAGACAAAATCTACTTCTTTCTTCCTCCTTCTCATACACATCTTCGTGATATCAACATAATGCACTGCATTTGTAAAAAAAAAAGTGGACCAACTTCAAATCTGGAAAACAATGATAACGAGAGCTTTGAAATTTTACTGAGATAATAACTGTCAGGATTGAATGAATGTAAATGACACTTGCTTAGTAATATTTATGAGAACGAGACTCATCTAATTTTATTAATTCAATTCATCTTTAGAACTTGCTACCCTCAAACATTCAGTTCATAAGCAACGCAATGAAATTTAAAATAGCCCTCTTTAGTTTCTATAATTAATTGGTTTTCTATTTTAAACTGTTTGTAAATAAATAATTTTTTAAATATTAAACTTTTTTATTATTATTTTATTTCGTTATTATAATTTTATTATTTTTAATTGCTATTATACACAATGATAAATTTCCTTACTATTATGTACCTAGTACTAATACACTACTTTAATTATGGGATTTTTGTCTTGTTGTATGGAAATTCGAAATAAATTAATTCTATTAATTCTGGAGAATGTAAATGAATAAATACTCATCAGCTAAATATTTATTTATTTATTTGTATATTGGTCTATGGAATTAATCCTTACATACTATTTACAAAGAAAGATATTTTAAAATTTATTTTAGTACATAGCTATTCATGAATTTAGAAAACATTTTACTTTTAATTAGAGTAGTATTTAATGAGAAATAAAATCTATAAAGTTCATTAAATTGAAAACACATTCTCCTGAGAGAGTTTGCATTTGCATTATTAGCTCTATAGACCTGTACAGATAAAGGTGAAAAGTAACGTGTTGGTCGTTGAGGAATGTTGTATGATATATTGTTAATCAGGAAACCAGAAAAAACATCACCATTAATTGTATTAAGAAGTAATGAAACATTTCACAAAGTTCCCAGGCTTTTTAAAGTTGGTAGCTTAATAAGGTCAAGTCTGCTATTATAGGATGGAAGATTACTTGGATTGAAGTTTAAACTCCGAAGATAAAACAAAGGGAATTGTTTCTGCACAGATTCCATACTGCCGGTATGAATTTGATAGATTGGGTGTCAAATTATAGAAGCATATTCCAGAATAGGACTCACAAGTGACGTATATAAAGTTTTAATGACATACGGATCATTGAACTCTTTAGCCCAACGTTTTATGAAACCAAGTACTCTGGCTTTGTTGACAGTAATTGTTATATGAGGAATAAAGCTCAGTTTATGATCCAATAAATCACCAAGATCTATAAAGTTATCTACTTTATCGAGACAATAATCACCCAACACATAATTAGCAGATATCGGCTTCTTTCTGACGAAGCGCATATATTTACACTTTTTTAGGTTCAGCTCCATTGAATTTAAATTGCACCAAGAATAAAGTAAATTCAAATCATTTTGGAGAAAAACATGATGTTGATTATAATAGAAGAAAATTTTGACATCATCAGCATATATCAAAATATTTAAAAAACGAATAACATTCGGAAGATCGTTTATAAACAAAGAAAAAAGAAGTGGTCCAAGATGGCTGCCTTGAGGTACTCCCAACATTACATCTATCGGCTTTGAAGAAACATTTTTAAAACACACTTTTTGTGTTCTAAGGGTTGAATAAGGATATATACACTTTGCCCTAAAATTTGTAAATCCCATCATATGTAATTTCTTAAGAAGTTTGTGATTAACTTTATCAAAAGCCTTGCTGAAGTCAGTATAAGTTGCATTCATATATACTTTAGTTCGTAACGGTAAGTGAAGGGAAGCGCATCAGACTATAACAAGTTCTCTATATAGCAAGATAATGATCGTATATAATCCCAAAAAAATTTTGAAATTTTGAAAAAATAAAAATTTTGAATATATACACCCCATATATTTGAGATCTTGTGTTCTCACGATTAAATTTTTTTCATTTTTGCCATTTTGCGGTTTTGCAATTTAACACTTTGGCGATTGGGCGGTTTTCGTTCTTTAATTTTTTAGTTTTTATACCCTCCACTCCAGTGTGCAGAGGGTATATATAAGTTTGTCATTCCGTTTGTAATAATTAGAAAAAAAATTTTGGACCCCATAAAATTTATATATTTGTGATCCTTATAACAACCGGAGTTGATATAGCGATGTCCGTCTGTCCGTCTGTGGAAATCACGATGACGGCATCAATCGGGCAGCTAGGGTGCTCGTTGGCCTAAAAAAATGATTCACTAACATCCTGAAAAGCTTGCTATTTAAAATCGTCCAAATCGATCGATTAGGGCCTGAGATTTGAATCAAGAACTAAAAAAAGTCTTGAAAAAAAATAATTTTCTATGGTGTTCTTGTCACGATCACGCCCTCAATAGTGCAGCTACAGTGATCATTTTTAGTGAGAATGATTCACCAAATTCATGGGAAGATTTCTACTTCAAAAATCATTAAAATCGGTGGAACAGGTCCAGGGAAATCTCTGAAAAAATAAAAAAAAAAAATAAAAAACATGATATTTCTATATTGTTCTCGTTGTTATTCTAAATGTTGCATTGTTTTCATAGCTGGACTTGTTGTTTTTGTGGTCGTTATGGTAATAATATAACAAAAACAAACCCTTTGTACATTTTTTTATCAACTCTGGTAGAACAATTTAAAAGTTTCCATTGTTTTGGCATCACTAAAAAAATATGTTAGATCATTTCCGTCATTACCACGAGCCTGCCTGCAAAATTTCAGATCGATTGGGTCACGGGAAAGTGGTTAAAATCGATCCAAAATTTTTTCGACAAGCAGACACGAGTTAATATAAACGGAGTAAAAATTCACCAACATCTAAAGCAAATAATGCTAAAATACCTAGTTGTTAATAAAAAAACAATTGGGCAATTCACAATGGGTAATGTATCGTTGTATCTGTTGTATCGTGTATCACTTTACAATAGTGTAAAATTGTTGTTGGTAATTTTCATTGAAAAATCTGATACACCATCCAACTTCATTTGCTATGTTTAGTAAATGTTGTATATTGTATCATAACATATCAGTTCTAAGTGAATGCCAGTTTTTATGAAAAAGAAAAAACAAATTCATAGAATTTTATCAGCATAAATAATTATAAAATAAAATATGGCAAATAAAGCAAATACATCGATAAGTTTATTTATATAAAAATTAATGTTTATATTTTTTTAGTATGTATTTTCTCTTTCAGTACCAACCAAAACATTTAAATTTTTTTTTTCATTATAAATTAAAATGCAAGAGGTACGTAACTAAAACTCCAGGGTATATCTCACGACCAAAAAGCAAACACTGACAAGTGTTTTCTCTTATACAAAATAGCAGAAGCGACGAAGCGATCTTTCCTCGTTGGATCGAAAATTACTAAAGAAAGCGTTTTACAATATGAAAATACAACTGAGTGTTCACAACAAATGATTGTATTGTGTATTTCAATACAACATACAATATACAACACCTGTTGTGAATTGCCCAAATGTAAATTTTGCAAAAAAAATTTGTGTATTAATTTATTTAAAGAGAAAAACACAAAAATAACGTTTGATGTTGTATTTTTTGTGTGTAATATTTAAATATACATACACACACATAAATATTATTAAATAATACAAAAAGTATACATATATTATATATATATGTATGTATGTATATTCATAGTAACTGCATGTTAGAAATAAATCGGTTATTTTATTTACATAAAATTCTGCAGTATTTTGTTGTGGGGAAAATACATTTCTTTTGCATTAACAGAGTGTCACTTCATTTTGCTCAGCGTGACTATGCCACAGTAGATGGCGCCATAATTTTTGTTTGTTCTAATTAGCTTTGCAATAGTTATTTCTATTTTAACATGAATGTTAATATTTTGAACTAGATATCATACAGAACAATGTTAAGAGTATACACGGGCTGGTCTTTTATTTCATACGTTTTTTCATTATTCTTTTACAAATATGAACATAAGTTTGGCATATAAACTTTTTGTTGTCTTTACAAAATAGAGTTACCGAGTTCGTCAATGAGTTTTTTGCTTACAAAACAGTTCTACATAGTTATATAGAATTATTATTCTCTTTACCTATAAAATATCTGATTGCGATTACATCTAATTTTTAAAAATTGTTTATAATTAATAAAGCATTATTATTCACATAAATACAAAATTTCACTTTTTAAATTTTCCATTCAAATTTAAGAAAATATCAATTATAATAAATCATATCAAAACGTCGGAAATAATAATTTTAAATTTAGAAATATGTTTACATTTAAAAATGTTTACATTTAAAAAAAATATTGCCATTCAGGAGATATTAATAACTTTTCAGTACCGCGATTCAGTAACTTCTTTTAACGATAGTCGAATCGTAAAAAAAAAAGAAAATTGCAAAATTATCAGTAAAATTTTTAAACGATATTCGCTACAGTTAAAGTCAGCTGTTGTTGTTATCAAAGAGAACCATTTTTGTGTTGTTTATTCAGTCGATAAAAACTTAAATTTTTAGGTTGAAATGTCGTCATACATAAATAAAAATCATGAAATAGTGAAAATATTTTGCTTTAATTAAAAAACTTTTTTATATAAATAAAAAAATTAAATTCATTATTTCATTTTCAAATAAATAAACAGAAATATTAGTAAAAAAAATAAAGATATTAAACATAAACATAAAATCATCCTGTCAAACAGGAAGTAATTTGTTTTTTTTCTATTCTTTGTGTTTTTCGCTTATTTTGACAGAGATGCCACTTCTTGACAATTTAAATAAATAGAAAAACAGATTTGTCGATATTAATTTAAATTCAATGAATTTAAGAAAACCTCAAATGATATTTAAGAATTGCTAACATAAAAATTGTTACATAAGTAAACGTAATTTTATGAGAATGTTATTTTTTATATATAAATTTTCACAATTTTTTTTCGATGAAAATTTTAAGTTTTTCAGAAAATAAAGATAACATTAAATTATTTTATTTAAAATGTTTGGGACTTTTCGTTTTTTGCGTTTTTCATCCCTAATTTGATTATTTATTATTATAAATTTTTTCTCTATGTTTTCAAAATATGGCGATATTTTAAAAAAAGTTGAGAGAGCTTTTTTTGGTTATTATTTTGTTACTCCATCCGACCTATATGACCACAATGAAGAAATATTTGGCCAGTTAAAAGAATCTATACAGCCATCTCCAATTAGCACGATTTAATGCATATAGCCACTCTACACAACCATTACCTTTGCAATGGAGGTTAGGGCGAGCTATTTAATTAGCAAAAACTAAATTAAACGAGAAGTTATGTCATATAACCGGAAACGCATGCATATAGGTATATAACCTAAATGCATGCCGATCAGCAACCACGATGACCAAAAAGCAAACACCGAAATAAATCCGAAATAATAGAAAAGACGAAAACCAACCCAAAGAATTTTCTGAAATAATTTGGTATTAAGTTTAACAAATTGTTTACTTTTTCCAATATTTTGTTCACATTTATTATCAATACTCAAACCGAGGTGGAGGGTATCAAAGATTCGGCACAGCCGAATTTAACACTCTTACATGTTTGTTTTGCGACTCTACGTTTTGAGCCTTTTCGATTTCTGATTTTTCAGATTTGGCAATTTCGCCGTTTTTCGTTTTGCATCTTCGCAATTATGCTTTTTCGTTTTTTTATTATTTGCGCGTTTTTTTCGATTTTACTATTTTTCCTAAAATATATGTTAAAAGTATTTTTTTTTTTATTCGTAAATTTAAAAATTTAACAGCAGGGTAACACATTCATCAAGTTAGTGAGTCAACGTGGCCGTAATTAGCGTAACTATATATTAACAAGTCTTATTTTGCAATTTTCTAAAACATTTAAATTTGAACTAGAACAATACTTTCCGAACATCGGTTGGAGAAAAATAAACACGTTTGACCTTTCAAGACAACGCAAAAATTCCATTTATGTATGAAATAAGCAAGTGTGGGGTAAAGAATTCAAAATCATCTAAAAAGAGTAAAATTATTTTAGCAACCATAAAATATACGCCCTTATGGCATTGAAATAATGTTAAAAACCAGACTGAAATTAACGTTATCTTAGGTTAGTAAAGAAAGAAAGAAAAAAGAAAAATATAAAAAAAAATTCAAGTGAATTTCTAACTTAGATTGGCCGTATATAGCAAGCCGCTACAAGTCTATGCCCTACTCTATAGTGTCATTTACATTAATGTTTTTCTTTTCATTTCCGTTCATTGTTTGAGGTTCGCAATGAAGATGGATTTTTTCTATTAACGATTTTTTTTTTGTGTGTCATCATGGTGTTCCTTTGCTTTTAGTGTTAGGGCAGAGAATTTCTGGTGCAAATAATCACCGCTTACCACAAATTTAACTTGACATTCGACTGAGGCAACATTAAAATTAAATAGGCGCGCATAGTTGGACAAATTAGTTACAGTTTGGTTGAAAAAAAATCTTAAAACTGAATTATATTTTAACCTAGCAAGATAATGAGTTGAACTTTTAACGGTGTACTTATTTTTGTTCGAATCAAGAAATTTAAAGTGGTGCCGGCGGTTGGAATATTTAATTTTATTTTACCACTGTTTTGTTTTTCCAATTCTTTGCAAGTTGGAAAAAAAATGTTTGATAAATTGTTACAAATAAATTTTACCAATGTTAAGTATTTCACCTCAATTCTTTTTCACAATATGTAAATGGATTTTTGACCTTTTTTCCCTAACAGAAAGTAAAAATACGTACACTAAGGTCTAAACATTAATGCCCTCACGTTTGAGCCACTTTTGACTCAACATCAACACTGCAGCAGCAACAAAAAAAAAACCTAATTTAACCTTGTGTACATTTAGAATTGGTTCCGTTAAATAAAGTGTAATCATTTGTTAAGGGAAAAGTCCATACAAGCGAAAGAAAACACGACAAGCTACAAAAGAAAAATGTTAAAAAAGCAAACTTAAACGGGTGGCATTGGCAAATGAATTGGTATGTCGTACCAACTTACACACTTAAAAACTGTCAGTTACAGAAGTGTTGAAGATTTGAATCTTTTTTTTTTTTTTCTTTGGCAGATTTGTATTTGAGATTTTTTTTTTTTTAGTACAATATATATGAGGAGGTATTGAATTTTAAAGTGTATTTGTATGTCCTTTAACAAATGCTTTTTTTTTTGTTTGTTGGAAAAATGCCCACAAATTTTGTTAATATTATCGCATTACCTTTAGAGTATTGTAGAATGTTTTTTTCGTTGTGAAGGAAAAAAATTTTAAGTCGTTTTAACAATGTTATATGTATGTTTGATTTTCTTTTTTTTACAAAATGTGAGTTAAAGTTTATAATTTGTTTAAGGCCACAAATTATATGGGTCTGGCTAAAGTTAACAAATTTTTTATTTCATTTTATATTTTGTGATTTGAAAAATTCTACTAATGATGACCTTTAAAGTTCCACATGCCATTATTGTAAACAAATAATGACTTATTAAATGATTTGCATATATTTTGATACAAAAAAAAAAATATAAAAAAATTTTTGTACTAATAAAAAAATGGAGCAGGAAAAAATGGACCGCAATTTGAAAAGTTTATGGTTTTAAAATAAAACTTACACACATATTTAGATAAAGTCAACTTAGACCGGCTATTCGATACCCTATATTATGAGTTTAGGGACATGATCTTAGGTCAACTAACTGGCTATAGAAAATGAACATAAACCAAATTCTAACGGCATCATTATGAATTTGTTGCCAAGAGAAAGAGGTTCATATGTGGGGACTAGGACGACAAATGGATCAATCAATGCCATTTAGCAAAAACGTTTATAAACATAATTTGTAAAATATCTATGCAATACTTTTATTATAAAATAGATTTAAATGAAGATGGGGAAGGAGATTTGTATGGGGTTTATGGCTAAGAATGGTGGTACACAGCTTATTTGTCGACTACTGATAAAGGGATATAAGAAACATACATAGACAAAACTTTATTGATGCATAATTTGGATCTTAGGATAATTTAATTGAATATAGCAGGGGTCATTTGTATGAGAACCGATTTTCAATATTTTCAGTAGGGTTCATCTATGGCCGATGAAGGCTTATATACAAAATTTCATTGAACTGCAAAGTTTAGATGGACATACAAATAGACTGACAGACAAACAGACAGACAGATAAACAGAGAGGCAGCTTACCAGGAAAATTATTACCGGAGACTTATTACCTGGAGGCTGGAAAACACAAAGTCTATTACCATTACAGAATGGACATAAGCCCTTAAATGAAACTATTAAGCTATGAAAAACTATTTGAAAACCTTTTGTTACATAAAGTGCAAGACTCGATTGAAAGACTAAGATGACTTTCTCCTGGATATTATGGCTTCATATACGCCTTTAAGTAATTTCTGGATATTGCAGCAACCGCCAGGAGAACACAAACTACTTTTGTGCCATTATCACCCTAGACGTACAAAATGGAAGATGCTACTGAATGCTCTCATGGTAAAATAGATAAATGCTTCCCTTCCCAAGAGTATAGTAGAATGTATGCAGAAGAAGTCTCACGTATAAAACTGACGGCGCACAGTGGACCATATTTTGAGAAGGCGGCCAAAAATCAGTTTTTTTGTTACCGATTTTTAAGTTATGTTATTCATTTGAAAGTAAATACTAGTAAACCTCGGGAGCCAAAAAATTGCGACCCTATCTCAACTATATCACAGCGAACAGGGTCTTCGAAATTAGGCTTTCTCAGTATTTTGCTAAAATTAAAAATTTCTTTGTAAATTTTTATTTTTGAATGACTGTACCTTATTTGATTTAATAGATTTTTAAGTAAAATAAATTTTGTGTTATTTTTTTTGCTTCCAAACTATTCACGTTAAAAATGTAATATTACTGAATCATTCCGAAATTTAAAAAAAAAATTTTTAAAAAAGGTCCAAATTTTCCGAAAATCTCCTATTTAATAGAGCATAACTCCTGCCAGTCAAAAGCAGTCAGAAAAAATCTTGCACTCTTCTATAGTCCGAACCCTCCCCTATACTCCTAGATCCCATTATACACCCGCCAATTTCCGCCCGTGTGCACCAGAACAATTTTTCTGACCCAAGGTTAGATATTTTCTCCAAAATTTATGAATACAAAAGTTGTGCACTATGTGGTTAGGATATATTAAGTTTGAGGTGATGTTCCTAACTGCCAAAAATATTGGACCTTTATTCATATTTTATTATACGGATCGACTCAAAAACACTTTCTGAGTCGATTAAACGATGTCCGTCCGTCCGTCTGAGTGTTATGAATACAAAAGTTGGTCGTACTGGTGCACCGCGGTGTATTTATTTGCGTGTCGGTAGAGTTGTCAGGAGTTGTTATATACTTATAAAAAAGGCGTGAGATATAATGCGCTTAATTGTTACAGGTACATTTACATAGGTATCTTTCAAAAACATTAATAGTCTGAATTAGAGTTATATAGTCTAAATACCTGACAAAATGGGAAACAATTTAAATAATAGGTAAATTGTAAAAAAAAACTATTGCGACATAGCCCTTTAAGATATGAGCAGGTATGCTTCACCTTTTAAAAGGGGTTAGGGTGTGGGTTTTTTATGCTTCTAAAATTAGTATTAAAAGATAAAAATTTGTAAATGGTAAAAAAAAACTATTGCGACATAGCCCTTTAAGATATGAGCTGGTATGCTTCACCTTTTATAAGGGGTTAGGGTGTGGGTTTTTTATGCTTCTAAAAGTGGTAATAAAAGATAAAATTTTTTATTTTACATAATTGCAAGAAAGAGTATTCATAATAATGTTTCCACAATTATTATTCATTACAATTTGTGCAATGGCTAAGTACTGTTACAGAGATCTGGCAGATATTTATTTTCAACGAAATGATGTAGACGATGTAATTTTGCACATAGTGAGCAACGACTTCTTTAAGCATTGTAACCTAGAAGACATTGAAATGCACAAAGGAAAAATTACTAATTTTGTATCGAATTCGAAAAGCCGGTACATTGAATGCTCTCATAGCAAGGCAAAGATGTACAAACGTTACCAAGACTGGTTAATAAAGGAACTTATTTTTGAGAGTGCATCTACAACTGCCAACGAAAGTGGAAAAAAGGGTCGACCAGCAAAACCAATTGACGGATGTAGGGCAATTCCATAAAAATGTCAACTTTTATGAAAAAAAATATTTTTTCATTCATATGAAGTAAGATTAAAAATGTATTAAAATATGTTCCAAGTTATATGATGTAATTCCTTACAAGCATTCTAAATAATAAAATAAATATATAATTTATTTGTTTACTCAATTTTCTTTTAATACATGTTTAAGAAACAGTAGTCATTCCATCACAGTCATTCCGTCACGTCAAATGACAGTTAATAAATTCGATACTATTACAGGCCAGTTGTTCTAAATTATAATTTTATATTGCTTATATATCATATGTAAAATACGCATTAGTTTAAAATCTGACTTGCTTCTTAATTTACAAAAGTTTCCAGGTTTTAATACCAGGACATAGTAATGGTAGCAAAAATGTCATTCCGTCACACAATGAGAAATTACTCAAAAATAAAAGAATAAAATTGTGTAAAAATTGTTTCTGAGTTTTTTTAAATCTCTTAATCATTGATAATCATTTTCAAACTGAAGAATGAATTTTCAATTAGCTTTGTAGAATAGCCTTAACTTCAATTCCACAACTCAAAATGTCATTCCGTCACATATGGAATTGCCCTGTAGTGAAAGATCTCGAAGGCGCAAGCTGGAGAATATCAATGAAGAAATTTATATTGCTTATATATCATATGTAAAATACGCATTAGTTTAAAATCTGACTTGCTTCTTAATTTACAAAAGTTTCCAGGTTTTAATACCAGGACATAGTAATGGTAGCAAAAATGTCATTCCGTCACACAATGAGAAATTACTCAAAAATAAAAGAATAAAATTGTGTAAAAATTGTTTCTGAGTTTTTTTAAATCTCTTAATCATTGATAATCATTTTCAAACTGAAGAATGACTTTTCAATTAGCTTTGTAGAATAGCCTTAACTTCAATTCCACAACTCAAAATGTCATTCCGTCACATATGGAATTGCCCTGTAGTGAAAGATCTCGAAGGCGCAAGCTGGAGAATATCAATGAAGAAATTTCTCAAAGAATTATTAAGGATTCATTTTTGCACCAAATTCAACCAACCCAAAAAAAAAAAAATTTAAATAATTGAAAAAATAGTAGACGCGAGCCCAAGGCGCACATAGAGGATTTTGAAAAGCATTCCTATACCAATTGAAGAAATTTACGCCGGAAGAAGCGTTCACCCTATTTTTGGATTTGAAACTGACCAAAAATCAATATAAGGAATTGCGGAAGCGAACCAATGAAAAGAATTTTGGGATTTTTCCAGAGTATCGAGATTTAGTTTCTGCCAAAAAAGAATGCTTACCTTCACAATCTGCTATTACAGCTAGGCCTCGTAATCGACCAACCAAAACAAGGGGAAGGAAGCACAAATGATGGAAATACTGCAAGGAGTTTTTTTCCGATCCGGAAACTGCAGCATCTATCACAGGTGTAGATCATGAATTAATAAGACGGTTCAAAATCATATTACAAGTTCTAGCATGCAGCAGAAAGATAAATGCAAAAAAATTTGGAGAGTACGCCAATAAAACAGCTATATTTAATAATAAAAAATACTCTTGGAGATATATGCCATCCACAGTTCATAAAATTTTGTACCATGGGGAACAGATAATTCAAAACAATATGCTACCAATAGGAGATCTATCTGAAGAAGCGCAAGAAAAAAGGAACAAAGACTAGAGATTCTTTCGCGTGCACAACACAAGGAAAATGTCAAGATGTTGTACTAATGAAGACCTTATCACTATTTTGTTGTGCACTTCAGATCCATATATGTAAAACATTCGTCAAAAATGGAAAACTACCTCTATTGAATTAGACGAAGAAGCTAAACTACTTCTAGAAGATGAAAATTAAGGCTATTTAGAAGAAATTTTTACTAAAATTGGTTGATTTAAAGTACTTTTTCATTACACTAACAATATGTTCCACTTTTTTTTATGTAGTTAAAAAATTTTCTTAATTTAAAAATTTATACATTTTGTAAATTTACAATAAAAATTGTTATATTTTAAATTTGCCATAAAAATTGATATAGAAATATTTAAAAAGACAATAAAAAAAAATTTAACTAAAGCAAAAACATACGAGTTTTGCATTGAAACTTCTCTATCTTGAACCAATATAAGGTAACTTTTACGTTCGCTCCTTAATAAATTATATTTTAACTCGGGATCTTTAAAAAAAAAGCAATCTTTGGCCCTTGTGCACATTATGACTAAAAAATTTACGGGGGCCAAAGTTTGGCATTTTCTGTGAAAATTAACATAAAAAATTGTTAAAAAGTATTAGTTGTAAAATTAACTGAAAATATAACACATTATATTAAAAAAACCTTTTTTTTTACCTTTTAACACTTCACTTTTGTACTAAAATTCAACTACAAATGAAAATGTATTTTAAACCCTCCGTAACTTTTTTTATTTTCGGTCGAGAATTAGGTTTTGTAGCAAAATCTAAAGGCAAAAGTCTCAGCTACCAAACAAACAAAAACCGCATATCGAAATTCCAATCCAATCAAAAGTTATAGATTTTTGACCGCCTTCTTGTCAAATGGTCCACTGTGCGGCGTAGTGAAGGAATAATTGAATTACTGTTTCAACAGGTAGGTTTCCAATTATAGGACCCTTTTTGTTTATTTATTTATTAATTAGGTCAATGGAATAAATCCTTGCAGACCAGTATAAGTGATATTATTACATATGTACATTAGAGTAGTCTTACGTTATATGAATAAAAGTCACGCCGGAAATCGATTGAAAATTTTAAGTGTGTTTATATGGGGAGAATATGACTTTTTAACGATTTTACGAAAATTTCGTTTTATAGTTTAATTTTTTTGGACAAGCTGTTGTAAGAGTCGTAATCAGTATTACATTATCTTTTCAAAAAGCTATAAAAATTTAAAATCGAAAAAAAATTCGACAAGAAATAGCAAATGACACAGACCACTTTTGGCACAAAAAACTACGTCATGAAATATGATAGAATTTTTCAACTTTGAAAAATTGAATAAAGCCATAATTTTTTTTTTTGTCTCTGTACTTCCAAGTTAACATATATGAAGTATTGTTTTATTACCGCGTTTTTTTGTTAAAATTTTGAAAATTCCTTTTCCAAGTTTTAAAACATTTTCTTAAACAAAATTTAAAAAAATTTATCTGGCACATTAAGATTTTGTTAAATACATGCTGAAAATTAACTGTGCGAATCCTTCAGTAAATCCCTTTGCCAGAATTTTTTTGACAAGGATTACATTTTTGCGGATTTCGAGAAAAATTGTATCAAAAATTCAGCACTTTTCTACTTTTAAGTGTTATGTTTTATCTTAATAGCCTAAGGTTTCAGAAAAAAATAATATGACCCCATTCACCCTTTTGGGATTGGGGTCACATATGTCCCCAAGCTAATAAAAGACCATTTATTCAAAAAATATTTTTTAAGTGCTATTGAATTGTTAGATATGTTGCTCAAAACAAAATAACCAAATGTGCAAGTCTTCCATGCTAAAAATTTTGAATAAATCAAATAACGTCAACTCATTCCTTGCCCAGGTCAAACTATGAATTTTGGCATATTTATAGAAATGGGTTGGGAAATAATATTGTGCTATATTTTACCGACTTTTATGATATGATGATTATAATTTGATGTCATTCGCGCATTTAGATTTGGCGCCACAAATGACCCCAAGCTAATATAGGACGATTAATTAAAAAAGTTCAAATATTTTACAAACACTGCTGAATTTTGGATAATTTTAACCATAGGAGCACATAAGGGTAAGTTTTCGTAAAATATAGCACAATTTTATTTCCCAACCCATAGTAGGGGTTTCATCTAGTTTACTAGAACAATTAATTTTTTTAACCTTGGAAGGTTACTCTTCATTTTAGTACATTAAAGTTAATCTTCGTCGAATCGACGAACAATTTTTTTAAAAAATTTCTAGCTGAACGATTTTTAAAGTAAAAAATAAACAAAAATTTTTTTTGGTTAAAAATTTTATTAAAAAATAAAGAAAAAAATAAAATATAAAAATAAAAATTCTTTTTCAGTCTTAAAATTCGATACGAAAATGCCCCCTTTTTTTGGTTTATATGATAAAGAGTAAATGAGTTTCGTCGATTCGACGAACAGTAACCGTCCAGGGTTAAATATGCCAAAATTCATAGTTTGTTCTCGGCAAAGAATGGTTTAACGTTGTTCGATTTATTCCAAATTTTTAGCATGGAAGACCTGCACATTAGATTATTATATTTTAATCATCACATCTAAAAATTCAGCAGCACTTACAAAATATTTTATTTGTTTGAATAAATTGACTTTCATTAGCTTGGTGTCATATGCGACCGCAAGTCCAAACAGGTTAACGGGGTCATATTATTTTTGTCAGAAACTCTAGGCTATTAAGATAAAACATAACATTTAAAAGTAGAAAACTGATAAATTTTGGATAAAAAGTATTTAGAAAAAGTACATTTACTGTATATTTCACAACAAACTAAATTTTCTCGAAATCCGCAAAAAAAAAAATTCCTTGTAAAAAAATTCTGGCTGAGGAATTTACTTAAAAAATCACACGGGCAATCTCTTACATATATTAAATACAAATTTAAAGTGCTGGATCCATTTCTTGAAATTTTTTTTAAGAAAATTTTTTAAAACTTAAAAAAGGAGTTTTCAAAATTTTATCAAAAAAATTTTCCAATTTTGGTGTCATTTCGCAATAGGTTAGCAACGTGCTTATAAAACAATGCTTCCTATCTGAGTACTTAAACTATAAAAAAAAATTATGGCTTTAATCCATTTGTTAAAGTTGAAAAAATATTCATCAATCTTCATGACCTAGAGTTTTTTGGCACAAAAGTGGTTTGGAGTATTTGTTATTTCTTTTCTAGTTTTTCTAAGATTTTAAAGTTATGTCGCTTTTTGAAAAGTAAATTTAGACTGATGTCGATTCATGTAACAACTTGTCGAAAAAATTAAACTATAGAACGAAATTTTCGTAAAATCTGAAAAAAAAGGAAAATTTTCCCCCATATAAACACACTTGAAATTTTCAGTCGCGTTGAGGCACCTCGAAATTTTTTTCTGATTAACCCAAAACTTTGTGTTTGTCAGTTTTTTGCTATCCGCATATTTATAGGGGGTGAGACTTTAAATTCGAACACTTTTTTTCCTCTCGATACAATGAAGGGTCACCCTAATATACATATATTGGAACAATTAAATAGACTAGCACATTCCAGCACTCGAAATTCGAGTGCATATTCTAGGAAATTTTATTTTGTCATTTAATAAAGATCCTAAAGGTATGCTTCACTATTCAACTCATTTTAAATGAAGAAAACAAACTCAACACATTAACACAAACACATTAACAAATTTAATAAACACACACATAGCACTGTATAATTTTATGTATGTGTTAGTAGCAATTTTAAACGATCATTACTCCAAAAAAATTTTCCAGACGATGAAAATCTGTAAATCTGGTGAACAGCTCAAAAGCAATACCTTTCAAATGATAAATTTTTTGTCAAAATCGGGCTAAAACTGTGAAACTTATATCGGTCACAAGAAATCGCCTTGCCTATTAATATTATAGATTTACAAAGAAAAAGAAATAGTTAGAAATTTAAGAAAAATATGAATAACTTATGTTTAATTTCATCAGTGTTCAACGAAAAATAATTTAATAAATAAATATTATTATAATCACAACACATTGTTCTGAAACGATCAGCTAAAGCAGAGTTGGTTTTAAAAGATTTAACAAAGAGTGGCTTGAGTTGCGTAATACTCGTGGAGGAACATTAAAATTTATATTGTTGTTAAGAAAGTCAGAACAGATTTCACCAATAATTAGGCTGATCATAAATGTTACTTTAGCATAGTCCTACGGCTTTCCAAAGTAGGTAATTTTATCAATTTATGTTTATCAACTTATGAAGGTAGATTAATTACGGGAATCCAAAGTAAGCTACGCAAGCAAAAGAGTAGAAATTGTTTTTGTACAGGCTCTATTCGTTGAATATGAATGTTATAGTAGAGATCCCACATTATTGAGCATTATTCCAAAATGGATCTCAAAAAAATAGTTGTTTGGTTGTGTAAGGATCGATAAATTATTTTGCCCATCGTTAAATAAAGGCGGGTATGCCACTAGCTTTATTAGCCGTCATGGTGACGTGAGATACAAAGTTTAATTTAGGATCACGAATTATCCCTAAATCCAGAAAAGCTTAAACAAGTTTAAGCTGATGTCCGCCCAAAGAGTAGTTAGAAGGAAAAGGATAATTTCTTGAAAAATGCATACATTTACATTTTTTCAAGTTAAGTTCCATTAGGTTACGGTAACACCACGAAAAGAAATTGTTGATATCTGATTGAAGATGAGTATGATCACCATGTTAATAATAACTAAAAAAAAAACAAAATCATCAGCGTACATTAAAACGTTGCAAAAATGTATCATTTCTGACAGACTATTGACGAAAAGGGAGAAAAAAAATGGCCCAACATGGCTGCCTTTAGGAACACCAGAAGTCACAGTAATATCTTGACATTTTATTATACATAATAGGTTGTATTTGATCAGAAAGATATGATTTTATCCATTTGAGGTTTAATGGTATTAAACATAATAAATCCAATTTGATCAGTAGAAGGTTATGGTTTACTCGATCGAAAGCATTACTTAAGCGGTATAAACTGCATTTTTTCTTGACAAAACCATCATTAAATGGTGTCGTAAAATGAAGCACGGTAGAGCATCCTTTCCGGAATCCGGATTGAAATAGTGATAAAGTTTACGATAACTGATAGCGCAAAAAATCTGTAATATATTTCTCGAAAAGCAATACCACGGTAATTAGAAACATCCGATCTATTTCCAGATATAAATAATGGAATGATGTAAGAAGCTCTTCAAGATTTAGGAAAATAACCGATTTTTATTGATCCATTATACAAAAGAGTCAATGGTGTTGCCAAGGAAGTAGCTCAATAATTGAGTATAGAACTAATTACTTCATCAGGTCCATGAGTAAATGAAATTTTAAGCTCCTTTAGGCTATTAGAAAGTTCTGCTTTTCCAACTAAGGGAAAAATATCGCCTGATTTGTGTTTAATGAATATGAATAGCTGTTGAAACAGTATTGAGCAACAGAATATTCACTTGCAACAAAGTATGAAAACATGTTATTTTTTATAATATCTTAACTAGATTCGATATCGTTAAATTTCATTATAGATGGATAACCAGTAGTTTTTCTTTTTGAATTGACAAGGTTGTAAAATGCTTTACGATCCCGATTGTAAACTTCCTTCATTTTGTTTAGATAGTTTCTGCATAAATAATTGTTAACCCTGCTGTTAGGTTAGAAAAAACTTACGAATGTTAGGTTAATGGACCATTTGGTCCATATTTCAATATTCATATAAAATAACCATTTAATGTTATATTTGTATCTATTTTGGATCACTTATTAATTTAAGCTCTAGTCAACGCTAGAGATGGGCGCATGGGTGAATTTTGGCTCACGCTCACGCTCCCGCAAGAAATTTTATAATCTCTCATGAATCACTCACTCGAATTTTTCTTTACTCACGCACTACTCACGTCAGTAAAATTAAAATAACTCACGCTCACGCGTGATTCACGTAAACCACGCAAATCACGTGACCAGCGCATATCTCTACCCAACACTGCTAATGTAAAAATTTGTTGAGGGATTCCCCTTTTTGCATTTTCCTTTACTCAGGATAGCTAATGTAAGACACAATTGTCGGGTTCCCCTTTTTTGCATTTTTCTTTATTCAACATAAACAGCTAATGTAAAAAACAAGTGTGGGATTCCCCTTTTTTGTTGTTTTTTTAATCAACATAGATAAAATATGTAAAAGACAATTGTGGGATCCCCCTTTTTTGATTTTTTTGTTAAGAAGCACAAATATTTGTACTGCTTGGTTCATTTTGTGAGTTGTTTTCAATAGTTCAGACGTGTTTTACTTACGACATGGCAAACTTGAATGAAGATCAGATACGAGAACTGCTCAATGCAGAAAGTGATTCCGATATTTCAGATTCAGAATTTGAACCCGGGACCCCGTCCTAGCAGCAGCTAGCTCTGTTGATCCTTTTTTTATTGCTAAAAACATAATGGTTTGGAGTGCCACTCCATTACCTCAGCCTATTGTAGCTACGGCTGAGAATATTATCTCAACGCAACCAGGACCAACTCGGTTTGCAGTGTCGAGATGCAACGACATTCTGGCAGCTTTTTTGCTGTTTTTTACGCCTCCAATAGAATGAATTATCATCGAAAATACTAATAAGTACAGCAGTGTCAAGTTTTCTGGCAAGTGGAAAGATATTGATGAAGACGTCGGTATGTATAATCTTGTTTTTTTATTTCAGCAAAATAGTTGGGTAATATAAAATCTATTACTGAAAGTGGAAGGAAAAAATGAAGATGTTCATGGTTTATTTGATACAAAATTTTGTCGCCCCAATTTCCGAGCAATTATGTCTGAAGATATATTTCATATGATTAATGGTGCCATCCGTTTCGATGATGTTTTGAGTCGACGACAAATGCGTAGTTGCGATAAATTTGTTCCTATTCGTGAACTGTGTGACCATTGCGATCAACTTCTTCCAAAATTTTACAATTGTCACGAAAATGTCACCACTGAAGAGCAACTTGTTGCATTCAGGGAGCGATGTAGTTTTCGACAGTTTATGTCATCAAAATTAGGAAAATATGGTTTGAAATTTTGGCTATCGGTGGACTCTAAGTCAGACTACGTGTGGAAAATACAACCATACTTTGGTGATCCTAGAAATGCACAGCCTGAAAAGAACCAAAACCGCAAAAATAAACCATTAATTTCTCCGAAATTGCTGACTGTCAAAAAAATCTCTTTGTGCCATTCTACATTTGCATTCAGCCACAAAAACAAAGCAACAACATTTGTTAGTTCAATGCACAAGACAGTTGCAGTTGATGAGAGTGGATTGTTCTCCAATAATTTTTAATACTTCCTCTTTTAGGTGGCGTAGATACTGCTGATCAAATGGTTGGTTCCTACAGCACAAAACGCAAAACAAATCGATGGCCAAACATTGTATTTGCAAACATACTTGATATATCCGCATTGAATGCGTACATAATATTTTCTTAAATCGGCGTTTCATGGGCTCCAGCTGATCGGAATCGCAGGAGACCAGAGTTTTTGCGGCAACTATCACTTTCTCTGGCTAACGTGTATATGATAAAGCGGACTAGATTAACTCAACAATAGTTCTCAGCACAGTTATTGACTGAAATACGATCACCATGCATAGTTCCAGTGGCCTCTTCATATAATACTTTAATTCAGGGGTCGAAAGCGTGGAATTTGTAGTTGCTGCAAGTCTAAGTCTGATAAGAAATGCTTGATTTGCAACAAGTTTATTTTCAAAACTAACCAAAAAACATGCTTCTTATAATGCAATGACAATTATTATAAAACCAAGTAATAAATACTTTTTTTTAAATAAATGTAAAAAAAATCAAAGAAAATATACTATGGACCAAATGGTCCCTTATCCTAAGATTCGTAATTTTTTATTTTTCTCTGTCCTGTTTTAAGTCAGAACCTTGAATTTTTGTATGTAACATGGTTTTATAAAAAGACCACGTGAGCTAAAAAATTAAGTCACTATATGTCACGGTTCAAAAATTACAAAGGAAACAATCAAAAAATTGGACCAAATGGGCTTAACCTAACAGCAGGGTTAAGAAATTGATATTCGGAACGATGAACAGAGTATTTTTCAAACAATACAAGAGAACCAAAAATTTTATACTTTTATAATATTGTGGAACAGAGCTAAGATATTGCTTATGCTGACGATATTGCTTTGGTCATGTTACGCGTTCTGCCAAAGTATTTCGAACTTGGCGGACTATAGTCCCAACCAGTGTGGTAGCTGACGGTAAATGAGTATACAATTAGATGACAAACTATAATTCAAAGAGAACGTGGATATAGTACACGCTACATCTGCTTTAGTTAAGATAATGGCCAACTTAAGAGGATTTAGGGATTCAACTAGAAGACTTATAAATAGTGTTATACGCTGCTTCAACTTTCGTAATAGCAACAAAACGAAAACATACAACTGTACTGCTATTAAAACCTCAACGAATAAGTGCGATATTAACATATCGCGTTGTTTGCACAGGTTCTGTCTTCTGCTAGCTGCAATTCGTATGATAGCTCTACGTATGATAGCTCTAAGGAAAGACCTGAAATATGGCACAAGCCACAAATGCTTCCAGGGGACATTACAGTGCGAAACAGTGTTAGAAGAGAAGCACGAGAAATGTTATTAAGACAATGGCAAGATCGCTTGAAAGGATATGATAAAGGACCTATAGGGTAATATCAAACATTACCAAATGGATGAAAATAAGGCACGGTAATTCGAACTATTATGGCACAGCTAATGACATGACATGGTTGCCTAATTACAGGGTGGCGCACCAATTGGACTATAATAAGAAATTCAAACAACTTTTTTTAATCAATGTATTTCATTTAGTTATTTTTTTCATTGTATAGAAAATTCAAATTGACTTTATATATAGCCAATTGCTTTTTAAGATGATAGACCGTAAATTACCTTCATGTTCATCCATGCATACGACCATGACCTGATCACAAAACTACTCATTTCGGCATGAAAGGTTGAAGTCGGGATTGCCTCAATTATTATTTTAATGGACTACTTCAATTCAGTCAAATTCCTTGGTTTACTTTTGTATTTTATACACCTCTTGCTTGGGAGAATCCCATAAAAAAAGTCTGGTGTAGTCTGGTCAGGTGACCTTGTGTGCCAGCGAAAATTATAGTTTCTGGATATAAATTTGTTTGGGAATTTTCGCTCCATCTTGTTGGAACCAATTGCTGTTGA
This sequence comes from Cordilura impudica, assembly GCA_963682025.1. Lineage (NCBI taxonomy): Eukaryota > Metazoa > Arthropoda > Insecta > Diptera > Scathophagidae > Cordilura > Cordilura impudica. The sequence continues at coordinate 123,075,081 of OY821518.1, read as the reverse complement.
AACGGGCAAGTCTTCAACATAGTTCTGAGTAAAAAAAGCTCCTTCAATTTTTTAAATAACGGTCTACGTTGACAGTCACTGGTACTCTGTTTTTTTTTTCAAAGATTTTAAGCCCCACAGTGCACCTTGATGAACCAAGCATGACACGGTGACTTGTTCTGGGTACAGTTCCATCTCATGGAGTATTTGTGGACTAGACCCATGTATGGTATTTTTGCTTGCTTACAATGCCGTTTAGTTACAAATAGGCATCATCAGACATAAATAAGCAATGTATCGCTATGGTATTTTCTTCGGCCATTTCGATCAATTTTCGGCAAAATTCCAGGCGAATAGGCAAATCCAGAGGTTTTAGCTTGCTTCTAGTTTGGACTTAGTATGGTAATTAGTTTAAGTCTTCATGAATTAGCCCTTGTAATGACCGTTTGCTAATTTCAATTTGCGCCGATAAGTTTCGAGTCGAATCGTTTGTTTTTGCCTGAATTGATGATGCTTCAGCCGAGACTGTGTCTTCAATTCACACATACATAAGTACCTCGATGGTACTTTCTTCGTACGATATTTCCAGATTCAGCCAACATTTCAGATTTGTGGGAATGCCGCCATACTCCCTCCCAAATTCTCTTTGAGAGAAATGAAGGCATGCAAAGAATGGTACTGCTGTACTATCTAAGTCCTCTTTTCAGTATCGCAAGCATTCGCTTTAAAATGAGCCCATTACTCACACATAAAACAGTTACTATGTTTTTTGGCAGCACTATTCTTGAGCCACCCTTTTAATTATGTAAAATGGTATGTTCTGCTCATTAATTTAAATGACAAGATCGGAGTTGTATTACTACCTGAAAATATTGCGGATGAAATATTAAAGTCGAATGTAACTTGTAAGTGGAGTCACACATTTACTTGCCGCGTCATGTAGGATCGTTGCCATGGAACACCGAACACTTAATCTACTTGCAGAATTGGAGACTACAATACATAAGAGGCTGATGACAAAACCGTTAGATTGCCATCCATCCTGATGAAATACTAAGGCAGTACTAGAGTGGTTGCGAGAAGTTATCGTCGACCCACTAAATGATAGCGAGCTATCACTATGTCCATTAAAAAGCAGACAGACGGACGGAAATCGCTAAATCGATACAGAATATGATTATGATCGGTATAGTGATGTGCTAAATACGACAGAGTGGTTCAATTGATCCAAACAGGGTAATTAAAATGCTGTCGGTGTAAACGTTCCTTGCGATGGGACAATCATTTTCTTTAAAGACTATCGCGATTAAAACTGATCAGCTCCCAACCATACTAGTTGAGGTGATAGATGGACATAGGGATATGATTACAATACAAACTTTAGGGTTATCATGGTTCTTGAGCTGATGAAAAATACATGAATGTGATTTTGAGTTATAAATAAAAAAGAAACAATCTATTCAATTAAAACATAACAATTATCACAATGTTCAATAAATCGCTGATGAAGGCTGAAATGCCAGAAACCGGTCCGATTAAGAATAAGTGCTGTTATGAATTTTTGAAATATATACTTTCTTCTTCTTCTTTACCAAGCACCATTGAAGTAAAAAAAAACACTGTTTTTGTTTTATATGGGGCCTGTGACTGAAAATATTTAGCTACTGTACTTGTCCAATGACCTTGTGGCGGGTGTAGGTCTTAACAAGTACAGATATCCATAATATTAAATAATTGGTAAGGCGATTTTTTGTGACCGATTTTAAACCTTCAATTATCAACCAAATTTTGTATTTTTTTTTTTTTTTTTTGGAAAAATGCATTTAAAGTTGCTACTAATACACACATAAAACCAGAGTTCAGAAAAAAACACACACTGAATAAAAAACTCGTACATATATGTAAACAAACATAACTTAGACCAACACACACATATTTTTATTTTCATATCAATTATGTGTGTTTCTGATTTTTTTTACGGTGCCGAACCCATCATGACAGTGTTTCGTTTTAATATTTCGTTATCTACACGAACATTTTTCTATCACGTATTTTTATTTCGATCACACATAAACCACACAGATTCGAGTGTTGCTTTAATTGAAGTTCGTGTTCTGGTACGTGTACTGAAAAAAAAAAAAAAACAGAACATGTACAATAAACAGGTTCGAGTTCAGTTATATTTTAAGCCGTGTTCTGGCTCGTGTACTAAGAAAAAACAGAACATGTACAATAAACAGGTTCGAGTTCAGTTATATTTTAAATTCGTGTTCTGGCTCATGTACTGCGAAAATTGAAACATCAATTCGCGATCTGATACACCCAGATAAAAACGACGACAATTGTTTCAACCAAATTTATTAAAATTTTATTGACCCTTTTTTATGACTTACGTTGCAACGCGTTGCAAATTGTTTAAAATTGTCAAATATTTTAAAATTTTATTGTCGATTTTTTTGTGATTTACGTTGAAATTATTTACAATTGTTTTTATTGACTGGTTTTTATTTTAATAAAATATGGTAATAAATTACTTAATACACAATAACTATTTTGCATCATAAAAGTTACACTTGTTGGTTGTTAGGTTTTTTTGCATTACCCATCCCTATTTTCGCAACCAATTAGTGTCATAGACGAAAAACCAAATTTTGCGGCATAAAAGACACACCTGTGGGTTGTTAGGACCTTTTGCAAATATTTTTTTTTTTTTTTGGTAACAAATAACTTTAGATACAAACAAATTTTGCTTCATAAAAAACACAATCACCCACCCTTAATTTGCGAACCAATTAGTGTCAATGCACAATCCTTTTCTCAATGATTTTTTGGGATTTTTTGCGTAAAAACACAATGAGTGTCAATAAAAAAAAACCCAACAAAATATTTTCATATTTTATTGTCCCTTTTTTATGACTTACGTTACAATTGCTTGCAAGTGTTACAATTTCACGCAATTGATTTTGCAATAAATAGCGAGTGCGTGCGTCATTTATTCATTAAAAGTGGTTCAGTTTTCATTAGATCGTGATCTATAAGTGTACTGTGTTATTGTGTAAATTGCAAATATTTTGTGAAAATTAAAAAAATTGGAAAGCAATAACAGAGATAAGTTTTGCTATAAAAAATACGCAACTTTTAATAGCGAAACGAAAAAATTTACATGTCTGATTGAAACCTGCAAGAAAGATTTAAGTGCAGTGTGCAGTTTTTGTGTCTTAAGTATTTTATTACCATCTTTTATTAAAATAAAAACCAGTCAATTAAAACAATTGTAAATAATTTCAACGTAAATCACAAAAAAATGGCCAATTAAATTTTAAAATATTTTACAATTGCAAACAATTTGCAACGTAGGTCATAAAAAAGGATCAATAAACTTTTTATAAATTTGGTTGAAACAATAGTCGTCGTTTTTATCGGGGTGTATCAGATCGCGAACTGATGTTTAAATTTTTCGCTGTACACGAGCCAGAACACGAATTTAAAATATAACTGAACTCGAACCTGTTTATTGTACATGTTCTATTTTTTCTTAGTACACGAGCCAGAACACGACTTAAAATATAACTGAACTCGAACCCGTTTATTGTACATGTTCTATTTTTTCTTAGTACACGAGCCAGTACACGACTTAAAATATAACTGAACTCGAACCTAATTATTGTACATGTTTTGTTTTTTCTTAGTACACGAGCCAGAACACGACTTAAAATATAACTGAACTCGAACCTAATTATTGTACATGTTCTGTTTTTTCTTAGTACACGAGCCAGAACACGACTTAAAATATAATTGAACTCGAACCTAATTATTGTACATGTTCTGTTTTTGCTCAGTACACGTACCAGAACACGAGCTTCCAATAAAGCAACACTCGAATCTGTGTGGTTTATGTGTGTTCGAAACAAAAAATACGTGATAGAAAAATGTTCGTATAAATATCGAAATATTAAAACGAACACAGTCATGATTGTGTTGGGCACCGTAGAAAATTTAGAAACGCACATAATTGATATGAAAATAAAGATATGTGTTGGCTGCTTTTGAACAGAACATTCTATGTTTCATGTGTGTATTTTCTGAACCTTGCATAAGACACATATTTAAGCTTCATCTGTTAAGTACTTTAAGTTGATTTCCTTCAACATCAGTTTTACATTTTCATGGTAAATGCAAACGCATAGTGTGTCAATTCCGCTGCTTTCTGTCAAAACTCAATGATTTTGTCTCAGTTGGGCACATTTTGTGAAGCCAATTTTGACATCCTCGTGCTCAGATTGAAATGTTGCAACTAACTCTTTCATGTTGCAGAGAACCATTCTCTTCTGTATTTGAAATTTCTACCCATCGATTCGTACAGACACCCAGTCTTTCATTCCTGGCATTAGGTGACTCATATCATCTAGCTGATAAAACTGAGTTACTAGAGAGCTTCAGTTTCGCAATCTAAAGTTTTTCCCTTCCCTTTGTTTGGCAGTGTGAGAATTCCACGCTCAGCAACCAATTTTTTTTTGACAATTCTTGCTTGTGGTTAAGACGCTCCAAACTCAGTCATTATTTCTGCACAACTCCATGTCCAGGGAACAAGAGTGAGAAGTTGAATTATTTCATCTCTACTCTGTTACGTTTTGTATTTCTCTTTTATTTGTTCAAGAACTTCTACTGCATCCTTACGATAATGATGTTGACACTCATTCTATGAACTTATACCTTCAACTGAAAAGTTAGAATCACCATCATCATCAACAGTTCTGTCATCATTCTCAGAATTACTTTTGTCTTCATCTGGAATAACTTCAGTGCAAGGCTCATTACAGTTCAAATCCGGTAATTTTTTTTTTCGAAAGACTGAAGAAATAGCTATCTAAACTATTTGGTACAAATTTTGCTAAGAACTATAGGCAATGAGTTACATGGATGAGAAAAAACATATTTTTGGCCAAAATTTTGAACCCCTCTTAGAGAGTTCTTGACCGATCTTGTGGAAAAATTGTTTCTGAACTATTATCCAGTAGGACTAACCTTGGTGCAAATTCCATCCCGATCGGAAGACCTTGGTTTCAAAAGTTGTTTCACTTGACAACAAACGCCCCATATATATATTTGCACTTGTAGTTTTATTACATATTTGATATGGACACACAGATACAAAGACAGACGGATGGACGGAAATCGCTAAATCGACCCGGAAAGTGTTTCTTAGTGGATCGATGTATCGCGGTCATATATATTTGATAGTTACAAATAGTAGCACCAACTAATCATACCTTGACCACAAAGTGGTATAGGGTATAAAAACAAATTTACATAATTTAATATCTTTATAAGAACATATAATGTATAGTAAATGTATTCTATGCTCTGTCCAAAAAAAAAAACCCCAATAGAGTAAAATAGAAATTCAAAAATATCATGAAAAAATATGTAAGAAAAGCACAAAATATGTAAAAATACTATTGAATGTGATCTTTGAAATGAGATACTTACCATGAGTGTTGGTTAACACAATCTGGAAATATTGTGTACTAAATTCTAAATGGTGCTGATATGCGAATTCTGTTTTACCTTTGGATGGTTTCTTTAAACAATATTTAAAGAAGGTTGAAACAGTCTTTATTTTAAATAAAGCAAAGCCGTTCGTGATTTTTTGTAGCGATTATGCAGTTATGCAAATATTTTGAAGTTTTTCGATGTTCTGTATAGCTTATTTATAGTGTTTAATATGCAATGACAAATGTTTGCATACTAAAAATTTCGCCTTGTTTTTTAAAAGTCCCATTATATCCGACATGTCAAAATTGTCCAAGAAAAGTTCGTATAAGAAAGTTCCCTTATTTTAGATTCAACCAAATTTTCTTTACAAATTTCTTTCTATTAAAAGTTAGTAAATTAATCTTATCTAATGTGAAAATAAAAAGAAAATCTTTCTTCTTCATCAGAAATCTTATATATTTTTTTGCATCTTTTTTTGCTTTTAGTGGTAATTAAAGGATCTGAGCTAAGAAGAAACCTATTACATATATGTATCTTCATTTGACTTTCCCCAAATGCATTTATGAGAATAGTATTATCTGTAATTTTTAAATTCTTTATTTCGAGGTTCTTGAGCTTCTTTAGATAATTGACCTAATGACAATAATGCACATCCAATAATATTCAAAATACTGTAAAAGGAAAACATTAATATTAATTTACGTCTTTCTATTGAAGTACATACATTAGAGTGGGCTGAAAATTCACTTAGCCAAATTTTGCAGCATTAAGCGTTCAAAATGTTTAAGGTGTTTTGCAACTTTGCAAGAAGCTAACATTTGTACTTTTCTGAAATTTGTCTTATTATTGTAAAAAATTTTTAGAGTTTGAAATTCGACATTATTCACATTCAAATTATTTTACATTCAAAATAGCAACAACAACAACAATCACAGCTAAGATAATAACGAAAAACAGAAAAGATTTCAATTGCGTTTTCAGACATATTTTTTTTGCCACTGGAGCTTTTTAATAGAAACTAGAATACTTAATTCGTTAGCAAAATGTTCTTTTCTTGAAAACTCAAGCGGAAATCCCATATTATATTACTACTAGCTGTTTTTAACCGGTCTTGCCCGGGATCCAATGGGCTTTGACTTGAAAAATGGTTCACTATGCTTACCAGGCGCTGAGTACTAAGTCCCCGATGAAGCATGCCTCAAAAAAATTAACTTACTCCCAAAAAATTTGTATGGGATTGGGGAATTTGTTTATGGTGAAAATATTCCGTTTTTGGGGGGGGAACAAATTCATGTTTTATTTCAATTTAAAATTTTGTGATTTTTTAATTCAGAACTTTTTTTTATAAGATGCTACAGCAAAAATACTTCAAAAATAAGCTGCGAAACCGACTTAAGTTTTTTTTTTTGAATTTTACTTATTTTGTAAACATCAAATATAACGGAATCGTTTGCAAATTAAAAGAATCAGAACTTTTAAAATTTGAATGACTTTATTCAAAAAGTGATCATCATTGAGCAGAGATGTCAAAGAAAAACGGAAAATGAATGCGACGTTTAAAATTGTGCTGCAATGTTTCTTTAAGCAACTGCTTATAGTATATGTGTGGCCTATTTTGATCAACAGGTAATTATTGCACATACGTAGATGTAGATAACATTTATCATAGGACTTTTCATTGAGCTGTGTCCCGCGAGCGAATCGCGTCCGCGTCCGCGCGTTTGGCAGCTACACCCGTGCTGCCGCGCTGTTGTCGTCAATTTATTTGAATCCCAAAATATATTTTTCAGAACATTCCTATATTTCAGCTGAGATGTGTTCCGTGGGCGCGTCGCGTCCGCGTCCGCGCGCCCTTCCACGCGTTTGGCAGCTACACACGTGCTTCTGCGCAGTTGTCGTCAACTTATTTTAATCGCCAAAATACATTTTTCAGATCATTGCAATACTTTAGCTGAGCTGTGTTCGCGAGCGAGTCGCGTCCGCGTCCGCGCGCCGCTTCCACGCGTTTGGAAGCCACACCAGTGCTACCGCGCAGTTGTTGTCAATCTATTTTAATTGCCAAATGTTATTTTTCAGATAATCCGATATATGAGCGCAGCTGTGTTCCGCGAGCGCATCGCGTCGCATCCGCGCGCCGCGCCCCACTTTCGCGTACCGAAATTATGCTATTGAAAAGAATACAGATTTTAAATACATTAATGATAACAGTATGGAGATTTTGTTCATTTCTTTTGGGGACCTTTATTTAAAAATTTGGGAATTTGTTCATTTTTGGGGAATTTGTGCATTGGGGGCTAAGTGCTGAGCGCATGCTTACCACTACAACCTAGCATGGATATTTTGAGTGTACTATGACTAAAAGTTACGAATTTTAGCTATTCTAGAGCTTGCGGACATACAGCAATTCTGGTTTTTCCTTCTGGTGCATATACGAAAAGCTTGTGCTGGCTCCCAACTCTGTAGCAGGCGACAGATAATTGTCTATGAGAAAAACAGGGAGATTGTAAGTTGATACCTGCTCCCGTAAGAGATGGTCCTCTTATGTACGTTATGTCAGGAACAACTTTTTGTACCATCTCTTGCGTTGAAACACCAACTTACAAAAGTCTTCTGGTAGGATATTACAGTCGTTTCAAGATTTTCACATTCCCTGGAGTTAGATTGTCTTATCCGTTGTGTCTGAAGACTTTGTTGTGTTGTTCATTCCCGGAGTTTCATATTCCCTCGACAAAGCTTGGCTTAGCTGCTGGATTTCTAGACGCACTGGAGTAGATTCAGGCATTTCCGCTTCTCTTACAAAGCTTGCCTTGATCTTTGGGCTTCAAGACGTTATTGGGTTTGCTCAGGTGTATCAGCATTTCTCGACTCAGATTGTCTAACTCGTTGAGACTCGATACGAATTTGGGTCTGACCAGGTTCTCTAGAGTTCTGTTTTGTTTAAGCCTTTTTGTATTTGAGGTAGTACGGCCTATATGCTATGCTTTCATGTGCAAGGTACAATTGCAAATAGTTATTTTTCCACCTTTACAACTCATTTATATAGTGCAAAAGATGAAATGGAAATATTTGTAATAGGTTGCTTTCCAATGTAGCCAAAGGCAAGATGGAAATAAATGTAATATTTTGTTTTTCATTGTATTTAAAAAGGCGAGATGCAAATATTAATAATCGGAATAATCCTGCAGCAGTAGTCAACCTATGAAATAAATCTGCACAAATTTTGGGGTGTTGCAACTCATATAGTAAAAAAGATAAGATGGGAAAATTTGTAATAGGTTGATTTAAAATCGTCATTTCATAATGGTGTAAACTCAAGAGTAGTAAGTAAAGAGATTTATGTACAAAATTTTTGGGAAGTCCATTGAAAAATTAAAATATGTGAACAAACACTAAAAGCGTATATAGAAAATTAAAAAAAGTGGGCGTGGCCGATAAAAGTATATGACGCCCTTACCTGGGATTTGAGAATAATGTGCAGTAAATTCGAGCGAAACTCATAAAAAATTAAAAAGTGGTCGCAAAAGTAGGCGTGGCCGATAAGAAGCACAGAGAGGTCGTGTGTACCAAATTTCAGAGGAAATCGTTAACAAATAAAAATTTGTATAGCGAACAAATATACCAAAAAGCAGAAAATGAATTGCATATAAAAAGTGGGCGTAAAAGTAGGCGTGGTCGATAAGAAGCATACGGTGACCTAAATTGGGGTACAGGGATCGTGTGTACCAAAATTCAGAGAAATCCGTAAACAAATAAAAATTTGTGTAGCGAACAAATATGAATAAAACAGAAAAGGAATTTTACATAAAAAATGGCGACCTTTCCAGTGGTATGGAGATCGTGTGTACAAAATTTCAGGGAAATCCGTTGAAAAATCAAAATTTGTATAGCGATCAAACAAACAAACAAACAGAAAATTAATTTTATATATATAGATTAATTACTATTTGAAAAATTTCATTATTTTAGTCTTACTAGAATAGAAAACCTAATAACCAACCATAATAACCAAAGTTCGATCCCTATAAGAATGGGTACGTTCGTAAGTAGTTATGCATCATTGCAGCATAAAAAAAGTAAACGTTATGTAAACAGTTGACAGTGCTGCCGCAAATTTTTGCAATTTTGGCGTCGTTTTAATTACTGATACAACAGAGCGCGAAGCTTTAAAAAATTAAACATTGGTGCAGAATGGAAAAGTAAGTAGTACATTATATAAAGATTGTTAATACAAATTTAAATAAGATTGCATCTTCCACTAAAGTGCCGTATTACAATCTAGCCAAGTATATAGGACAAATCCTTAAAAAATTACGTCTTACAATATTAAAAACTCATAAGAACTGAAAGTAAATTGGAAAATATAACTTTAGATGAAAATTACATTATAGTTTCTTTTGACGTGGTAGCATTGTTCACCAATATACCTACCTATTCATTTAGCAATTAAAAACATACTTGGAAAATGGGACAATACCTAAAAACCAATTCCTCAAACTCTTACAATTTTGCTTATCAGAAAACAATTATTTCACATACGACAAAAAATTATACCATCAGACTTATGGTATGCCTATGGGGAAACCTCTATCTCCAACGATTGCAGATATCGTATTGGACTCGCTTTTAGATGAAGTTATCACTGAACTTAGAGAGAACAAAATACAAATAAAATTTTTAACTAAATATGTCGATGACCTGTCGCAGTAATTGACAAATCAAATGAACATATAATACTAAAAACACCCAAAACGTACCATAACAAACTTAGATTTACCATAGAAAAGGAAATTAATGGAGAATTACCATATTTAGATATGATGATAATACGAAAAGATCACAAACTCATCACCAATTGGTACACAAAACCGACATCTTCAGGCAGAATGATAAACTACAACTCTACGCAACCCATGAAAATGAAAATTAATACAGCGACAAATTTTATTGAAAAAATAATAAATATTAGCAATAAACAATTTCAAAAAGACAACCTGGTTAAAATAAGAAAAATGTTATCCATGAATAACTACCCATCTTCTTCAATTAATAATTTAATAAACAAAAATTTAAATTGCCAAAAGAAGAAACATACGGAACAAAACCAAGAAAAATCTTTTTAGAGTATAGCTTATATTCCCAAACTAACAGAAACAAAAACAATGAAAGACATGTTCAACGATGAAAAAGCGACCATAGCTTACAAATCAAACCAAACACTAAAGCAACTTTTTACACGTAATAAAACCAATCAAGACATCCTCAACATTGACAACATTATATAAGAAATTACATGCCATGGAAATGAGAGGGAGAGCTGCAACAAAGTTTATGTTGGAACAACAAAAAGAATGTTAGGGACACGAATTGCTGAACATAAGGCGGACATAAACAAAGAGAGAGAAACCACAGCACTCGCTCAGCATGTGAAAGAAAATAATCATATGGCTAATTTTGATGAAATAAAAATACAGGATAGGGAGAGGAGAATAAATAAACGATATACATTAGAAAGTTTACGCATACAAAAGCGATTAGAATATGCCATGAGCATAAGAGAGGATAAAGACAACACAAAGCTACAATATTCCGTTGCAATTACTTAGTATAATAGTTAAAGTTCTGTGATACTAGTGTTAAGATCAATTTGTGATATTTGTGTACTGTGTTGTCATCATTTATTTATTTTATTTATTTATTTACAATTTCTGTGCCGTGAAGTCCAGTTTTTTTTAGATAAATAAGTGACTACAATTAATAGGATGTAATATAGAATCGTAAGTTGATCAGGGATACTAACATTAATTTTCTTTTTCTAAAAATATTTTAAAAATTTGTTTTATATCTATTTTACTAGCTGTTTTTACCCGGTCTTGCCCGGGATAAAAAGGCCTTTGACTTGAAAAAAGGTTCAATATGCTTACCAGGCGCTGAGTACTTAGTCCCCAATTAACAAATTCCCCAATAAAATTAACTTTCTCCCCAAAAATTTGTATGGGCAGTAAATTCATTTTTTATTTCAATTAAAAATATTTTGATTTTTTAATTTAGAAGTTTTTTATAAGATGCTGCAGCAAAAATGCTTCAAAAATAAGCTGCGAAACCGCTTTAAGTTTTTTTTTTCAGTTTATTTATAAACATCAAATATAACGGAACTTCGCAAATTAAAGGAATCAGAACTTTTAAAAATTTAATTACTTCATTCAATAAGTGATCATCATTGAGCAGAGACATCAAATTCAAGTTTCAGAAATGAAAGACTAATGCGGCGTTTAATATTGTGTCGCAAGGTTTCTTAAAGCAACTGCTTATAGTATATGTGTGGCCTATTTTGATCAATAGGTAATTATTTCACATACTTAGATAAAATTAATCATACGACATTTCTCTAAGCTGTGTTCCGCGAGCGCGTCGCGTCCGCATACGCTCTCCGCGCGCCGCTTCCTCGCAGCTACTACCCGTGCTGCCGCTTAGTTCTCGTTAACTTATTTTAATTCCTAAAACATATTTTTTAGAGCACTGCGATATTTTAGCTGAGCTGTGTTCAGGAGCGCGTCGCGTCCGCACCCGTCGCGTCCGAGTCCGCGGTCGGACGCCGCGCGCCGCTTCCGCGCGTTTGGCAACCACACCTGTGGTGCCGCGCAGCTGTTGCCAACTTATTTTGAAAAGAATACTCATTTTAAATTCATTTATTGTTGGCCATATATTGAGAGCAGTATGCAAATGTTTACTAAAATAAATATTTAACAAAATTCATTAAATAAATATATGTAAAAATTTTAGAATGAATTTTGGGAGTAAGTTCATTTTTTATTTCGATTAAAAAAAAAATGGGGAATTGCTTCGTTTCTTTTGGGTAACTTTTTTTTAAGTTTGGGGAATTTGTTCACCGTGTAGTTATTTCCGTGTAAACCAAATTTCAGAGAATTCCGTTGACTCACAACAAAATATGAATTTTATATGAAAATTGGGCGTAAAAGTAGGCGTGGTCGGTAAAAATCATACGGCGACCTTCCCTGGAATATTTACTAAGTTTAGGAGAAAGCTATTGAAAAATAAAAGTTTGTATAGCAATCAAATAAAGAAACAAATAAAAGGAAAAAAAATAAGTTTTGTATACATATAAGTTGGCGCAAAGTAGGCATGGCCTGTAAGAAGCATATGGTGACCTTCCCTGTAGTATAGAGATCGTGTGACCAAATTTTAGACATCCCTTGAAAAATAAAAATTTCTATAGTGAACAAATATACCAAAAATCAAAATGAATTGTAAACAATAAGTGGGCGTAGAAATAGGCGTGGCCGGCAAGTATCATATGGCGACCTCTCTGGAGTACAGAGATCGTGTGTAGCAAATTTCAGAGAAATCTGTTTAAAAAACAAATTGTGTAGCGAACAGATGTACCAAAAAACAGAATACGAATTGTATACAAAAAGTGGGCGTAACAGTAGGCGTGGCAGGTACGAAGAATATATCGACCTTCTCTGAAGCAGAGAGATCGTGCGTACCAAATTTCAGAGAAATCGGTTGAAAAATAAAAATTTGTACAGCGAACAAATATACCAAAAAAACAAAATGAATTGTATACAAAAAGTGGGCGCAGAAGTAGGCGTGGCCGGTAAGAATCATATGGCGACCTTTCGTGGAGTACAGGGATCGTGTGTACCGAATTTCCGAGAAATCTGTTGACAAATAAAAATTTGTATAGTGAACAAATATGAATAAAACAGAAAATGAATTTTACATAAAAAGTAGGCGTAGAAGTGGGCGTGATCGGTAAAGAGTACATGGCGACCTTTCCCGTGGTACAGAGATCGTGTGTACAAAATTTCAGGAAAATCCGTTGAAAAATAAAAATTTGTATAGCGGTCAAACAAACAAACAAACAAACAAACAAACAGAAAATGAATTTTATATATATAGATTTTGTCGCCAGAATTTAAATAAAATTATACACTCCTGAAGAAGTCTGAAAAAAGCAGACGAAACATTGGATGAAAAATGAAAATAAATTGATCTTTTTATTTACGCCAAATTTGACCATCATTAGCCCGTAAGGAAACTCCTTTTTACAACATTTAAATAACATCTTTTTATTATTTCAAAGTAATTTTTTATTTTAGGAATCCGCTTTCTTTTTCGTTTTAATTGAGTTTTAATAACCAAAAGTTGTTTCATTTTTCTTGATTCTGTTTTTGTTATAAGTTGACAAAAAGATGTCATTTTTAGAATCAAGGTTTGCGATAATATTTGTTAATGTTATTGGGGTGAACATGTTTTATATCTTTTGCAAAACGTTCTAAAAAGCAAACTCTGTGCAATTGTTGAGCAGTAACAAAGCATCTGCACCAGCTGATCACTTATTAGTAACAAAAGTTGGCATAACTGCCGCAGTGGTGCACAAATTTATTGCATTTACGAATCCAATATTTGGAGTCCTTAGAAGTCGCACGATAATTAAAAAAAAAATTAAACTAATTTTTGGTTAATAACTTCCTCATGATAGTATTTAAAAAAAATCAAATTTCAAAATATTTTTATCTGTTTTACCGAGTAATATGTTAACATATGGATACATTAAAAAAAAAACAAGTAAGAAAATTATAGTCGGTCTAGACCGACTATATGATACCCTATACCATGCGTTTAGAGACCCTATCTCCCGGGCCCAACAAACTGGATATAGAAAATAAGCATAAACCAAATTTGAGTGGGATTTTTATTAATTTTTTCGGCTGCAGATAAGAAAAAGTTCATATCGGATGCTATATCTATATGGGGACTAGGCCCAAAAATGGACCGATCCTGACCATGTTTGGTAAAGTCTCTTGTATTTTGCAAAAATATATACAAACAAAATTTGAGAAGAATCAGTGCAATATTTTTGTTTTTTGATAGATATAAGTGAAGATCGGGAAGCAGCTCTATATGGGGCCTATGACTAAGAGTTGTCTAATAGGGATCATTTTTGGACTACTCATTAATGGGTGTAATAAACGCATACAAACCCAATTCGAGTAAGATCTATATGACAATTTGGATCTTATGGCAATTTATGTCGATTTCATAGGGGTCATTTGTATGGGGGCTAGGTCTGAACATGGACCGCTTCTCACCAATTTCAACAGCGTTTATACCATGGCCGACAAAAGATAAAATACCGAATTTCATCAAAATATATTCATATTTGCGACCTGCGGTTTGATTACAAGCTTTACATGGACACACAGACGGACGGACGGACGGACATCGTTAAATCGAATCGGATAGTGATTCTAATTCGATCGGTATAATTAAAGATGGGCGTAGGTCAAATATTTTTGGTTGTTACAAACAGCAGCACAAAGTCATTATACCCAAACCACATAGTGGTATAGGGTATAAAAAACAGGAAATAAATTAAAGTCACTCTATATAAAGTCACTCTATATAAACCCGATACAAGCTTGTATACGAAATTCGATCTGAATATATATATTTTTTAATTGCTACCTTTACTTTGACTACCAGGTCTACGTATACTGAACGACGTTAACCTATTTAGAAGTGGTTTAGAGAGCGATGGTTAAAAAAATCAACACAAACTTATTAAATTTATTTTATAAAATTTTTTTTTTCTTAAGATGCTAAGAATAATATGTATTGAAAAAATTTTTTTAACTCAACTATTTTATGAACGAAGAACAAAAGGGTATTTTTTTAATAATAAGAATATTTCCAATAAAAACGGGTACCATTTTAAAAAGTAGAAAAGGGTGCTTTTTAAAAAAGGGTATTTTTTAAAAATGGACAATTTTTTTTTTTAAATATTATTTTTTAAAGAAGGCTTCTTTTATAAAAATAAAGGTACGTACTATCTAAAGTAGAGGGTACTTTCTTAAAATAATTTTAGTTTTGGATAAAAGGCACCCTTAAAAAAATGCACTTTAAAATAATACTATTTTTGGGATTATATTTTTTCTTTTATATTGGCGATTTTTTTTATAATATCGTGATAAAGAAAAATACTTCCTTAAGCTAATACGACACGTACAATGACTACAGCAATAAGAAAAATTAAAACGTACACATATCTTAAGAAAAACAACAAAACACAGTGAACATTTTTTCATTTTTCAAGATCTTTTTCACACATTCATCGCGTGACTCTCTGGACCGATTTTAATAATTTTAATATCAGCTCCGTTGGGATGTTAGTAAAAGGTTCTATGTAAAACCAAGCGCCTTGCTTAGTTATTGAGTGCGTGATCGCAATAACGACAGACAGATGGACAGACGGTCATCGCTAAATCAATTTCCCTTGTTATCAGTATCAAGAAAATATAAAATGCAAAATGTGTGAATTAAAAAAATTACACTCAAAATATCTAATTTTTTCACTTTTTTGCCACTGCGACCAAATTTAAAAAACATATATTAAATTTTGAGATAACATGTCACATAAGTACATTAATTTTGACAGCTGTTGATGACACTTTTTATTTTCTGTTACCCGTTGCTAAAATTTATTAGAAAACTCTTTTTAACTTTTGAAATAATCCGCAACGCAGGAGCTCTACGAGACGTATCACAGCTGCATAAAAAGTTTTAATTAACTTTTTTAAAGGCGTATTAATTGCTTTAGAAAAACTAGGACCCGTGTCTCCCATTTAAGAAATAAGATATATATGTGGAATACAATTATGTATATAGATAGGTGCAATAAAACAGTGGACACGGTACGTATGAGTATTTTTTTCAATTAAAAATTTTAATTATTTTTTTTTCTGGAATACGAATTACTCAATAAAAGCTGTGAGTCAGAATATTTTTTTAGTTACATCTTTAAGAATATTTTGGATATTTCATGTGTTGAGTGAAAAGCTTAAATTTACTGGAATATTTGTATAAACAACAACTTCTATCAAAATTTATATATATAAAATTCATTTTCTGTTTGTTTGTTTGTTTGTTTGACCGCTATACAAATTTTTATTTTTCAACGGATTTTCCTGAAATATTGTACATACGATCTCTATGCCCCAGGAAAGGTCGCCGAATACTTTCTACCGGCCACGCCTACTTTTACGCCCACTTTTTATGTAAAATTCCTTATCTGTTTTATTCATATTTGTTCACTATACAAATTTTTATTTGTTAACAGATTTCTCTGAAATTCAGTATGCACGATCCCTGTACTCCGCCTACGGTCACCATATACCCTTTATCGACCACGCCTACTCTTACGTCCACTTTTTATACACAAATCCTTTTCTGCTTTTTGGTATAATTGTTCGGTATACAAATTTTTATTTTTCAACGCATTTCTCTGAAATTTGGTACACACGATCTTTGTACCTCAGAACAGGTCACCGGGTGATTCTTGCGGCCACACCTACTTTTACGCCCTCTTTTTGTATACAATTCGTTTTCTGTTTTTTGGTATATTTGTTTGCTATACAAATTTTTGTTTTTCAACGGAATTCTTTGAAATTTGGTACACACGACCTCTGTATTCCACCTAAGGTCGCTATATGCTTCATACCGGCCGCGCCTACTTTAACGCCCACTTTTTGTATACAATTCTTTTTGTTTTTTGGTATATTTGTTCGCTATACAAATTTTTATTTTTCAACCGATTTCTCTGAAATTTGGTACACACGATCTCTCTCCTCCAGGGAAAGTCAACATATTCTTCGTACCGGTCACGCCTACTATTACGCCCACTTTTTGTATATAATTTATATTCTGTTTTTTGGTACAGTTGTTCGCTACACAATTTTTTTTAACGGATTTCTCTGAAATTTGCTACACACGATCTCTGTACTCCAGAGAGGTCGCCATATGATTCTTGCCGGTCACGCCTACTTCGACGCCCGCTTTTTATACAAAATTAATTTTCTGTTTTTTGTATATTTGTTTACTATAGAAATTTTTATTTTTCAAGGGATGTCTAAAATTTGGTCACACGATCTCTATACTACAGGGAAGGTCACCATATGCTTCTTACAGGCCACGCCTACTTTGCGCCAACTTCTATGTATATAAAACTTATTTTTTACTTTTATATGTTTCTTTATTTGACTGCAATAAAAACTTTTATTTTTCAATGGCTTTCTTCGAAATTTAGTACATATTCCAGGGAAGGTCGCTATATGATTTTTACCGACCACGCCTACTTTTACGCCCAATTTTCTTATAAAATTCATATTTTGTTGTGTGGTATATTTCTTCCCTATACAAATTTGTACTTTTCAATGGATTTCTCTGAAATTTGGGTTACACGGAAATAACTACACGGTGAACAAATTCCCCAAACTTAAAAAAGGTACCCAAAAGAAATGAACAAATTGCCCATTTATTTTTAATCGAAATAAAAAATCAACTTACTCCCTAACCTCATTCTTAAATTTTTCATATTTTTATTTAATGAATTTTGTTAAATATTTATTTTAGTAAACATTTGCATACTGCTCTCAATATATGTCCTACAATAAATGCATTTAAAATGAGTATTCTTTTCAAAATAAGTTGGCAACAGCTGCGCGGCACCACAGGTGTGGTTGCCAAACGCGCGGAGCGGCGCGCGGCGTGCGACTGCGGACTCGGACTCTCGGAACACAGCTCAGCTAAAATATCGCAATGCTCTAAAAAATATGTTTTAGGAATTAAAATAAGTTAACGAGAAATAAGCGGAGGCACGGATAGTAGCTGCGAGGATGCGGACGCGACGCGCTCGCGGAAAACAGCTTACCAAAAATATCGCAATGATCTGAAAAATATATTTTGGCGATTAAAGAAGTTGACAACAACTGCGCGGCAGCACGAGTCTGGCTGCCAAACGCGCGGAAGCGGACGCGACTCGCTAGCGGAACACAGCTTAGTGAAATGTCGTATGATAAATTTTATCTACGTATGTGAAATAATTACCTGTTGATCAAAATAGGCCACACATATACTATAAGCAGTTGCTTAAAGAAACCTTGCGACACAATTTTAAACGTCGCATTAGTCTTTCATTTCTGAAACTTGAATTTGACGTCTCTGCTCAATGATGATCAGTTATTGAATGAATTAATTAAATTTTTAAAAGTTTTGATTCCTTTAATTTGCGGCTCATTCCGTTATATGTGATGTTTTAAAATAAACTGAAAAAAAAACTTAAAGCGGTTTCGCACCTTATTTTTGAAGCATTTTTGCTGCAGCATTTTATAAAAAACTTCTAAATTAAAAAACCAAAAACTTTTTAATTGAAATAAAAAATGAATTTACTGCCCATACAAATTTTTGGGGAGAAAGTTCATTTTATTGGAGAATTTGTTAATTGGGGACTAAGTACTCAGCGCCTGGTAAGCATAGTGAACCATTTTTCAAGTCAAAGGCCTTTTCATCCCGGGCTAGACCGGGTAAAAACAGCTAGTATACTATATATATATATATTAGGGTGGCCCTTAATAAAGAAAAGTGTTCAGACTGTCGGTCTCACCCCCTAGATATATGTGAATAGCAAAAAAACTGAGAAATACAAAGTTTTGGCCCAATCAAAAAACGTTTAGTCGTGGCGCAAAGCGATTGAAAATTTCAAGTGAGTTTATATGGGGAAAATATGATTTTTTTTCAGATTTTACAACAATTTCGTTCTATAGTTTAATTTTTCCGACAATCTTTTACATTATTCGGGATCAGTTTTAAATTATGCTTTCAAGAGGCTATAAAACTTCAAAATCGTATGAAACCTCGCCAAGAAATAGCAAATGCCCCAGACCACTTTTGTGCCAAAAAAAAAACTAGGTCATGAAATTTGATGGCATTTTTTTCAACTTTGAGAAATTGATTAAAGCCATAATTCCTTTTTGGTCTCTATAATAATAAGTACTCAGATATAAAGTATTGTTTTATTACCACGTTGCTAACCTAATGCGCATTAAGACCGAAAAATGGAAATTTTTTTGATATAATTTTTAAAACTCCTTTTTCATATTTGAAAAAATTTTCTTTAACAAAATTTAAAAAAATGAATCTATTACTTTAAGGTTTTATTTACTGCATATTGCAGATTAACTGTGTGAATTTTTAAATAAATCACTCTCCCAGAATTTTTTTGACAAGGATTTTATTTTCGCGGATTTCGAGAAAAATTGGATTTTTGTGAAATATTCTGTAAATGTACTCTTTCTAAATACTTTGTATCAAAAATTCATCACTTTTATACTTTTAAATATTATGTTTTATCTTAGGATTTCGGAAAAAAATAATATGACTCCATTAACCCTTTTGGAATAGGGGTCACATATGACCCCAAACTAATAAAAGACAATTTATGCCAAAAATTCAAATATTTTGTAAGTGCTGTCCAATTTTTAGATGCGACACTTAAAATATAATAACCAAATGCGTAGAAGTTTCGTCCCAAAAATTTGGGATAAATCCGAAAATATTAACCCATTATTTGCCAAGGCCAGCTTTGGATTTTAAGATATTTTAAAATAAAAATGACCTAAAACGAGTTTTTCTATTAAACTCGTTGATACCACTATTTAGAATTTAAGAAAAATAATTCGGTTAGTTTTTATTTATTTAACCCTTCAGTGCTCCTGAGATCAAAATTATCCATTGTGATATATCTCTGGTGCAATTATCTGCGAATATAAATTAAAACAACTTAAGTCATATGTCTAAAAAATAGGACGTTTTTTGAAATTCACTTTGATTTAATTTTGTAATTTATCCCATTAAGAGTACTATTAATTTAATATACCCTTTTATATATATTATTATATTTGAAATTTACTTATATTTAATAAACTATTTAAAACTGGGAAATAAAATGGTAGAAGTTTCAGAACATGTAGGTGACATTGAAGATAATATAAAGCGACCGATTACAAAAAATCAAAAAATGTCAGCCATTATAAGTAATGGCATCTTCACCGATTGACCTAAATTTTTTTTTTTACGTTTTTTTATCAATATCCACCAAATTCAACTGTTACTTTATTACATAAAGTAAGTTTATAACAAAATTGGTTAAAAGTTGTTTTAATTTATATTCGCGAGCCATAAGCAGATAATTGCACCAAAGATATATCACAATGGATTATTTTGATACCAGGAGCACTGAATGATTAAATAAATAAAAATTAACCGAATTATTTTTCTTAAATTCTAAATAGTGGTATCAACGATTTTAATAGAAAAACTCGTTTTAGGTCATTTTTATTTTAATATATCTTAAAATCCAAAGCTGGCCTTGGCAAATAATGGGTTACCGTTCTCGGATTTATCCCAAATTTTTGGAATGAAACTTCTACGTATTTCGTTATTATATTTTAGGTGTCGCATCTAAAAATTGGACAGCACTTACAAAATATTTGAATTTTTTGAATAAATTGTCTTTTATTAGTTTGGGGTCATATGTGATCCCAATTCCAAAAGGGTTACTGGAGTCATATTATTTTTTTCCGAAACCCTAGGCTATTAAGATAAAATATAATATTTACAAATAGAAAAGTGATGAATTTTTGATACAAAGTATTTAGAAAGAGTACATTTACAGAATATTTCACAAAAATCCAATTTTTCTCGAAATCCGCGAAAATAAAATCCTTGTAAAAAAAATTCTGGGAGAGGGATTTACTTAAAAATTCACACAGTTAATCTGCAATATACATTTAATAAAACCCTAAAGTGATAGATTCATTTTTTTAAATTTTGTTAAAGAAAATTTTTTCAAACATGAAAAAGGAGTTTTAAAAATTGTATCAAAAAAATTTCCATTCTTCGGTCTTAATGCGCAATAGGTTAACAACGTGGTAATAAAACAATACTTCATATCTGAGTACTTATTAGTATAGAGACCAAAAAAGAATCATGGCTTTAATCAATTTCTCAAAAAATGCCATCAAATTTCATGACCTAGTTTTTTTTGGCACAAAAGTGGTCTGGGGCATTTGCTATTTCTTGGCGAGGTTTCATGCGAGTTTGAAGTTTTATAGCCTTTTGAAAGCACAGTTTAATACTGATCCCGAATAATGTAACAGCTTGTCGGAAAAATTAAATTATAGAACGAAATTTTCGTAAAATCTGAAAAAAAGTCATATTTTCCCCATATAAACACACTTGAAATTTTCAATCGCTTTGCGCCACGACTAAACGCTTTTTGATTGGCCCAAAACTTTGTATTGCTATTCGCATATTTCTAAGGTGAGACCGACAGTTTGAACACTTTTTTCCCTCCATATAACGAAGGGCCACCCTTATATATATACATATATAATGTCATCTAGATTTGTCGCTAACTTCAGAGCTACTTAAGGGGGGTAATTTATGGGGTCAAAATTGGTGGAATAAATAATAAAATGTTTCCGCTAAATTAATTTTTTACCATACAGCACCGGAACCACTACTTGGCATATCTAATAATGAAATATCAGAACGTATAGCTGGAAACTCTAAACAAATATTACAAAGCAATTTGCCGAAATAATTTAAATTACATTAAGATGCCCCTGAACTATATATTGACAACCTCATTTAAAAAGAATAAATCTCACATTCATGATTTTTTCCTCATTCATCTTACAATGAGAAAAAATCATATAAAATTCTTTATTTCTTCTTATGGAAAAAAAACTGATTTACAAATTTTTAATATTCATTAAATCCCTTTATCTGTTTTCTTGTTATTGAGGTTATAAATCATTGCATTATAAGACATTAACGAGTGTGTGTATTATTTATGATTTCTGTTCTGTTCTTCTGTTGTTGTATTGTATTGTTAACATGTTTTTTTTTTTCTTTTGAAGAATGTGAACATTAAAAGTCATATATTTATGATCGAAGTTTTTATGTACTTATCGTGAAACTCAAACATGATAAAAAAAAAAAATACAATAAGAACAACAAACAAATGTAAAGTTTGTTATTGCATTAAAAAGTTGGCTAAGAAAGCAATAATACCAGAATAAAAATACCAATACCATAAGAACAGTAAATAAAACCCAGCAAAATAATTTAAGGTAACTAAGTAGCCCTATGTTTCTTGCAGGAGTAAAAGGAAACATTTGTTTTTATAGATATCCCACTTCTATCCCACTAAGCGACCAAAAAGCTCTTAAAGGAAGAATCCTAGGCTTTCTTATTAAAAAAAAAAATGCCCTTTTTGAAAAAAAGGCAAAAAATGCTTTGATTTAGCAACAGAAAAGTCAAAAAAAAATTTTTTTTTAAGTATTTTTTTTCCAAAATATTGAAGAAATAGCTATCTAAACTATTTTGGAGAAAATTTTCTAAGAACAATAGGTAATAAGTTACATGGATGAGAAAAACACCTGTTTGGCCAAAATGTCAAATTTTGATCCCCTCTAACTCAGAGAGATCTTAACCGATCTTGTTGAGAAATTGTGTCTAAACTACTATCCAATAGGATTAACTTTGGTGCAAATTTCATACCGATCGGAAGACATCGGTTTCAAAAGTTGGTGCACTTGACATGAAACGCCCCATATATATAAGCAGTTTTTAAATAGTTGTTTCAACCTCGAGTCTGAATCATATATACAAAATTTAAGTTATTTTTTATCTTTTGCGCTTTCTTACAATTCCTTTTCTTCCATTCCTTTTTTAGAAAAATTGTTTGCTTTTTTTTTTAAACTTTCGCTGGGTATCATGAAAAAAATAATAAAAACTAAATGAAAATATTATTAATGTATTTTCTGAAGAAAAGACATAAATATGAAGGTTATATATTACTGCATTCTCATATGTACGTGGTGGCTTTAAAATGATGTATGATTGTGGTGCTGTCAATGCATGTAACTGCATGAATGTCATAAGAATGTATTTTTTTGTTAAGGTTAAAGATTACTTGATTTAAATCCATTTCCTGGATCAAAAAAAATTGCATTTTACACAGAAACTTTATATGATTTTCGTTACGAAATTAACAACTTATCTAAATAGCTGTTAAAAAGTCGTATTTAGAAACACAAAGAATTCCAAGAAATCCTTTTGTTTTATGTATATTGGCCTGCTTAACCCGAACATCGTAAAAAGGAGTTTTACTAATTAGGTTACACATAGCTCGAGTTAAGAGTAACCAAGATGTTATCAGAACTAGGATAATAAAACATACAGCAAATAATATAAACAAATAATTTTTATACTTGATTCTTATATACAGTAGATTCCGCAATCTTTAAATGTATGAACAAGACCACTAGGGTCCTACAAAAAATTGCATGATGTTGGTGTTTTTTATCTCCTACTTTTATTGGCTCGGTGGAAATGAAGAGACCTTTTATAATTATGAAAACAAAAAAACAGAAATATTGTTTCTTATAAATTCACGTTCACGTTTTATGAAGTTTTGTCCGTCCTTCCGTTTGATAATCTTATATAGAAAAATAGAGTTTTGTATATTTGTTTGTACGTATGTACGTTTGTTTGTGGTTTATAGGAGACTACGCCACTGGACCGATCGTCTTGAAATTTTAGCAGTAGGTAACTACCTATCCGCAAGGAAAAATAGGCTATACTTTTGGATTTTTCTACTGGGCTTGGCACCCCCCATAAAGTGGATCTCATTTTAACATATAATATTTGGAATACTACGACAGCAACAGTTCTGAAACTATGTACATGTACATACTAAACAAATTTGATGAGTTGCAAAAAAATGGTTGGGATAAAAACAATGGGCTTGGCACCCCAATATAAAGTAAATATTAAAAATCATATATCTGGATTACTGTAATAGATAAAGTCTTAGGACGTAGTGTGAGTTCATATGTTACCAATGTTAGTACTCGCAAATAAATGGGCAGGAACAGATAAGTGGGCATGATATGACCCCATACAAATTTAATATTTAATGTCATATATGTAGAATACTGTAATAGTGAAAGTGTCGGAACTTTGTCTGAGTTCATGGGTTATTAATGTTAGTAGTCGGAAGGAATGGGTGGGATCGGCCTAATGGACGTGGCACCCCCATACAAAGTAAATATTGAATGTCATATATCTGGAGTTCTGTGGTTTCTAAAGTCTTGGAACGTTGCTTGAGTTCAAAAGTTATTAATCGGAAAAGTCGGACAAAAAAAAATGGCTTGGATCGGACTAATGGACGTGTTACCCTCATACAAAGTAAAAATTTAATATCATATAACTGGAAAACTATAAAAGAAAATTCATTGGAACTTTGTCTAAGTTCATGATATATTAATGTGATAAGTTGCACAAAAATAGGCGGGATCAGGCCGCTGGGCGTGGCACCTCCTATACAAATATATGAAGTACTATGAAAATGAAAGTCTTGAAAATTTTGAAAGTACGGGTATATTAACTATCAATGTAAGTAGTCTCAGAAAATATGGGCGGAATCGGCAAAATTCAAAATCACGAAAAACCGAAAATCGTGAATAACAAAAATCGCCAAAACCAAAAATCACCAAAACCAAAAATCGCAAAAAACAAAAATCCCCAAGATCAATAATCGCGAAAAACAAAAATCACAAAAATCGCGAATAATAAAAACCGCCGAAAATAAAAATTGTTAGAACCGCAAATCGGGAATAACAAAAATCAGAACAAAACAAAAATCTTCACAATACAAAATCGCCAAAAATCGAAAATCGCGAATAAAAAATCACCAAAATCAAAAATCGCACAAAACAAAAATCGCTGAAGCCAAAAATCGTCAATATCAAAAATTCCTACAATCGAGAATCAAAAATAAAAATCGCCAAATCAAAAATCGCCAATACCGAAAATCACGTATAACAAAAATTGCCAAAATCCAAAATCGTCAAAAATGTGTACATACAAAATATTTCCCAATTTTTTATTTTGTTACGATGGGTGTAGCGAGTTTCAGCGGGTTATAGCTGGTATGTTTATATATGTATGAAATTGAAATTTTACTGGGTCAAGGAAACTTTGGGGAAAATTTAATTAAAATCGGGTAAACATTCCTCTTTAAGGTCAAAATATAAATTTAAATATATTCTGTAAATTGAATGCATATATTGAATGCAACACATTTTTAATCTAAAGATCTTGAATCAAAATATATTGAATAAAATTGTTAGACTTAATTTTCGAATTATGCTTAATTATATTCCGACTTATCTATAGTAAATACAACCCTTTTGAGCAGTGATGGCCAACATTATTAGAATTTTAAAAGACATCTTAAATGAAATATTGTCAAAATATATATATATATATAAAATATATATATATATATATATATATATATACTTATATTCTGTCAACATACTCCATCGTACTCCATATATATATATATAAAATATATATAATATATATATATATATATACTTATATTCTGTCAACATACTCCATCGTACGTTTTTACCCTGATCCTGTTGTATATCTTAATGATCTTGGTAAATTAATGGTTACATTATTTCCCTAGTAGAAAAATATTTTATTTAATATATGTGACCTTCTCCGAGAAAAGGGAAAATTAAGTTTTGAGAAAAAAACGCATTTAAAGTTTCTACACCCTTTTAGATACCAGAATCCACCATTTTTGACACAACCCGTTTTTTGACACACTAGGTCCCTTTTATCGGAGAAGGTCACATATATGTATGTTATTTGAACAAATATTTCAATACAAATATTTGAAAAACTTTACATTAAATGTTTTTCCAATGAATATTTAAATATTTATGTTGAATGGGCGAATGTTCTTTCTAACAAGGTGTATTTTTAACAGAGCTTATATCATGTCATTACAAAAAATTGATTGATGAATGGTACCAAATGTAAATTTCATACCAGAATATGCAAATTCATCCAACTGAATAACGAGTGAGATCGAAAAATCTTAACATACATAAAATGTAATAGTAAGGAAATCATTGAACCTTAGTAGTTTTAATTACTATGTATAAGTTTATGGACCTTTTCCAGAATTAGGGATTTTATAGTCGTTTCAGTAATTTATTTTTTTATTAGATAGTCCATCGCCGTTTAAAAGCTTCCAAATTTTGGAATACCTATAGTGCTTTCAAATACCTTTTTCGAAGAGCCTAAAAAATCTCCACTTGCCTAAGCTCCATACAGTTCGAAGCGTTGGCTTTCCTTGGTACAAAACCCTATTTTTTCAGGACCTTTGTTGCTGTAGTGGCCGAATGTAAAATCAGGTCGAAAATATGTGAACACATTGTGTTGGTCCCATATGAATGGAAAACAGACTTTTTTCGAAAACTACTTAATATGAATGTGTGTAAGTATATATAGAGCCTGCTGTAACAAATGACTTGCTTTTTTCGCCGTTACTTTCTATTACATATCCATATCATGAATTATGTTGAAAATATTGCCTGCCTTTGGGTCCTAAACTTATCTCTAGCATTTCCTCGAGCATCAGCGATATAAAAATGTCGGCGCGGAAGCTGCCAAAAATCTATCTCTATATATGTTTCATCGTACAGCATTATTCAAATTTACGTGGGCCCGAAAGGGTTAGTATTGGCTACAGATGGGTAGTTTTTATAATAATTATCATATTTCATAATGTTGTTATTAAATTTGTCTATCAAAAGTTTTTTTTTTTAGAAATTCCATATATAGCCTTATATGACCCCAAATATAAACTTTGACCGAGTCTTGGCATGGGTTAACATTGTCCAAAAGGTTTAATATTTGTAATTTAGCTCTTCTAGACCATTTCGAACAATATTAGAGGGTATGCATATCATATTTGAAAAAAAAAAAAAACAAACCCATATAAGGGACATGCTAAGCAGCATGAGTATTTCTATATGGAATATGATTTCAATTCCCGTGCTCTGTTTTTAGACTCTAAATGTTTGCAGCGTTCCTGTCAGGCACCTTTTGGACTATCTACGTTTTCAAACCTGCAATATATTTAGCCTTTTGCACCAATTATTCGGAGAGCAAAGCTAACCAGGCTGCTTTTCTATCACATGTGTTGGGAACTGTTTTCAATATTCTTTATTTTTTTTCTTGGCCTTACAAACATCAGGTGGACCTATCATTCTTCGCGAACCAGATTTTCTACCAGTGGTCAAATTTCCCTGATTCTTTCTAATAATATTGGAAACGGTTTGACGACCGACGTTTGATTCATTGCCTAACTTTATGCAGGTCCCAGTTAGATTTTGTTGAGAACCTACACTAATCTTCTAATATAATAAACAGTTAATGTGTGTTTGTTTGTTTGTTTGTAGGAGGTAATCTCCGTACACCCATCTGACCTTCCTGAAATTTTCACAGGGTCTTACTGCGGATATGGGAAGTGCTATAGGGTATAATTTTTTAAATATTTTTGGTGGGCGTGGTACCTCCCACACAAAGCAAATTTTTAATATCATATACATATATTGAGTATTATAATAGGGAGAGCTTTGCAAATTTGTGAGAGGTCACCAATTGTTAATATTAGTAGCTACGCCAGAAACGGGCGGGATCGGATAAGTTGGCGTGGTACCTCCCATACAAGTAATAATTCAATATTACATATGTCGAGTACTGTGATGGAGAGAGCTTATCAAATTTTTCTGATGTCACCTATTATTAATGTGAATAGTCGAACAAAAATGGGCAGTATCGGACCAATAGGCGTGGCACCTGCCATACAAAGTAAATATAAAATGCCACATATCTGGAGTACTGTAATAGTGAGAGTCTTGGGAGTCTTTGCGTGAGCCCATAGGTTATTCATGTGATTAGTTAGACAAAAATGGGCGTGATCGGAGCAGAGGGCGTGGCACCGCCCGTATAAAGCTTTGACACTTTGCACGACCCCATCAGATCTTAGTATGAGTAGTCGGACAAAAAATGGCGGGTTCACACCAGTGGGAGTGGCACTCCCCATGCAAAGTAACTATTTAATGTCGTATATCTGGAGTACTGTAAAAGAGAGAGCTTTGTGGCTTAGCGTGAGCCCATAGATTCTTTGTGTGATTAGTCGAACAAAAAAATGGTCGTGACCGAAGCAGGGGCGTACCACCGCCCATGCAAAGTAGATATCTAATATTATATAACTGGTGTTCTATAAAAGGGAAAGATTCGATATTTTGCATGAGTCCATCAGATATTAATGTGAATAGTCCAATAAAAATTGGGCGGGATGGGATTAGATATGAAGCTAGTTATCAATGTGATTTGTCGTGGAAAATATATCGCCAAAATCAAAACACGCCAAACCCAAAAATCGCGAAAAATAAAAATCGCCCAAAAAATAAAAATCTTCAAAATCAAAAATGGGAAAAATCACAAATCGCTAAAAAAGAAAAATTGCCAAATGATATTTTAAGTTCAAGGCCAATAGTTATGTGTTGCCAGATCTAATTTTCAAAATCCATGTTCTTCTCATGGGCAGCTACATGTACCTTGCTTCAGGGTAGGAACGTCGAAAAATCTAATAATTGTTTGAAAAAGCAAAAAACATTGTATATCAGCAAGTGTCGAAATAAAGGAATCTATACTAGTAGCATAATAAAGAGGTAATGTGTGTTTGTTTGTTTGTAGAAGGTAATCTCCGTAACTACTCATCTGATCTTTCTGAAATATTTTCACAGAGCCTTACTGCGGATATGGGAAGTGCTACATGCTGTATTTTTTTTAAATATTTTTAGTGGGCGTGACACCTTCCATACAAAGTAAATTTTTAATATCATATATATTAAGTACTATGATAGAGAGCGCTTTGCAAATTTGTATCAGGTCATATATAACTAACTTGAGTACTCAGATAAAAAAATGGGCAGATTTGGACAAATGCGCGTGGCGGCCCCATACAAACTTAATGTTAGTGTTATATATCTGAATTACTGTAATAGTGAGAGCCTTGGGACTTTGCGTGAGCCTTTTCGTTACGATTCGGGGGGGGAGGGGTAGCGAAGCATACCGGGTTACACCGAGTATTTAATAATTTAAGTACGTTCTTTAATTCTAGTACTCATTTTAGTTTAGGTAACAGCAAATGGACAGGGCTGCAATTGAATTTAAAAACAGATATATTTTCCAAATATAAAACAAATTAATGAAAAAATTAAAATAAACATTCAATAAAAACGAGTGTTAAATTTTTTTTATCTCACTCTATAGAAGTAATGCCCAAAGATATATATAAATTGCCTAAAAAGCGAAGACCAACAGGACCACACATTTTCCTCGCCAATGGTCTCTATCCTGCAAAAGAAATTATGACAATAGTAGTAATATTATAAAAACAAATGAATAGAAATCACAAATATAAAATAACATAAAGAACCCAATTAAGTTTGCAAAATAATATATGATTGGCAGAGCCCAGCCCTCGAAATTCGAGTGCAAGTTATAGGAAAAAT
The DNA here is from genome assembly GCA_963682025.1 of Cordilura impudica. Lineage (NCBI taxonomy): Eukaryota > Metazoa > Arthropoda > Insecta > Diptera > Scathophagidae > Cordilura > Cordilura impudica. The sequence goes on along the minus strand of OY821518.1, from coordinate 123,045,289 downwards.
TTTTTTTAAAATTATTTATAAACATTTGTTGAACACATAGAAGATATATAACTGGAAGAGCCTAAAGGTTTGCTCACAAGTCAACTCAAATTTAACAAACACGCACACACACCATCGCATTGTTTTTTTATTTGAAGCTTAAATATGTGTTTTCTGTATATGTTAGTAGCAAATTTAAATGCATTTTAATCGAAAAAAAAAAATGTTCCAAACGATGCAGATCTGTAAATATGGTGGACAGCGGGACATAAATGCCTTTCATATGGAATATTTTTGGTCAATATCGGTTGGTAACTTAAACTTTTTTATCTGTCACAAGAAATCGCATCTCCTCTTTTTTATTAATCATGAATTAGTTGTAATTTTTGTTCAAAATGGTTACTTTGCTTAAAAGTTATTAAAATTTTATTTAAAAATATATTTTTTTTACGCACAATCCTTACATAAGTAAACTGTGTAAAAGTCATACTGTTTGAACACGTATAAGGAACATGTAGATATGTGTGATACATACGGTATCTTTGTTGCCCCAAATTTAGCCGAAAGGTTGATGCTATCATATATAGAAAATATCTTCACCTATTTTAAGTGAACTATTAAAGATTTTCTTGGTCAATATTGTATTGCATACGTATTTGATGTAACATGAAATTCTGGTAATAAAGAGACAGTATTTTACTAAAAATTTGGATTATAGTGTTGGTTGATCAAAATAAATTAGCTAAAATTACCTTAAATGGGTAAGAGTTATTGTTTACGAATTTGTTAAAATTATGCTAAACCTTGTTATAACTGCCACAAAACTTTTCAGAGGAAATGTTAGTTTGTCGTTCCATTTGTAGCGCATCGAAAACTGCATTTGCGACCCCAAAAATATATAAATTCTTGACCCTTATAGCAACTCGAGTCGATGTTCATTTTATCGGCTGTCAGTCCGTCCGTCTATCTGTTCAAATTACACTGATTCACAAAATAAACTATTTACCTGCGTCATTTTATTACAGTATTGATTACCATTACTTCGAGCAAGTTAGCGTTTAAAATGGGGTAAATCGGTCATCACTATGTCAAGATATGACCTAAAATATGGAGACGCCTCTAAAATATATTAAAAATTGTAAAGTGTGATTATTGTAACAATTAGTATTATGTTTATCAAATGGTCTATTTTTGCAAATATTTTGTTTAAGTTGGTTACATATTGCAAAAAGTACAGATATCAACTTAGAAGTAAAATCCAGTTGGAGGGTATCATAAATTCTGCATAGCCCAATTTAAACCGAATATTGTCCGAAATTTATAGTTGAAATTTCAATTCCACCCAAATATAAATAAACGTCCAAATACAAGCCAACAGCTGCTTTCTGCCGGGATATTTAGAGCAGTTAATTTGGTGTCCTGAATTCAAATATGGCATACGTTTTTGCCTAGGAACTCTAAATTTTTAAGATATAACATTTTATTGAAATATGTGGTACATAATTTTAATTTAAATCAGTGGATCGAATAATGTTATCTATAATATTAATAGGCTAGGCCGCTTTTTATTACCGATGTTTTGTTCTACCGTTTTATCCCGATTTTGACCAAATGTATATTATTTGAAAGGAATTTCATTTTAGCTGTTTACCAGATTTACAGGTTTTTAAATTTTTTCCTTTATTTTGAGTTCATTGCATTTAAAATTGTTACTAACACATATATAAAATTATTAAATTTGCTAATGTGTTTGTTTATGAGTTTGTTATCTTCATTCACAATAATAAACCAAAAAAGTGTTGGTTTGTGAATTGGCTAAGTTGAGCAATTAAGTTGCATAGAAATTGCACTCGAGTTTCGAGCACTGCTAGTAATTATAATTATATTTTTATTTATTTTTTTATATAAAACAGTCAAACCAAGTAGAGTCACTGAACACTGCGGAAGTTTATTTTTGGTGAATTTCTTGAATTGAAATAAGAGTAAGTCCCCTTTAAAATACTGGAGTAATCTGGCATTATGAGTGTATTCCTCCGTCCTTTGTAGCGGCCGTCCATAATATTAATATCTTGGTGAAGTTTTTCACCTTATTCTTTTCTGGTGTCTCTTAAGTTTTCAGAAAAACCAAAGTGGCTGTGTAAATAGTGTACCTTAATACGCACGTTACAGCCAACCATCTCGTTTATCAGTTCAATATAGTTTTCAGCTTTGGGTTTGCCCAGAAAATGTATGAAAACTTCAACGAATGAAATCAGGGCTTTTTCCTTAGCCTCGTTCAAGGAATTACGATGGCAGCATCCTTAATAAATTGTCCTATTTTTGAGCCTATATTTGTGCTTTCATTTTATCCATACCCAACATGATCCATTCTTATAAAGAGCGTCTATAAGGCCCAACTTAATATGCAGAAGAGGAAAATGATTTTATCTCGTCCATCTATGGGAACTTTAATTATATTCATAACAGGGATATTTTCTGTCCAAGACCACCCATTGATGTTCACGATATACTACCTTCTCCAAGACTGAAACTATGGTGTTATATTTATATTTTATTTTTGTGTGTGAGCAATTGATATTGAACCATATTTATTACCATCCCGTATAAGGACATATTTCAAAATTCACTTTGAGGTGTCAATAAGTAGGCGTCAAATATCTGTGAAATATTCCAAGAGCCCTCTAATTTCGTAACAAGCTACATCTCGTCATCTTGAGAAAAGAAGGAAAATAGATCAGTAAATTTTTGTTGTGAAACCTAGTAGCCAGCAATTCAGAAGCTTCTTTTGAGAGTTTAACATCTCTGATGAAGTTACGTAACTCATCCTGGCTAAAACAATGAAGAATGGATGTTATCCCCTCATAATCACTGTCACCTTTATTAAAACCAGGACTATGGCTAAATGCTCATCCACACAGAGCTGTGGTAACTGGTTAAGCGTTGGGATATTCCGACTGAGGAACTGGGCGTCTTGGAGAGGACAAATCACTATAGTTCCACCTGCTGCGGAGGTCTAGATTGATTCCAATAATATGTATATACTAGGAAGATATAGAAATTATTGATGTGGTTTTTCCAAACCATCGGAATTTCAAAATTCCTCTCTTTCCGATAGCACTATTGAGCAATTATTTTTAAAATTTGAACGGTTTTGCAAAAGGTATTCAAAAATTGATGAAATTCGTTAACATTGTTTGCTTTGGGAACTTAGAAAAAAAAAAATGGGAAAAAAATTTGAAAAATCACAAGATGGCGGAAAAATCCGGCTCCGAAAGTGGAGGAGGATTTCATTCGATTCTGGTCATTTTAACAGTTTTGAGTAAGAAAAAGATTATGTTTTGTAAAAAAATTAAAAAAAAAAAATATTTATATAATCTTATTACAAAAGTTTCGGGAAAGCTTTAGAAAATGTGCTTTTTCAAAAAAGCTTTGTGCCCAAACTTTTTGAAATATTTTTCAGAGATAGCCTCAAATACGTCCTATTAATGGTATAAATTACACGATCCACACTTTTTAGGTTTTTGAAACGTTTGTGTTTTAGCAAGGATGTATTTGAAGATATTAAATAAAAACAATTTGGGATATTGCCAAAAAATTCGGATTTGTAAGTCATCTATGGAAGTCATCTATCGTAGTAGGCCTTTTAATACACATTCTCTTTATATTATCTGTCAATTTTAATAATTTCTCATTTCTCAATCATTGTGCAAAATTATCAGAAGTTGTTATTCTGTCTTTGAATTAAATTATTTTTTAATTGTTTGGATCTGTTTTAAAAAGTAACACATCTTCATACGAGATACCATTTATTTGTTGTTTTATAACTTTAGTTATAAATTTTTGCAATATGTGTAAAATAGTTGAATACATGTGTTGTCGACCATTATCGAAAAAGGAAAAATGTAGCAAACCATATTCTATTAACAGTGACGATTTTATTAAGATCAGCAACATTAAGGATTCAATTTTACACACTGCGAAAATTTGCTGTAGTTGCTTGGTGAATATTCATCGAAAAATTATCAATAATTCCATCGCATTGCCAGTGGCCCAGCTAATGATATCAACAAAGATCAAGAATTGGAAAATGATGCTTCATGAGCCCAAGATTTTGAAATTAACGAAATTTTAGAAGAGGAGAATGATGCTTCAGACGCTCATTATTTGCCAAATAATTGAAGTATTATAATCGAGCTTAACAAACTTTTAAATTTCATTCGAGCTATACAGTGTAGTGTAGACGCGTGTAGAATGCCAGTTGGAGAATGGGAAGAGCAAGCAAAACGTGTTTGCACTGAAAGTTGCAGAAGAATTTTTAATATTGACACATTATCAAGACTTGAAGATGAGTTTGAAATTAAAAACAATAATTATCAAGAAATAATTGGGCAATTGAAAGATAAATATGCTTCCGAGCATACGAAAAACGAAAAAAAACAAATTTTAACAATATTACCAGAATCATGGACCCCAGCTCAAATTGTGCAAAAATTTGGCACCACTCATCATCATATGGCTAGTAAGGCCAAAGCAGTGCAAAAAAGTTCTGGTCCACTTCTCATTGAACCTCCTTAAAATCGATCTACGAATGAAAATTTGGTTCATTTGAGTGATTCAATTTGTCGTCAACTGCCCGGAATAAAGGACTATACTATTGTAAAACAAAATGGAGTTAAGGAAAAATTTCAAAATCGACTCATGCTATCAGCAGTGATTGAGGCGTTTTTCCAGTTTCAATCAGATTTTCCAAAAAAAAAAAATATCAATTTCAAAATTTTATACTCTTCGACCCGAAAATTGTGTTTTGCCCAATTCGAAAAGTGTACACAAGGTATGTCTGCGCTCTATTAATGAGAACTTTCAAATGCTTCCTCAAGCAATAAAAATTTTATCGGATCTTCGATTTTTAAGTGAAGTTGTTTGTGTGGCAAAAATTACATTCTCAAATGGGTCAGTTAAATGTTTTTTGAGAATTTGTTCGGATTGTGAATATATGTATGCTTTTAAAGAAGAAGTTGAAGCATTATAAGAGAAAACCGAGGACGAGTATATCGCAGTCAGACGATGGACAACAACAGATCTTTGTAACTTGAATATAATCCTCAAACCGGTGATCCAATTATGCGAATACTTTTTTGATCAGCTTACAAAATTTTCATATCATCATTATATCGCAAAATCTCAAAATCAACACATAAAGTACAGAAAATCTGTTTTACAATCAGATGAAGTTCTGGTAGTTGGAGATTTTGCTGAAAAGTTTTCTTTTTTACATACGAATGAGGTAATTTTTAGAATTAATCATTAAGTGATTCATTATCTTTAATTGTTCATATCATCAACATTGGGTTAGGTTAGGTTAGGTTGAGAGTGGCTGCTAAACCAAAGGAAAAGCACACTTAGGTCCACACTCTGGGGTCCATTGTGATACCAAGGGAAGAATATGTGTTCCCCTCAGTCCCCACCGTAGAACCAGTTTGAGCTCCTGATAAAGCCCCTGATATGTGAAATGTCCACATTTGAGAGATCAGAGAGATCGTGAAGAAACGGCGATCCCAATGTTCGAAGTCTCGTTCTGGAGAGCACCAGGCAATAGCAAAGGAAGTGTTCTATGCTCTCCACCTCCTCCACATCCATGCAGCTACGACGGAAGTCATTTGGCGAGACCCTGATGCGTTCAGCGTGTCTCCCTATGAGGCAGTGCCCAGTGATAACACCAACTACTGTTGAAATCTCCCCACGGAGGAGTGATAGTAGCGCGCTAGTGCGCTTACGATTTAGAGCCGGCCAGATCTGTCTCGTGATCCTGCACGTTGATCCATTAGCCCATCTATTGTCAGTTATGCCGGCGGTGTGAAGCCGAAGTTCCAGCTTGCAAGACTCCAGGGGTATACTAACACATTCCAAGTCAGCTGGAACCCGTAAGGTAGTGCCCTGTCTTGCCAACTCGGCAGCTTTACAGTTTCCCGGTATATTCCTGTGCCCTGGAACCCATATGAGCCTGATGCCGAACTGCTTGGCCATCTCATTTAAAGACGTGCGGCAGCTAAGGGTGGTACTTGTTTTCAGGAACATTGATTCCAAGGATTATACCGCGGCCTGACTATCAGAGTAGATGTTGACTGCGGTTGTAGACAGAATATTCCGACCCAACCAGTCAGAAACTTCCTTTATTGCCAGTACCTCTGCCTGATAAACACTGCAGTGGTCTGGCAACCTGCGATCCAGATTTAGTCCAAGCTCCTTTGAATAGACCCCGAAACCAACTTGACCACACAATTTCGATCCGTCAGTATAGAAATTTGTCGAACGCCTGCTACCTCGAATCCTCCCTGAACAGGATTCCCTGGTCGGTATCAGAGTTTTGTAGTGTCATTCGAATACACTCCTCGGAGTAGTGTAATCCATGTTCAATGGTAAGTTCCTGTTACTCAGGTTCACTCCATGGCCACAATTATGACCACGCTATTGTATTGCGCTTCTTAGTCTAATGCCCGATGAGGCCGCCGACTGCTTTCCTAATATGTCCAACGGTATTAGGTGTAAGAGGATGTTCAAGGCATCCGTAGGTGTAGTACGAAGGGCACCAGTGATACACATGGAAGCCATTCTCTGCACCCTTGCAAGAAGGTTAGTATTAGAGGCCTTCTCTAGAGCAGGCCACCAGACGATGACCCCGTACAGCAGTATTGGGCGAACCACCGCTGTGAACATTCAGTAAGCAATTTTTCGGCTGAAGCCCCACCGCTTACCAATTGCCTTTTTGCAGGAGTATAAAGCTATAGTCGCCTTCTTTGCCCTTTCCTCCAACTTCCGTCTGAAATTCAGCTTCCTTTCCAGGAATACGTCAAGATACATGGCTCCATCAGAGAAGGCGATATCAGCACCGTAAAAAGAAATAGGGTCGAAGGTAGGTTATCTTATACTTCCTCGTGAAAAGAACAAGTTCCGTTTTGGTCGGATTTACCCCCAGACCGCAACTACTTGCCCAGCTAGATAGCATAGTGAGAGCCCTCTGTAGAATGTCTCTAAGTGTGTATAGAAACTTCCAATTTATGGCTGTGACCACGTCATCAGCATAGGTGACCACGTTGCAGCCTTGTCTCTCCAACGAAAGTAGCATTGAGTTCAGCGCTAAGTTCCGTAGAAGTGGTGACAGAACGCCCCCTTGTAACGTTCCCCTGTTGACCAATCGGGATATTAGAGTCGTTCCCAATTTAGACGTTATCCGCCTGTTGGCAAGCAGATTTCCAATCAGTGAGATGATGACGGAGTTCACTCCTAGACTAGATAGTGCCGCTAATATCGAGTCCGGTGTGACATTGTTAAAAGCCCGTTCTATATCCAAAAAGGCTGTCATAGTGTATTCTCCTACCGAGAGCGATTTCTCGATGGTATACACAAGCTCGCGAAGAGCTGTTTCGGTTGACCTTCCCTTGCTGTAAGCGTGTTGCCGCGCCGACAGCAGTTTAGGATCAATAACTCTTCGTAAGTAAGAATCTATCATACGCTCCATTGTCTTTAATAAGAACGATGATAGACTTACTGGTCTGAAGTCTTTTGGGACAGTGTGTGAACTTTTTCCAGCTTTTGGAATGAACAC